>OZ059830.1:35168217-35340507 GCA_964057195.1 Orthosia cruda | reverse complement strand
TTTCATTATGCTAACATGAAGTATGTGAGGATCGTAATGCCGGCTGTACACTCTCGCTCGAGAGCACACGAGGATGATGTACATTGCTCTCAGTACTGAGTTCAATCTTGAAGTATTTAGTTTAAAAACCCAATGTATAATAATATGTATATTTATTTCCCCTCTACACACGGTGTCTACATATCTTTTTTTGCAACTCTCCTCTCGCAGGTATGCTGGAAGAGATTTCGTTAGAAATAAGCATACCTTTGTACCTATTTTCTGTTCCTTCTTCTTGTCTTTTTACTATGTGTGTGTACATAAATGGTTAAATAAATAAATTATATAATAATTACAGCTGATCTTTGTGTCTCTGAATTAATAAAAAAAACCAGTAGCTATTTTCGTGTCAATGTTGAAGTTGAAGATAGCATTGTACAACTGTCTCTTTCACTCGGTTACGTTACTCTATGCAGTATACTCGATGAAAAACTGTTTCTTGCGCACCGGTTGGTAGAGCCAACTTCAGAGACACTAAGATCCGCTGTGACTACTATACAGCGTTTCCCCGGGCCCTCACGCGTGTGTACAGCAGCATAACAGGTAGCTGTGGTTTCTGCCTACCCTCATATGGAAAAGGTTATAGTAATTGTAAGTAACAATGAAGAATTTGTTGCTGGGGAAACCACAATGTAAACTTCATGATAACATTACAGAATTCAATGCTCATGCGCACAACTATTGGACGCGCCGGTGAAGACATATGATTAGAAAATATATCTTATTTATTTTCTAGTGCGGACTCACTTTAACATGTATTCATGTTCGTATTTTAAAGCAATAATCGTATAGTTCATTCGTGTTAAGAAAATAGTGAGTCATCGTTGTCGGCGAGCCAGTCCAAATTTGTTGCAACCCGATTGGTCGAAGGGTCGGTTGACAACGATGACTCAGTATTTTCTTGAACCTACATGCGCAAATACTTCAACTTAGTCTTATTACGAACATAAACATCCTACTTCGTTTTCTTTTTTTTTATTCTGTTTTTCATTTTGTATGTTTTTATTTTTACTATGTTTTTTTTTAATTTAGATTAATATATATATATTAATATTTTAAATAATTTAGTGTTTCTGACCATATGGTGTAAGCTGCGTATACCTGTAATAGGCATACATACCAGCACCTTTATTTTTCTTTGTTTACTACAAACTGTTTTGTATGTAATGCTGTTGGTGTACCTTATAATAAATAAATAAATACATATTAAGAAAAGTCTTGTAACGCACTATAGTTCATACTCGTTAAAAAAATACTGAGTCATCGTTGTCAGCCGGCCATTCTTATTTGTTGTAACCCGATTGGTCGAAGGGCCGGCTGACAACGATGACTCACTATTTTCCTGAACTTACATGTTAAGAAAAGTCTTGCCGTTCGACCAATCGGGTCGCAACAAATTAGAACTGGACGGACGGACGGACGGCTTAACTATGGATCAAAAATCTGGGCCTATGTCCCATGTAATAATTCTAACTATGTTCAGTTTCATATGTACAAATTGTAGAACCACTCATAAGGCTATGTGAAGTTACAGGAATATCACATAGACAACCTTGTCGCTTTATACTTTAAAAGTGACATTCAAGGTTATAGTGATTATTGTTATTAACAATAATTTTACTGACTGTACCTATATTGAGCACTTACTTCAATCATTAAATTATTATTGTTGGCTACATAGATGATACTTTTTGTGCAATCAAATCTGCGAGGTGTTTATATTTTGCGTTTCGCGCGTTTGTTTTTTTTTCATTAATTCATGATATATATCTTCATGAGCAAAAATGTGCTCAGTTTGTTGTTTTTCGCCATCTTAATAGAATCCCCCAAAACAAAAACAAATTCCCTCCGTACAAAAAAGAAATTATCAATTAAATGTCTGTTATTTATAGACTTGTCTAACAGTAGTAGTGTATTTATAAAACGCATTAACACGTTCGCTGCGAAGGTCTCGCCTCGTGCGAGACACAATGGCTTTGATACAGTAATTACGGCAGCTATCGTATTAATGATATTAGCTTATAAAAGTAAAATGATTAAAAATGTCTGTTGCACTCACATTCGCAGCGTCGGGCGTTTCTGGTGCAGGAGTAGCCTCTGCTTCAACAGACGGTGGAGGTAGCTGCTTAGCTGCTTCTTGATCCACGTGCTGGTCATTAACAAAGAACTATAGTTTATTTACAAATAACTGAGGATCATCATCATCAAATCCGTTGCCATGGTTTGGGCATGTGATGCGGAGTTAAAAGAAAGTTTAGTTCGAAGAGTTATGTACTTTCCGAAGCACGGACGGGTATCTAAGTGTCTATATAATCCATTTGAAATAACATTAGAAATGTTTACAACCCCTTTTTACAGTCCGTTCAACTGATTTTGAGTTCTATCCCGTAAATATAAGAATGGCATAAAAAGCATAAACCTGTTACCAAAAAACTAACTGTTTAATACAGCTGCCATTTGTCATATCACGAACGCAATAGAAGTCAAAATCGGTTGAACGGGCTGTAAAATGGCATTATTTAAATGTCTAATGTTATCTCAAATCGAGTATATATGTAATGGTGGTCACCCATCCAACTACCGATCTCGGCTAATGTAGCTTAACCGTCAACCCATGGTGCCGCTCCACAGATTACCTCCCAATAGATTCCGCATAGAAGACAACTTACGCGCACCACACATCAGCCTATTTAGGCTGATATAACTCAGTGCACGGTATGATCTCTTTAGTATCGACCAGCCATTAGAGCTGTAGGGACGCAAGCGATTTCTAGTTTTAATTCTGTTTAAAAAATAGTTATCAACGGTTTGCCTTAAAAAAAATGACGAATTGTGCAGTAAAATGGTGTGGAAAATTAAGCAGCCCTTCAAGTTCAAAAAAAGATGGGTTAACATTCCACCAGTAGGCAAAGTGATAAATATTGACCAATCTAAAAATGGTCAAGTTATAATGGTTAGCAAATCAAAATTGCACAATATACAGTAGCGCTCGTTGATGTCTTTTGTGAAAGTCCCTTTCACTCATAAGGAATTATTATATTGCAATCTTTTTCCCACAGAAATAAAAATGTTGAGAAAAATACATTTTATGCTTATCGAAAAGTATCGATGATCGATGTTTAATTAGGTATATAGGAGAATAAAATAATTTTGTTAGAATTGATTATTTAACAATTAACAAATTAGTTTATTTTTACTTTGAACTAATTGGGCTCTACTCATAACAAGAGCTCAGAGTGGCCTTGTTTACATAGGATTACAATTAAATTTAATCACTTTTGGCCAAAATCTTTTCTCGATCGATGTTTTTCTTTATCATTATTAAAGTAATTATAAAATCGCCGGCTAAGAAATTTTACATAAAAAACCATTCTGTTTGAAAAATATCGATATTTTTATCGACATTTAATGCGCATGTCCCGTCACTACGACAGGTACCGTGACCTTCAATAGCCAATCACGGCGCACTTGTCACTCCCCGCGCAATTCGTGCCTTCCGCCAAATTTGGTGAACTCGGAATCAAACAAAACTGTAGGCATGCGGTATTTATTGGGAGGTAATCTGTGTGCCGCTCATTTTATGAACCCAGTGGTACAAAGATATCAGTAATAAATTTGAAAAAAAAAAATCCTTACGGTTTTAAAGACAAATCAGAAAAAGTTTTTAAAATAAACTGTGACTTCAACTATGACAATAGTTTGTTATTATTACAATGGCTGATTTTAAATTAATTCGAAAATAAAATTAAACCAAGTTTATCTATCAATTCCTACGAATATATTTTTAAATTATCTTAAATTTAAAAATAATTCATCATCAGCCTTATTATGTTCCCACTGCTGGGACACGGGCATCCACTCTGTGAGAGGTAATGGGCCCTAATCTACCACGCGGGCCCAGTGCGGGTTGGTTGATGTCACATGTCTTCGAATTTTTAGTTTTAGTACATAATGGTTGCCTCACGATGTTTTCCTTCACCGTTTTAAGAGCAGTGGTGATAAAATAATTTCCAGAAAGTAATGTTCGAACTCAGGCAGGCGCCTGAGTTCTAACTCACGACCTACAACTCGACTTCCTTACCTTGGCTAATTTCTTCATGACTGCAGGTGGCGGGCCGTCGTTGCTGTCTGTAGGTACGTAGAACATTTGCGTGTCCAGTGACCCATCGGGCTTTGGAATAGGCTTGATCTACAACAAAAGAAAAAATATTAGTACATTATTACATTGCCTATGTCCAGCCGTGGACGAATTTCAGTTGATATGATGATGATGATTATTACATTTGACTCATCAATGTTCTTTTGGAATAAAATAACATCACGCCTGTGATCTCCGAAGGGCTAGGCATTGGCACAGATAACATAATACTAGCATGCAAATGCCCCATCCCATAAAAAGAAACCGTGCCGACGACATAACGTTTTCCGTCTGATTAAACTGATTATTTTTTTTGAAACATCGATCGTGTTCGGTTCCGTTCCACGGATATAGATGGTGTCACCAGCGACTTATAAGTAAAAGAGTTTATTCGGTTCGTGAATACTTTTTTTTTTTCAAATACAGCGACGATTTGTTTTAAAGTACAATTTTTGCAGGTTCTTACAGTTTCTTTGTACCAAAATGTGAAACAAAACAAACAAAAATTCGATTGGATGCTTTAGAAATTTAAAACCGCGCCATCTATTGGAATCAATTTTAAATGATCCATTCAAATAATCTTTGGACAGTGAATTTTGTGCTTATGAGAGTTAATTAAACAAAAACATATTTTTTTTATGATCGTCTCTAGAAAATCTAAATATTTCACACAACAATGCGAAGCTTATCACGCCATCTAGTGCAATTTATTTAAATCTAACTTTCTTTCATCGCGTTGGGTGCCCGTGCCAATGGCAAACCTTAAGGTTTACGGTACGCCCACATTTCGCCAATTACATGATATAAGAGGCGAGCCGATTATAATCAAATGGGCACAGATCCTCGAGGCTGATACAAAGTTTTTTTTTACGAATGTTACTCTTGCGCTTGACCACTATCTCACCTGATGGTAAGCGATGATGTGGTCGACGGTGAAGCACGCTTGCCTAGAAGAAACCTATTCACTCTTGACTTAAAGACTCCCAGGTTTTAGCTATCAGAAAATACAAGTTCTGGCAGGGAATTCCACTCTTTTGCTGTGCACATAATAAAAGTATTCTCAAAACTTTTGGTGCGTATGGGTGGGATGTCCACCATGTACCGATAAGGCATCGCCGTACGTCTTGTAGCCCGATGATGGAACGGCCTAGGAGGAATCAGTTTATGCGATTCCAACGCACACTCCTCGAAATGTAACCGATAAAAAACCGACAGGCTGGCAACTCGGCGCCGATATTCAAGGCTCTGGAACCTAGACCCGACCAGTATATCATTGCCGATAAACCTCTTGGACCGTTTTGAAAAAAACAGAGAAAAGAATAGAAATTCCAGATGAAAAACCCAATGACACTTTGACCGTCCCGGGAATCGAACCCAGGACTTCCTGCGCAGCAGTACTACTTGCGACTACTAGACCAATGAAAGTCTTACGGACTGTTACAGAAAACCCGGCTAAGTGCGTGTTGGACTTCGAACATTTTGGGTTCCGTACCAAACCGCAAAAACAAGTTAGTTGTAATAGGAAAAATGTGAATAATAAGGATAAATAGGAAAAAAAACTGATTTATCAATATATTGGTATTTGTTAGTAAAATATACGTATTAATAAACTTAATCACCAAATTCCAAGTTCATAGACCAAAGGCAAGTTAGAAATTCTCCAGAACATAATTTTGTAAAAAAACTGACTTTGGTGGCTCCTTTGTTTCCAATATTTTTAAACAAAAAGTACAGTATTTATCTACTCAACGAGTTACACAACAACATTATCCCACTCAAAAAACTCCACCACCACTCTGTAAAAACAAAATTACCTTCCCCGATTGCTGTATGGGAGCCACCACATTAAAAAATATCTTTTGACAATTTGTATGACTGGGTCAACAAGATGCTTATATTGTGAAAATTTGAATACTGTTGCTCCAATCGTTTGGCTGTAAAACCTGTGTGACACGACGACGGACAGACAGACAGAAGGACACGTGAGTGTCAGCAATAGGTCTCCGTTTAGACCCTTCGGATGCGGAACCCTAAAAAAACAAGCAAACATACAGACGAACATAGAACCTTTTAGGAAAGTCGGTTAAAAATAAGTTTTATTACCTTGATAGTAATTCTAGGATGTGGAGGATCAGGATTTTCAAGATCCTGCGTCTTCTTCTTCCTTTTGTGCTTGTGCGATTTAGACGGCGATCTCAACAGGTCCGGAGAATATCGAGACCTATGCTTCTCTTTCCTACGCTTCCTATTCGCTTTGTACGTCGCGATATCCGACGATAAATTCGCCAATGTACTTTCTATAGAACTCTCGATGGCTTTGCTGTCTCGTTCTTTCCCTTCAACAAGAAGAGATGAGAAGGATAGATTCTGGGGTGCAAAGCTGTTCTCTTGTTTGCTGGCAACTACGTTAGTGGAAGCGTTGGAGTTTTCATTGTGAGATTCATTCGGACTGTCGACGACGATCGGTGTGATCGACATCAAAGGAGTGTTCGTCAAAGTAGGTGACGTGAAACTTCGCTTGTGAATCTTTTTGCACGGAGAATCGCCTTCTCCTGCAGACACCGACGCATGTTCTCTCTGTTTCGACTTCTTTATTTTCTTCTCCTTTCTCAATTTCAGTTCCGTGCTCTCGTTCTCGCTGCTGAACTCAAACGGCTTGATTGTCACTTTGATTGGCGATATGCTTTCAGGGCTCGTCAATTTAGATGATTTTTCAACCTTGTGATATTTTTCTGAGCTGGGTTTCGTTGGTGATGATGGGCTGTGTGGCTCGGTGATGATAGCGCCATCTTTACTGTAGCGGATTCGAGATCGACGAGGTACTTTCTTCTCCAACAACTCTGGTTCAGAATCTGAGGTCTTGTCGCATTCCGAGCATTGCCTGCGAAATATTTGTGTTAGTTCATGTGTGGTTTGATTTATTATTTAAAACAAAATTAATTAATGCTAGGATAAAAATCGGGATAAAAAAGTCTAATATTTTTTTTTTAATATTCGTGGAGAATTAGTAATGAGGAAGCACATATTATGAAAAAAAAACATACAGTCGATTTGAGAACCTCCTCCTTTTATGAAGTTGGTTAAAAAGAAAAGTAAGAAAGAAAATAAGTTTATTTGGCACAATAGGAACTCAACAATATCTTAGCAAGGGAGAAAAACAAAAATAAAATAGTAAAACCTACACTGTCTATTGTCACGCATAAGAAGCAGTTCGCATTATGTTTCCAAGGAAGTTTATGAAAAATCAGAATATGTAATATCCCAGCCTTTGTTTTAAAACATGCACAGTCATAACTGATAAAATACCTATAACATTCAATTGTTTACTACTAATCTGGTAATTTTACCAGTCATCATGATACATTGCATACAATTATTAACAAAATACAATACATTGGCAGATAGTATTGTTTATACCTAACAGAATAAACTAATCAAGAAAATGTAAATAAAAATTAAGCTATGACTAGAATCTTTTTATTTTATTATACAGAAATCACAAATTGGATGAAAACTGGTATGTCAGAAGAAGTTAGGGAGGGCTTATAATATGCATTTGTATTTGGTGCCGAACGGAAGGGGTTGGTAACTTAGGCAGAGAGCTCCGGGAGAATTTCCTTCTCCAATGTTGAACCAATTTAAAAGATAGTCCATAAACTGAAGAAGACAGATATGTACGATGCCCCTATGTTTTTAATATTTTTTATTTATTGTTGTTAAATTTGTATAATACGCCTCTGTTGACGTTGCAATTTTGAGCATTTTTTGAGGGTTTTAATGCTTCTAACAATAATGTATCATTAAAAAGAAAAACATAGAGACATAGTAGGTATATATATTTTTTTATCGGTTTATGAAATATCTTTTAATTAAGTCTATTATTGGAGGAGGCAATAGACAAGAGCCAAACCTCGAATTAAGACTTTTTACTTAGGATATTCAGTCGGATGTCTGCGACTACATTTGCTCTTATGAAGGTTCAGTAAACAATGATGCCATGGAAGCTTATGACGGATTAGCTGGAAACGGGAACACGCTCAAAGTGACGAGAGGACTGAGGAGGTGGCAATTGTCCTACAGATATTGTTTACAGTCAGTTATCTTTTGACAACCATGCTGATAGGCAAACATTTTTAGAAAGACTTTTCTTAGCTGCCTGGTAAGGCCCCTCATAAAGCGATCCACTTTATGGGGGTTATAAAGGCTGGTGAAGGTCGCGGGAATCCGCTTGCCGCAGCATGCAAAGGACGGGTTTATGTGGCAATTATTAAAAAACGCGATAATGATAATGTTGGGCTTTTACCAAATCGACTGTTGGAAGTTCACTCTTCAAAGGAATTAATAAGGGTGTGAAAGATTGTATAAAAAGTTCGTAATTTTGGGTTACCCTACCAGGCTTGTAAATAAATAAATGATCATACCATCCATAAAGCTTGCTCTTCTTTGGCGGTCGCTGCAGCGGCGGCTTGAGGCAGTGCAGATGGTAGTGCTGGCGGCACGTGTCGCACGCCGCCATCAGGTGGCGCTCGGAGCTGCGCCCGCACGCCGCGCACTCGCGCCCCGCCAGCGAGCCTGATGTGGCTGACACAACCACACACTTAGCGACACGGTACAACAACACTAATCCCCAACCTTATAGGCCGGTCTGAATTAGGCTACGACGGACTCTGCCCGTAAACCTCGTACAAAAACAACAACGAACTCGGTCAAAAAGATTGGAGAGTACTGTACATAGTTCTATTAGCAGTCTATCTAGGCCCTATATTAATCTGTTAATGGGTAGTTCTACAAGCACAGTACTCCAAACATTCAGTCACTGACAGGGTCTTCAGAGGAAAAGAAGTGAAGCTTAGAACCCTATCTCAGGGTAGGTCGCGATGCCAACAACATTTTTGGTTGACCAGGCGGACGCCAGTTGAAGTACCGTCTATACAGGGTGAATGGTAATTTGGTGCGTACTTTCAAATGAGGTGTCTAGACCTAATTTGAAACGGTTTTGACTAAAACCTTAAAAATTTCAATAACTGGAACACAACCCAATTCGGACCCCAAGTCAAGTACCTAGTTACCAGTCACCCTCTAGAGCTAAACGCATTTTCTTAACAGCGTCTGGGCCTGGACATAAGAGCCTGTTCAGACACGGCGGAAACTGCGCGATAACCACGCAGTAATAGCATGGTTATGTCTGAACGAATATAAAGATGCTTATGTAAATAAGAACCGCGCAGTTTTAGAAACCCGCGCGGTTGCCGCCGTGTCTGAACGCACTCTCAGGCTGTTTTGGCCGACTGAGAAGACAATGGGATAATTTAAAGTAATGATGACATATAAAACTAATATGTTTTCCCTATTTACATAACTCTCACGATGATACTCCTTTTTTTTATCGGTAGCATCATTACGGCGCACTATTTTAAATTTTATTGAAGACTTGTGATAATTGTTGCTACAATAACTTAATTTTTTATCTATATAATTAATCATATTATTACGACTAATGACTTATAGGAGGTTGCATTTACGTAAAAATATGATAGCAGTAGTTTGGCGTCATCTCCGAGGTCAAGCTTGATATACGTGTTATGTTGTTTACCTAACTGGCTTGCTATTGTTTGGCAAATAGTAACAAAGCAATAGGGATATTTCCAGGATAGATAAATGATAATTATATTTATTCCGTCAGTGAGATTATCAAATAACGGACACGTATTATTTGCTTTACCAAATCAATAAAAAATTGCAAAAGTTAAAGCGCATCAAAGTTCAGGAGTGGGCGCTTGTAACGTCACTAAGGCAGTATAAAGTGTACTAGCGGCGTGACGTCACACGATATTTTACTATAAGATATTTAGGTATATTTATTTATTCTAAATTATATGCATTATATCGTCGTCACTTTATGTTTACGTGTCAAAAGAAAAAATACGTGTCCAATATTTTTTATTAATCTACCTGACGAACAAAAAACTAATTTTCAGTAAACTACCTTATTCGTATCATCATAATATAATAGGTAACACATTTACAGGTACATTATTTAGCTATGGCACTCATGCCTATTGGTTATTGGAATGGTGTCTCTTTGTAGATCATAACTTTAACTCTTGGTTCTAAAATATACTGCAAAGCTAATGTTTCTAAAAGCTTTTTTAAGTAACTGATAATCAGTTATAGATAGTTTATACCCAATCACACGTTAAGTGTTTTGATTTGTTAACTCAAACAAATAATGGTGACAAATTTTTAATTCTTCAGAAACAAGGTAAAGATGTGCTCCGGTTTGCCCAAGTTTTGCCTGGGCCCCGACTCATAGTAGTGGTAGGAATTGTGGTGTTATAGTCGGTTAGAGTCCAAAATAACCCTCCGTTCTCTCCAGACAGATGTTATCCATGAGGATTTCCTTACAAGAAGGTCCTATACCATAGTGCCATAGTTAAATAATAGACCTGCACCAAAAACAATTTCGTAGAATGATACTTACCTTCCAAAGAGGTTGACAAGACTTTTCCTTGGCGAGCGTCCGGGTTGTCGCTAAGAGGAAAACCAACGCCCATCTTAAGTGCAGCCGCGGTTGGCACAGACATTGACCTGCTGGTCGACCCTCGTTACAGTATATCACGTATAATATATGGGGGCAACGATTGGTACCCTTAGCACGAACATCGAGAGAAGCATAGTCACTGTTGCTTCGCCATAGAGAACGTGGCCAAAATTAGTATATGAACCAATAAAATGTGCTGAACTATTTCTGAAGAACAAGACGACTTTTTATGACGTTATTATAAACTGATTTGATAGTCTTACATAAAAGTAAAAAGGCTGTGAAATCCTAGAAATGATATTACTCAAGTTTATTTATTTATTTAATACTTCATGCACACAAACGGACAGAGGCGGACTTAATGCCTTAGGCATTTTCTACCAGTCGACCTTTGGGTGATGCAGAGACAACTAGTGGTAGGTGCAATGTTGACAATTAAACGAAACAAATTTATGCAAAAAATATATATAAATTATAAATACAATATAATCAAGAAAATTATACCATATATACTCAAAAGAATAAACTAAATATATAGATATAGTTTACATTAGGTATTGGTTCAGATATTATATTACAACCTTGCCTAGCCTTCCTTGTAAATAAATTGAAAGTGTCATGGTGAATGTTGTGGAATTTGAATGTAACATGTGAGCATATTTTGAACTAAACAAGAATCTGATAATGCTGGCTGGAGAACACGTGATTATACTGTTACGTCAACACATATGTTCGTGCTAAGGGTACGGATGTCTTTCAATGCATGCGAGTGAAACTGGCCAGTTTTAATTTTAAATAGACCATTTGAAGTTAAAAAAAAAAACATAATTAGGACTATCAAATAAAAGTTTAGCCCCACTTCCGTATATTTTAGAGTTCTCAAATAAAACTTTATTATCTTTGAAATTTCTACCCCCATTGAAGTTTTTTTTACATAATAGTGGTGCCATACTTTTTTGGTGCCAATCATTTATTAACAGTGAAGATTTTTTTATAAATTATTTTAAATATATTCTTTTCTTGTTCACTCAAAGTAGAAATTCTTGAAACCTTCGAATGCTAACAATGCATCATTTGCGATGGTTAGAGCTGACCCAGCACTATCCACCCAATTGGCATGTTATCAAAAATTTAGGGATGGCTTGTTATTCGTAAATCTCATAGACAAGAGGAATGGACTGAGCAATATGGCGTGCGCAGACTGGCCGATGGGACGGCAGAGAATTTTAAATTTATTAATTGAATTTAATAGTTAAACAATCGAAATAAGGTATATATTTCAGTGCTCGGTGATCAGCCTCGGAACATCGCAGCGCAGTTTACTCTGAAGCATCGAACATGGAAATATATAACTTATTTCGATTGGATAACTATTAAATTCAATTGCTAAATGTAAATCCTATGCCGTCCCGTCCGCCAGTCGACGCAGGCCAATAGTCACAAAATTGATTGCTCTAGAAACAAAGCGACTGTGTGGCCAATATCAGTATCTATTTAAAATAGCGTAGTGACGAAGATGACATGTAGCTTGTGACGTGACCCAATCAGAATTCTAGAGAAACACAGCTATTGGCGGCACGATCGATTTGTCTCTCTCACACTTTTCGGACCGTATCCGTTGTCCATTTCTTTGTCTATAGGAGCGTCCTCACTGAGAGCATTCACGTGTAATGAGCATTCGACATCGAATATTCGAGTGGTGTGGACGTTGAGCCGAGCGTTACAAAGCTTATACGCAAGCGCGAACTTCGGCCGGTGTGGACGTCGCAACGATTTTCGCGGAAACGGCTCGCATTCGAATGTTCACGCAAAAAAAACGCTCTAAAGCGAGTACTCAGATAATGAAATTAATGAGTATGTATGTAGGAATATTACTGGCCACTTGTAAAGCAAGGAACAATTCAGACATTTGACGAGATCGTATTCGAGTGCTCCAAGCACGCAAGAGAATGTTCGACTCGAACGTTCATAGTTTTGTTCGAAAGTGAATGCTGGGCTCGCTGGGAAGCATTTGTTGCTCGCCTGCGATTGCTTGTTTACAAATGCTCACAAAAGAATGCTCCCAGTAATGACGTTCTTTAAGATCTAGACGGATAGGTCTGGCCCAGCCCTTACACGCCCCTTATCATACACAATGAGGTCCTCTCAAATCCCGTCCAGTTACCCAAAATCGTGCACTAACCGTTTCTGCAGTTGTAGTGGAGTTACTTTGGGAGTGGAGCGCGGCAACTCCGGCGCGACCAAAGGCTTGTCCTCCAGTATAGGAGGCGCGGTCCTCTTCGGACACAACGCTATGATAGCATCGTATATCTTCTGTAAAGCTTGTCGCGTCGATGTTAAAGCTGCCAAAGCGTCTGTGTTTTCTTTTGAAGCCTAAATGTGGAGATGAAATTATGAAAGATTTGTTTCTCGCTAACCTTTAGTTAGATTTGGTTTCGTCACCATCACCCTTTTAAGGTTCCTGCTGGGACACAGGCCTCATTTCTGTGAAAAAGGAATGGACCATAGTCCACCTCGCGGGCCCAGTGCGGGTTGGTAGATTCGTTTATTTTTTTGGTAAAATAATAACTAATAAAACTCATTGAAAAATAACTCGGGCTGTTTCTTAAAATCGTACCAGTTAATTGATTTGTGTTAGTTTGACAGTTGTTTATGGTTTTGAAGAAGGAGAAAGGGAGGCCGTTGCCCAGCTGTGGTATAATGTAGGTAAACCAAAAAAATAAAATTGTTTTGCCGATAATTTTATCGAAATCCTTCTCGAAGATCGTCTCGAAAACTATACATTATAATTGTTTTCATCATTATCATATCAGCCGCAAGACGTCCACTGCTGGACATAGGCCTCCCCCAAGCGTCGCCACATTGACCGGTCCCGTGCGTCCCGCATCCAGCGGATCCCTGCAACCTTCACCAGGTCATCGGTCCACCTGGTGAGAGGCCTTCCAACGCAACGTCTTCCGGTTCGCGGTCGCCACTCCAGAACCTTTCTGCCTCATCGGCCATCCGTTCTGCGAGCAATATGCCCTGCCCACTGCCACTTAAGTTTGGCAATTCTTCGGGCTATGTCGGTAACCCTGGTTCTCTTGCGGATCTCTACATTTCTGATTCGATCACGTAAGGAAACTCCGAGCATAGCCCTCTCCATTGCCCTTTGGGTGACTGTAAGCTTTCTGATGAGGCCCATTGTGAGCGACCACGTCTCAGAGCCATAGGTCATAACTGGCAACACACACTGGTCATAAGACTTTCGTCTTGAGACACTGTGGTAAGTTGGACGTGAAGATACCGCGCAACTTCCCGAACGCTGCCCAGCCGAGTCGGATTCGACGGTTAACCTCTTTCTCGAAGTTGGCCCTACCCAACTGGATCGTTTGTCCCAGGTAGACATAGTCATCCACAACTTCGAGTGTAGAGTCTCCGACCCTGATAGGAGTAGGTAATATGTTGTGGAGTGGATAATTGTTTTACTAATAATGATTTAAGACTAAAAATACCATCCTTAAAAAAATCCGATCATAATCTATAGGCATGTCCAAATTGTTTCATTCTTCTTCTATAACTTGTACATTCGCCTTACCTCATCATAATCCAACCTCAATTTATCATCATCGCCCAATAGTTTCTCGTTCTCTTTAGTAAGTCGTTCGAGAGACTGTCGTAGGGAGGACACCCTCGTGTTCCGTTCGAGATAATAGCCCACGAACTCCACGGAGAATGCGGGCGGGACGTGCCAGCGTCGGGACACGTCTTTTAGAGCTGCCATCTAGAAAAACCAAGAAATGTTTTAATGATTATTCCGGCTATAATATTAAACGTAAAATTTTATGTTTGTTTTAATCGAAAGCTTTTGTTAATAATTGTTATCACTCCCATTATTTAAAAAGGGTTCTTCATCAGAAAGGTTTATTGGGGCATTCGAAGTAACAGAAGAACACTGACTTCTAAGTCACAGCTTTCCCCTAGTTTAGGAGGCAGGGTTTTGATTACTGAAGCTAGGGAAAAGCGAGAAATGTTTTAATGATTAATCCTATTATAATATTTATTTTCATCACACTTGCACGTAAACAGTATCAAAACATAAAGGTTAACTTGACCGTAATGCCCCATATAGAACCCTTGAGCTTGCTTGTTTGTCATGAAACCCAAGGGCGGTAAGTAATATTTTTTTAATTTATAGCACAGCATACAGGTCATGCAAGTTCAAGCAAGGAGTTTACACGCAATTGAGAAATTGACTTAAAATGTTATCTAAACAGGAATTTCTTTGCAATCTCGCTACATGTTATTTAAATATTCAACTAATTTATTTATTTAAACTTCATGTACAATGGTGATACATAGGCGGACTTAATGCAGCAAGGCATTCTCTACCAGTCAACCTTTGGGTTAAAAAGGACAAACAGGTGGTAGGAGTACAAAATAAAAATGAACAATAATTAAAGTCGGATATTAATAAACTATCTAACAAATAAAATACATAAATAATTTCTAAAACAATAGACTAATAAATATTATAATAAATATCATATTCTAAATGAAACAGAAATTAAACATAATAACTAAGACGAAGACCGAGCTATGTAAGAGAGGACAAGTAATAGTTCCGGATTCTACGCTTAAATGAAAATTTACTCTCAGTTTTTTTTATGTCAAGGGGAAGGACGTTCCAGAGTTTTACAGTAGAGACAGCGTAAGAATTAGATATAAACCCAGTGCGGTGAGAAGGAATTTGGAGAAGTAAGTTTTTGGAAGCTCGAAAGTTAAGATCGTGAGAACTGCCCAACACTTTAAAATATTGTTTTAAATAATCAGGAGTACAAGGATCGTTCATGATGTTGAAGAGCATGCAGAGGGATCTTAGGGATCTCCTCTGACGGATAGGCAGCCATTTAAGCTGAGAACGGAAGGAAGAAATGTGATCATATTTACGAAGCCCGAAAATAAAGCGAATTCAGTTGTTAAGAAGTCGATCCATTTTGTTAAGAAGTTCTTGGATTAGATCAGAATAACAAACATCAGCATAGTCGATTATAGGCAATACGAGAGCTTGAACCAAGGTGGTTTTGGTGCTGGACGGAAGAAAATGTTTGAATCTATAGAGAGACCGCAGTGAGAAAGTGACTCTCTGGCTAATCTGAGCGACCTGCTTATTCCAGCTCAACCTGTCATCAATATATAGGCCCAAGTCTTTAACGTGAGGCGAGAGAGGGATAACAGTATTGCCGAACTTAAGCGGCATTAGAAGACTAGTGTCCAAGGTTCGTAGATAATACCATGGTATAATAAGACATGGTATTCTCTTTACAGGATGGCCTAAGCCTACGTCACGATAAGTGTTACCATTGATTGTCCTTTTCAGAAAATTTAGGTACTTTCTCATGTAGTTAACGAAAATAAAATAAATTACTAAATAGCTTAACTATTTAGTAACTCATGTGTTTCATCTATTTCGTGTTAAATTAATTTATATATTGAATTATTAGTTCATAATTGCTTTATTAAGTTGAAAAATGCATTTTGCTCGGGTAATTCAATCACACACAGTGGCAACATATCGAATTGACAAGTGTCATACTGACAACTCGCCATTTCATCGCTATTGTTGTGTCGCTCACACCTATAGCGTTGTTTCGCTCGGTGAGCAAAATACTGTGGCTCCCAAACATTTGTGGTGCACCCGTGAACTGTGAAAGATACACTAGAAAAATTGTTAATTGTTCCGTACTAAACTGTAAAAACAGAAGTATAAAGGCGTGTAATAAGGTTTTTTTCTTTTCCCAACGAAGAGACGCTACCATATGCGTGACTTCAATATTGTAATTAACTTCAGCTAAAAGAACTGGTATGTGCCTTTCTAGATATTATTTCATTTATCAACGCATTGTAAATTCCATAAATTAAGGCATAGCTGTGTCAATACGGCTGTACGCCCGAATATAACCTAACCTAATTAGTTTTGATTTATTTTAGTCAAGTCAAGTTTTGTAGGTTTTCGCCCCGAACTAAATTAAGTTGGTCCACACATACATACAGACAGACAGGCGCAGCGTGTGACTTTTACAACATTTGTTTTGTCAGAGACATTGTTTAACTAGATCTCAGATCAAATAAAAAGTCAAGATGGAACGTTGCAAACAACAAGGTGACGCCGGTTAAAACTACACCATGTCGTATACATACTCAATTACACGTACAATGAAACTATGCCTTAGTTTTTCAGTGGAGCTCTCAGATCAAATAAAAAACTCGACAGACAAGCTAAGGCGTAGTTTCGTTCCGTGTCTTAGTAGCCGTGGCTTGGTCACCTACGGTGAAGCGAAGAGGAACCCGAGGAGGGGCCGCTCGTCAGGGCTTTTTCTGATTAGGCCGACGACGCACATACTGGTATTTGCACGATCTACGCGGCCAAAAGTCCCAATATCCAAATAACAAAAACATTAACAAAAGCAAGTTCCACGAACAGAGGACGAACCAGAGAACAATACCCACCCTCAATCTACCTGCTACCGCACACCCCTCACGCGTAGCATCAGTCGGAATTTGACCGTTTCACCTAGTGTACGTATCTGTTCTCGGCGCTTTTTAAAACCTTAACTTCGAAAGTGAATTTTTATATGTTCAAGTTGATCTTACGAATTGAAAGTGATGGATTCTTATAGAGCAGGTAAGAGACTTACAAACTACGTTAATAAAGTTATGATCAACTAAGAAACTTTTTTTTTTTTTAATAATACGTAAACTCATTTCCATACCGTAATTTCTTTCAATATTTTTTCTTTGCTAGTGTTTTTGTTTGTGTATCGGGATAGATCGGGCTATGGTTATAATTTTAGGTAATTATTTGAACATCTGCCTAATAACTACTATCAAAATCATCTCCGGAAACGTCCGGATAGATCAAGTTTTGGGGGGTTAAAGATTTTTAGCAATAAAATGTAAATAATGTGATTTTTGTTATCAACTTTTTTGAAAGGAAAGCAAACACATTTTTGCCTGAAACCTTGGCTATGTTCGTATCTGCGGAACCAAATATAATCGAAAATTCATCAGAGAGCGATGAAGAAAAAATCACAGAAACTTAGCATTTTAATTTTTTTTCCTGTAATCGACGTACCTACCTCAATTTTTGAAAATATATATTTTTTGTTGTGTAAATATGTATTTTTTTCTTATTTGCGTTGTTTAGAAACCAATTAAACATCAAAATAATTTTGGCCGCGTAGATCGTGCAAATACCAGTATGTGCGACGTAGCGGCCAACATGTAGGTTGCGGTTCCGCTTGGCAACAGGCGACATCGCATCTGAGCCTTGCTCGATATCATATGGAGCACGTCCTATACGATATCGCAGCTGTGGGTTGGAGAGTAGACCGCGGTGGGAGAGGAGTGCCGGTATTGCGTTGCGCCGCTCTACCAGTGGCGTGCCTAGGGTTTCAAAATAAGGCAAGCCCACTAAAATTTAAAAAGATTTCAAAAAAAAAAAATCTTTTCGTCTGTGTATGTAGGTACCTACATATGTATCATCGCAATTTTCTCATAAACTACTGGGTCAGGGTGGACTGTATGTATGTTGAATTGTTGATTGATGAGTAAAACTTCGGGCTTCTTGTTTCTTAATTTATTCCCAGGAGTGGCTTGCTGCTGATGGTTGAGTGACGAAATGTTGAATGACAAATTTGCAGCAAGCCACCCATTATTTATACAATTTAGCTCTACGCCATCGTGCGGTGAATGAGGTAACCAAAGCACACTGAAGGCATGCTAGTGCTAGATTGAATATAATAAACATATCAGCAATTGCATACCTCCGGTGGCTTTTAAAAAAGCCGTTTGGTTTGCTTCATTGCTTGAGGGAACAAAGTAATGGTAAGTAGTTGCTTGCTTCGTAACAGGACTAACAGGTTACAGACGAAAAAAAAAACAAAACCGAAAGTTAAAAAATAGCTAGATAGAATGTAAAAAGGAATTTAAATAAATTATTTATATTCTAATTGGAATCGTCTATCTTTCTTAAGAAATGATTTAATTACATCAGAGTAAAATGTTGGTGATCGTTTTAATTCTACCAACAACTGTTTTTCAATAGCTATCATTGATAATTCGGAAAGACGCTCTTGACCTTGTGTATTTCTCAGATAGGTATGGATACGTTTAAGAGACGAAAAAGCACGTTCCGCGGAAGAACTGGTAGCCGGAATAGTTACAACAAGATACGCTAACTTTAACAGCTCGGGAAAGGCATCTTCGAGGTTATTCTCATGAATGAAATCAATTAATTCGAAAACATTACGATCTTTCAGATCAGGACTAGAATACAAGCAAATCAATTGGCTTTTTAATGTTTGTTTGTCGAAATAGTTTGCATAAATGTCAAATAATGAATCTAATTCCTCTGTAGGAAAATGTGAGTGATAATTGTCAAATTTTTTGTTGTTGAGCAGTTGGAAAAACTTTAATTTATAAATTTCAGAATATCGGTCAGTAATTTCGGTATTAATGTTATCAATTACTTCTACAAAAAGTCGTCTGTATTCCGTTTTTGCACAGCGTACGTTGCGTCTCAAACGAGGAGCCGAGTTATTTTGCAAAGTATTCTCATAAATTTGATCAAATTCGGATTGAAATTCAGCACGTAACCATGCCTGAAAATCCTTTATTTTATTAATACAATAACCGACATCAACTTGTGATTTTTGTAGAATATTGTACAAGCAGTCAGTTTTTTCAAATATCCGATGAAAAATAAAAAGAAAAAAATTGAAATTAAAAGATCGCAAAGTGTTTTCAAAATTCTCCGCAGCTAAAATCGTATCCCCGTCCCAGTTCTGTGGATTGTCGCACAGATCAGAAAACAACTCAATAAGTTTAATTTTTTGTTCAAAAACCGTGTTTACAACTCGCGACATGTATGTCCAACGAGTTGCGGGAGCATTAGGCAATTTTTTGCTGCAATGAGTATCGTAAAAAGCAGCTCGTTTTGTACTATTACTAAAAAAATTACACAAAGCCTGAAGGGCTGAAAAAAATAAACTAACCTCCTGAATTCTATTGCATGATTTAGACAACACTAAGGCCAAAATATGTGCATTACACCAAATGTAAATTGCTTGTGGACAAACATCTTTAACTTTTTGTTGCACTCCATTTCTTACACCAGACATTACACTAGCACCGTCATAGCTTTGCGCTACTAATTTAGCGATGCAATCATGTCTATTCAATAATTCTAAAATAATATTAGAGAGTGAGTCTGCTGTGCGACTTTCCGAAACATTAAGAAAGCCCAAAAAACGGTCATGAATTTCATTTTTATAATAATATCTCAGAATCAAGCACAGTTGTTCTCTATGACTAACATCGGGGGTTTCGTCAATAATAATTGAAACAAATTTTGTATGCCTAACTTCGTAATCGATGCAAGTTTGCATCACATCGGCTACGGAATGAATAATATCGTTTTGAATTTTGTTAGATAAATAACTCGGCCCCGGTTTGTCAGTTTCCTGATGCTGCATATGCTTTTCTAAAACGACATCGTATTTTGAAATTAACGAGACCAGTTCTAAAAAATTGCCTTTATTTAATGAAGTTTTGGACTCATCATGACCTCTTAAAGGAAGTTCTTGTTGTGCTAAATGACAAACAATATCGACTAATCTTTGAAATACACTACGGTTGTTATCAACGCGCGTGTTATATTTTGAAATTTCCTCAGATATCTGGCGTGATATAGATGTCTCAATTCGTTGTTTACCAAAATTTCCGAAAGAAACCATTGCACACAGGTGTTTATGGGAATTTGCGTGCCTTTTAATGGCGCCAGATATGTTATTTAAATCATTATAACCAGATGTATTCCAAACGGAATCTTCATTCGAAAAAAATATGCAGCACCAGCAATACAACTTATTAGTGTGCGAACAGCCAACAATCCAACTAGTTTTATACACTGATCTATTAAATTTTCGTTTATGCGATTTACTAGTCTGAGAAATAGACAGATTAGGCGTCGGTTTTAATGAAGAAATTAACTGTTTTTTCTGAGCAAAGTTTAAAGATTTTACCTTATCTTCGCCAATCAAAACTTGAACGCATTTTAAATCCTCACAAGGTACAATTACCTCCATTGTTGTAGGTAAGTCACCAAAACAATTGTATCACCGAGAAAATCTAAGAAAACACAAAAAACTCTAACTTTTCCCACTCAAGCAAATGAAACTGACAATGACAATGGCACAGACTACTAAGACAGTGTTACCTGTGTTGTTGTGTTATAAACAAAAATATTCCCCAATTTTTCCGAATTTCCCTAAAAATCCCTAAATAGAATTTTATATGTGTTATACCTACATACTTATTTAGTACCTAAATTATTTCGTAGGTAAATATAACGTTACATATTAAGTTGATAAAAAAAAATGAAAAATACAACTATGCAAACTTGTTAATTATTTCTAGAACCACATCATCATCCTGTTGCTCCTTTCATTTGACGTCTCATTTTTGAAGTCATACATATGTACGATGAAGTTCTTGATCGTGTCCACAGTATGATTAAGTTTTACTCACGATCCATAATCCCGATTTATAAGGAAAATCGTACCATCATGATACTATGTACCTTTTTAGGGGATATGAATTACATATCGTGCGTTCCTTTCTACGCACAAAACAGAAAACACACGCTTTGTTTTCGATTTGGTAAGTTTTGTTCGAAATCCCTAAAAAAATCCCCAAAATATTCCAGTCCCCAAAAATTTCCCTTTTAACACTTCTAGTCCCTAAATTTAGGGACAAAATCCCTAAGTTGGTAACCGTGTACTAAGAGATATGAACTGAAGTGAGTTGCACTCGGGTCATTGCAGTGTTGTCATTTGGCAAAAATAAGTCGCCAGTTATATGAAAAATCTAGCTAGATGTCGCAAATTTTTTATTTTTAAGATATTGCTTGAATATTTATATTCGTTATTTTCAAAAGTCGCTGGTTTTTATTTTTGCTAAATCTTAAAAAAGTCACCAAACTCGTTAAAAATCTCCAAGATCTCACAACGTCGCTAAAACGGCAACACTGCAGAGTTGGCAAGGTGACAAGGTCACGGATACGCGTACAACTTCACATGCAAAGCCCTGCTTAAATCTTCAAACTGAACGTCTACAAAGACGCACAAGTTTCTAACTCGTTATACGACACATCGCTATAAGTGCGAAAGAGACAGATATAGTATTTGAAAGCCCGGTAAAAGCCGGTGCGTGTAAGCGAGATAGCTATATGTAGATGCTACAACTGCAAATGCGAAACTCTGCGCGCGACCAATCGCTATGTGAAGTAGTGTGGCATAGGTAGATACTTTGTGTTATTTTGATAAGAATTAAGCGCGCGAACTTTTAAATAGTTCAGGTTTGATATTGATTCTCTATCGAGCATTTTAGTAAGGCAAGCCAGGCTTTTGGGCTTCTATGAAGCTACCGCCACTGCGCTCTACCTACCTTCCGTGGCCTGGACGGGGTCGCCACCGTCTGATTGCGAATGAGGTGGGGCTGCAGGGGAGGTCCCTATCGCCTGCGGCCGAAAAGTGATAGGTGGTGGGGCCACTGACCTGTCCCGTCAAAGGAGGGCTAAGGGTGCCATACACTGGGCCGTCTGGCGCCCATGTGCTGGTTTGGTCCCTAGGGTGGTCACGGCGTGCAATGTGTTCTGGTGCGCTGGTGATGGGTGTTACACCCCAAAGGAGGGTCCGGTGACGGATGGCCGCGGTGGGTTCGCGGTGAGTGCTAACGCGTGCCTGTGTTCCCGCCATAAGCAGCACAAGAGGACACCGTGGAATTTTAGTGGGTTGGAGTCCCACATAACTGCGCTATCTACCTGTGGTAGCATAGCATGCATGAGCATTTCCCCAAGCTAAAAAAAAAAAAATTGTAGCGATGCCTGTGATGGTTTTTTTTTTGTGTCTAGGGAAATACTGATTTACCCTTGCAAATAATTGATCAGGGTTGCTGATATAATAGAGAAATGATTTAATCAATACCACGGTCAAACGTTGCACAATGAAAAATTCATTTTCAATTTGACTCGGATTGTTCATGGACTTGTAATTCATTATGAGGTATTACTCTGTTTAGTTCAAACAAGAACCTATCTACGAGACATCATCATCTTCCTGCCCATGCCCCATGTCAGTTGGGGTCGGCGCAACACATTTTCTTCTTCCATACCGTCCTGTCCTCCGTCACGCCATCACTGACTCCCTTTTCTTTCATATACCTCACACAGTCCATTCATCTTATCTTTAGCCGTCCCCTCCCTCTCCATCCATCCACATTAATATTCATAACTCTTTTAGTAACATGCGTTTCATTCCTCCTCATCACATGACCATACCAGGACAAACGGTTTCCTTTCAATTTTTCTGTCACTGGCGCCACTTTCAAACTGCCTCTAATATATCTATACCTTACACCTCTATCTCAATTCATCCATTCTCGGCACTTCGCACATCCATCTCAACATTCTCATCTCATTATATCTAACCGTAAGGAAAATAAATAAAACCAAGCAATCAATTAAAAAAGAAACAAAGTAAAAAAAAAATAAAAAAAGTATCAAATATGTCGATTTCTTAAAAATGATAAAAATTTAGTACCTATTGTATTATTTAATTTTTTACCCCACAAAAAAAGTTTGAGAAACGCAACGCAATTGATGACGTAGTCTTAGGCCAATCACGTGACCCAGCTGTCACGGGAAGAGACTACCAGGCGAAGTATATTATTATACCATGGATAATACGAACTACCAATAAGGATAGCCTGACATTTACTGACATTGACAGTAACGCCAAATCTGCTAGACCAGTCAGCGATTGCTTGAAGATCAGCATTCAACAGCGAGATGCAGTCATCCAGATTGAGTTAATGTTCCTAATAATCGATTAATAGTTAATTGTATCAAAAAGTCAATATTTTTTTTGCTCTCCGTCATGGCTGACTACCTACGTAAGTATTTGCCCTGAACGTTTCTGAACGAAACATTTTTATAGTCTGTGGTGTGGGCAAAAACTCGCCATCCGCTTAAAAAAAAGTTCACGTATTTCGTAATAACAGCTGTGCTGTCTTGTGTATTACTCGCAAATGTGATGAAAAACATTGTATGTTTCACGGGCGGTACGGGAATTACGAACCTCGACTCAGAAAGCGCTCAGTCTTCGACTTCGGGCTTCGAGGACTTCTACTAGAGCCTCGATCGTAATTCCTTACTTACCGCCCTTAATACACAATGTACTATTATTTGTTCATCCTCGCACTGGAACGCCTTGCAGCAATTACAACAATGGAGCACAATCATAATAATCTCCAAAGTCACAGGTTTCCCCTAGTTTAGGAGGCAAGGTTTCCATTATTTAAGCTACCTTTATTTATCTGAACTTGTAACCTAATCGCTAAGTGCTATTGTAAAAAAGGTTATAAGTATGTATCAATACAGTTATATTATAATTATGATCAAGCAAAAAAGGCTAAACGGAATTGGATGTAATTATGCACACAGATAGTTTATAACACACAGGATAATTTTATCTCGATAATATAATGATCCTTTGGGCGAATGAAACACTTTTCACGCGGTCGAAGCCGCAGGCAGAAGCTAGTATTAATTAACGTCGATATTGGCTCAAGCAAAACGGAAATCACTGCTATTCTGTTATGTTGGTTATAAAATAAAATGATAAATAAATTACAAGTAGTGATTTTGATGGGTGGTGTGATGAGGATGATTAAAAATAAATAAATTTTGTACAAAGAAAATGCAAGGAAAATATTTTTTAATATACCCGCCGGCCGCTTTGAAACGCTCTCTTTTATTCAAGGGGGAACTTCCTACCTAAATAGGAATATAAAAGGAGCCAAAGATTTTATGAAATAGGAAGGCAGCCGCTCCGGCAGGTAAATAGAGCATTTAGAGAACCGGTTCAGCACCCCACCTCGCTTATATCGACAGCCATATCAATAACATCCACGGATTTATGACAACCTAATACACGACATCATAACTCAACATCACTATTACTAGATCTCTTGACGCAACAAATACAAAACCGGCCAAGTGCGAGTCGGACTCGCACACGAAGGGTTCCGTACCATTATCGCTACAAAACGGCAAAAAATCACGTTTGTTGTATGGGAGCCCAACATAAATATTTATTTTCTTCTGTTTTTAGTATTAGTTATAGCAGCAACAGAAATACATCATCTGTGAAAATTTCAACTGTCTAGCTATCACGGTTCATGAGATACAGCCTGGTGACAGACAGACAGACAGACAGACGGACCGCGGAGTCTCAGTAATAGGGTCCCGTTTTTACCCTTTGGGTACGGAACCCTAAAAAGGAGTGAATCATTGAATAACGATGTACAAGGGAGATTAGAACAAAACAACATATATTACATCAATCCTAAGTAAGCAAATCTGGACCAAGGGGGAGGAAGAGAGAATGTCATAAAAAAGCTAACTATTCACAAAGATGTAAAAAACTGGTTTCTCACTGGCCAGAGTTCATATTGACATAGAGGAAAGATTTACAAGTTCAACAACGCAAATAAGCGATAAAATATAAAAAGAGCATGTCGAACACGATGTGATATGAAAAATTCCATAATAAAACAAATAATGTATTGTATAGAAAATAATCAATAACATATTAATTATTTTCCACAGCTCTTTCCCTGCTAGCCTTTTCCACTTTAAGTCTAACTGAATGCAGCTAAATACCATAAGATTCGATAGATGGATCTCTTTTCGTCACTTACAACTCCGATTTTGTCCGTTGTGTGTGCAGCGGGGCGAGCACGGCCTACTGTGACAGGCTTGAGTGCGACATTTTTATCACAGTTTGGGAACAAAAACAGTGGTGAAATGCGTGACTCAAGCCTATCACAGAGGCCGTGCTCGCCCGGCAGGCCTCCTCTCTGTGAGAGGGAATGGGCCGTAATTCAACACGCGGGCCCAGTGTGGGTTGATGGATTTCACATGTCTTCGAATTTTTGGTTCTAGGACATGCCGGTTTCCTCACGATGTTTTCCTTCACCGTTTTGAGAGCAGTGGTGATGAAATAATTTACACAAAGTAAAGCGCCTGCCTGGGCATCGAACCCACGACCTACAACCTGTAAGTCGCGGCCGTTACCACTGGACCACCACTGCTCTCTAGCTAAATAAAAATCTTGAGACAAAGGTTTTATAACCCGTTGCTTTTAATCATTTGCGTTATTCAACAATTTACCTGCGCATCTTGAAACTCCAGTGCGTGTGTATCGATGCCCATACACTCGGCTTTACGTGCGAACTTCCTCATTGCTGACGCGCTGCTGTACAGCAAGCGAGCCATCTTCTGTGTTGGTACTGCATAAACAACATAAAAAGAGATATTATCCATCAATCTGCCTAGCCTTTTTCCCAACTATGTTGGGGTCAGCTTCCAGTCTAACCGGATTCAGCTGAGTACCAGTGTTTTACATAGAGCCTCCACAACCCAGTAACTGGGTAAGTATGGTACCTCTTGGCTAGACTGGTGTCAGATCTCAAGCTTCTGACTACTCGTAACGACTGTCAAAGGTGTCACCCATCCACGGACCGATCTCTTCAAGCATTGCTTAACCTTGAAGATCGACCCGTGCGGCTGTTATTATTTAGCCACGAGCTCCTCAAAAGAGATATTAGTTGAACAAAATTTAAATAAAATTATAACTTATAAGAGAGATAAGTTGCCTTTATGCACGGTTCCCATTAAGCGGGCAGTGCCGGAGAGTATTATGCAATGTGTTGAGGGATATTGAGTCGATTGTAAAGTAGATAAATGCCATATTTGCATGAATGCCGTGTGAGTCGGTCGACCACGCAAATAATTATGATGTTTAACTGGTTCATGGTCGCTTTAATTTTCTTTGGCTTTACAAAATGCGCTCTGGCGTGGCCCTCTGGTGAAAATCGTACATTATGCTAGGCGAGTGTAATAGAGCTATATAAAGGCTTCGCTATAGACCGATCGCTTAACTTAGACCATTCTGAAGTAGCTGGGCGGTACGGAATGGGGTGTATTTATTTATATATTAAAACTTCATACAACATAAAAAAGTACAATGTCGCCGAAAGTGTCAACATCTCTCTTTTGCTGCCTTAAGAACGGTCTCAGTTAAGCGGTCGGCCGATAGTTGAAAGCATTAAATTCGCGTAGCATAAAAGTGCAAGATCAACTCTTACTTCACAACACTTACCCCACGGAGGATTCCTATTCTCCTTCTGTATCAAATACTTCTTTCTGTACTTCACAAGCTTACGCTGGATTCTTAATTTTTCGTCTGTACTTAAATTGTTTATTAACTCCAATTTTCTAAAACAATGGAAAAATACAATTTTATCAACAAAATATACAGTGTAGGCTGTGTTTTATACATCGTAAATTTTCTTATAGTTCAGAATATCTTATTTTCTATGATTATTTACCTTTTCTCAGTTCTCAGCTGCAAAGCAAGCCAGTTCCTCTTGCGTTTTTTGACTAGAGCTTTATCAGAATGTAGCTTGCAGTGAGCGTAGAACGGATCTGCTTGTTCCGCTTCTTCAGAATGTGCCTCGGCTAATAGTCCGGAGCGTTGGCCACTGTAACAAAAATTATGTGAATAAGACAATTTCTAAAGATCTGCAACTTAGTTAAGTATGTAAATCATGAAGGTAAAATCACGACGGATCTTTGTGTGTCTGAATTGGCTGCAAGATCCTGCGCAGTAGCTATTTTTGTGTCAATATTGAAAGTGAAGTTATCATTGTATAACTATGTCTTTCACTCGCTTACGTTTGTCGCATCATCCTATCTCGCTTACTCTATGCAGTTAAACTTCTTACGCATTAATTGACAGAACCAACTTCAGAGACACAAAGATCCACTGTGATTTGTATCCATTATATCTCAGTGTATGCCTATTTTGCGAGACACATTTCAAGGATGAAAACACTCGTCAAAAGAAAGTTTTCAAGGTCTACTATAAATACTATTCCATAATGGTTTAATAAGTGTGCAGATATTTTTTTAAAGCGTCCATCTTTCTTCCTAGTGCATCAATCACCCAGACGGAAATCCACAACGCGTCATTCATCTCGGAAGTGATTGTTCGATTTGATAGCGGTCAAACCCTTCACCTTGCCGAATTCTCTTGCGCAATTTGGCTGCCGATCACACTAATATTATAAAGGCGTATTTTGGGGCAGTTTGTGAGTGTGTTTGTATGTTTTTTACTCTTCCACGCAAAATCTACTGAACGGATCTGGATGAAATTTGGCACAGAGATAGATTATAGTCTGGAATAGCACATACGATACTATTTATCCCGGGAATACGTTCCCTTGGGGTAATTTTCGACATTCACGCGGCCAAAGCTGCTGGCAGAAGCTAGTTCTCAAATAAATCAATGTCATTTTAATCCTATCCCAGCCTTTGTGTGCCTTTCTAGATGAGAATAAAAATCTTGAAAGCTATCTTACTAATATTATAAACGCGATAGTTTGGATGGATGAATGGATGAAATTTGGCACAGAGATTAGTCTGGTATACCACATAGGCTACATCTCGGCTTTTCATCCTATAATGTTCCATTGGGATAAGAGAACACGTTTCACGCGGGCGATGCCGTGGGCAAACGCTAGTGTTATCTAACCTAATATTATAAAAAGGTAAAGTTTGTGTGTTTATGATGTTGTAAGAGGTAATCTCTGGTTCTACTGAACCGATTTTGAAAATTCTTTCACCAGTAGAAAGATACATTATTCCTGAGTGTCATAGGCCATAATATATTTCCAAAAAATTTAGAGATCCTTATGAAAATTGCAATAATGTAACCGAAGGTAGCAAAATGTTGCCTATAAAATTCATTCTTTAGCGTGCGCTGAGAAAACTATTGATGATAGATAAACATTAGTAGGGGTAGGTAGGGTAGCAGGGTAGGCAGGGTAGGTATGTAGGTAGCCAGTTGACGGGAGCGAAGCCCTGGAGGTCAGCTAGTATATTATGTAAGTAGCAAAGATAAAAGCTTGACAACTTACCAAGTGACATGGAAGAAGGTCTTGCAAAGGCCAGCGTCGCAGCCGACACACACGCCCGTGCGAGCCAACGTGGCGTCCTCACACAGCGCACACGAACGTGCCCCCCAGCGGGAGTACGCCATCTCGAATAGCGTCACTCCTGACAGACGCTCCACCTGTACAATACAATAAACATTTACTAAACAATACTCTGTTAAATACCTTGTCTGTGTGAAAGTATGAAATTATTCCACGGGAATAAAAATCCTATCTCATGGACATGAACTCTCCATGTGCCAAGATTGATTCAAATCTAAAGCGTAATCTATACTAATATTATAGAGCAGAAGAGTTTGTTTGTTTGTTTGAACGCGCTAATCTCAAGAACTACTGGTTGTAATTGAAAAATGATTTGTGTGTTGGATAGTCCATTTATCGAAGAAGGTTATAGGCTATATAACATCACGCTACAACTAATAGGAGCGGAGCATAAATGAAAAATGTGTTGCAAAAACGGGCAGAATATTCCTTTTTGGGAGCTTCCGTTGCGTGCACTGCGTAAACGGTTTAAGTTACGCAACAATCATGTATGTAGGGTAGGGAAGGTAGCCAGTAGACGGGACAGCTAGTCGTTTATAAAACATCTGACAAGATGATTTAATGTTCTCACTGCTGAGACATAGGGCTGCCCTCTGTGAGAGGGAATGGACCTTAATCCACTACGCAGGCCCAGTGCATGTTGGTGGATGTCACATGTCTTCGAATTTTTAGTTCTAAGACATTTCGTATCCTTACTATGTTTTTCTTCACCGTTTTGAGAGTAGTGGTGATGAAATAATTTAAACAAAGTAAAGCGCCTGCCTGGGTTCGAACCCTAACCTGCAACTTGTAGGTCGCAGCCGTTACCACTGAGCCACCACTGCTATACCAAAGGAATAAAAATCCTATCTCATGGACATGAACTCTCCATGTTCATGAGAAGTTTTATGCACACTGTTCACATTGAAGCGTAAATTAATTAATAAACTTTCAGACTCGAACAAGTTAGTACAGAACTCCCCAATATTCTTGACCTGGTCATAGACTTTCCGATGCGCATGGCATGGCACGCTGTTGTTTTATTATGAGATTTACTATTGCGCAGCCATTGTAGCCAACTTCAGAGCGGCCAAGAAGTTTGGAGAGTTCTGTTACATGTGTTACTAGTCTACAACTAGCACAATAATGTGTATATTTTATATTATAACAAGTACCTAATTTTTTTGTTTTTTCTTATGGATTGCTCTTGACTCTAGTCTAGGTCAGAGGTGACAGAGACAGAGTCGATGATGGAGTGAACTTTCCCAGAAGAAGCCTGTTCACTCTAACTTTGAAGAGATTCGTGTTGAATGCGTTCGGAAACACAGATGCAGGTAGTGAGTTCCACTCATTCGCTTTGCGCATTATTAAGGATGTTTGGAAGTGCTTGGTGCTAATTGGTCGAATGGCAACCAGGTAAGGATAGTAACTTGCAGTGTGTCTAGATGTCCGATGGCAGAAGGGGGTCAGTGGGATGAGGTCGTGAGCACACTCACCAAAGTACAGTCTATGTAAACTTTAATAAAAGTCCTACTTATGTTCTTGATTCATCGCAAATATATTTTGTTCGCGACGAGGCGTCACAAAAATGTTAGAATAGTTTTGTAGATATAAATAGTATAAACAAAACATACGTCTGCTTACCCCAGCGCGCGAGCTCGTACTAAAAAGTTTTAGACGAGAATTTTTCTTTTATAGTTTTTTCAAACATAAAATTTCGACCACTTTTTGAGGCACTAAACATTATGTGTTAGTGTATATGAGTATGTATTAAGTAAATATGGGGTCTAAAGAGTAAATTAGAATCGTTACATACATACTAAATGCGGTAGTTACGGAAAGAAAGCAAAATCAAAACAAGTCAAATTCCGTAAAAACGACCGGTCGCCACGACCGTTTAGTTCGAAATGAGCAGTCAGATGGCGGTACACGTATATATAGTCTGGCGCGTAAGCAGGCAAATTTGGTATTTTAGAATAGCGTTTTGAGGGCTTTATAATAGCCTATAGTACCTAAAATACGGTTATCTAGTATTATTAGAATTAATATACTTTAGATAAAATGTGTAAGTAGTAATTTAAGCAAATAAAAAATATTTGTTTACTTATTTTGGACCCCCCGAAAATGGCCGGGTCGCAAGTATCGATAGGTGCGCTCTGCCCACCTACCAATCGTATTATTTACCTTACACATTTGTTTTGTTAGGAAACACCATCTAGGTGTTCTAGATAGTATAACTTGGTGCTATGACTGAAAAACTGTACATAATAACAGTACATAGCCAGGTTTAAAACAGTTTCACTCTGAGATGGTAAATACATGCATTTTTGCTCAAGTAAGTAAATAGAATTTTGGTTATAAGCGTTTTAGCTCTTCTAGGTGACCTGGAACTGTGTCCAGGCCCTATATATAGATGGCATCTGTGTAATTCTAGTACATAGATATTACTTACTTGAAATAATGTGTCTATATGTGCCAGCATGGACGTTTCTACGCGTCTGCCAGAGGGCCCACTACCTTCAGGCACACTTGGTGCCTGAAGGACTATTGATATGCTATCTGAAGCATTACCTTTGGGGACCCTCGAGCACACGCCTGGACTCAGTCACAACACATAGCTAATATATAGCTACACATACACACACAGAGGCGTTAAAGCCGTGGAACAACACGATATTTTCTATTTCGGCCGCTTCCCGGCAACAGAAGCCCCAGAAGGGCTGGTGGTACACCCATCAGGGTACCACCATTCGATAGCCCAATTCTCCAGCTTCCCAACCACATTTTTGGAAGGAGCCTAGCTCTGGTGGTTAGGGAACTAACCGACTTAATATAGTAAGAGGTTCCATGGTTTTCTCGCATCGTCGACCACATCAGAGTGAATACTGGATCGAGGGTTGGAGCTATATCCACCGGACTTCCACCATGGGGTAGCCCATCGCGAGGGCTATCCGATGACGGTTGGTGAATGCGGATCCGCCCACCAGCTCGAGTACAAACTCGCTAAATATGCCGAAAACAGGCACTGAAGCTATGTTTTCGCACTTTCACGTGGCTGTGCCCGTGAAGGTGACAGATGAAGCTGTGGAACTGTCACAGATCGATGGTCCAGGAGTAGGGCTACAAGTCCCTCGCTGGTACCCTGGCACTAAAGTGCACCATTGTATTGTAAAGTAGCATATAAAGCTACAAACTGACAGAACTTCCCCTTATTAGGCGTTCTCCACGCAAGAGCTCCGTGAAGGTAGCAAATATGGACCTGGACCAAGGTCCGGAGGGAAGGTCTTCTCGAGACCTATCCAGAGACACAAGTCTCATCAAAATCGGTTCAGTAGAAGGGGGGTTTCTGTTGGTTTTCAGCGACTAGTCATAAGGTATTAATTTTATAATTAAAGTTTATGCGCGGTCGTTGTTTTGAGGTCCTCGTTACGGTCAAGTGTGGTAGTAGGATAGTGCGCTGAGACACCGTCCTAATTGTAGCAATTATTTTTCAACATTTAAATCCACGTCACTTTGCGTAACGAAGACCATGAAGAAACGTCGTTTTTGGACATGAAAACTTGAGTCTTTTTCTGAACTGGACATCACGCCTTCCCCTCAACATCCTTGGCAGCCTTCCAACCACTGCAGGGTCGGTATTTGCTCGAAGACAACGAACTATAGGTGCAAGGGGCGTCAACGCGTTCGAGCTGGAGCCTTACAACCTCCGGTCAGCCTGGGGCCTCGAACGATCACGTCCGTCCCGCACATATTTAGTTATGACTGTTCCTAAGTTATGTTGTTGTTATGTGTGTGTCCTCTCCTAAACAACCAACAATAAATAATATAACAATCTCTAACCAAATATTAACCAAAAAAGATCCCCATACTGCCTGTGTTAATTGTATTGTACACAAAATATTGATACAAGTTTAGGGCGTGCACATTATGCGCGCGCATCGTTTGGAGCCTTCTATATTGCAAGATGGCTAACTAATCTAAATTTTAAACTACTGCATCTTATTTCTTAAGTTAATATTACCTCTGAAAATGCCACTCCAGGAACGTAAAGGGCACATACTAAATGCACCCAAGCACCTACTTCAGTCTCCTTGAAAATGCCACCTGAAACATGAAAATAAAATCAGTATTGTGTTAAAATAAAAATAATTAAATAAATTGTCCCTGTAACTACAAGTACCATAATAGACAAACAATGGATTGTTGCAAAATTATTATTATGAGCTATTCAAGTAATTTTGTGATTCGATAAACAAATGATTAGATGGCCTAATTAGTTATATCGAGATAATAAATTTAATTAAACACAACCAGTAAACATGAGTGGAAATATAAGACCTTCCCGTATGCCCGAAAAGGACATACATGGACATAAATTATTGGTGATGTTCTTCAGTACGGTCACTTGTGAAGTACTCATCGGCATGCGTGTAAGAATGTAAAAGAAGCAGAAAGAGATTGTAAGGATTGTAGCATGTGGCACTCTGTGTTGTGCGTACCTCGTTAGAAAAAAGCCATGAGTAAGAATGTGAGTGTAAAAAGAATAAAAGTTACCTTTGTTTGGACATAGCTCACAGCTGGGGTCAGTGACACCTGCCTTGCAAGCTTCACAAAACCATGGTTCAGTGGATGCCGAGCTTACTGTACTAGACTCACTTGTCGTGTCAGACACTCCATAGCAACCTGAAATTAGAAACAGTCAAATAAAGATTTGACACTCAAGTAAGAACTGGGGCAGGCCTTTATCGAGCGGTGGGACAGTATTGGCTAACAAAAAAAAAACATTCAAATTGCACATTTCTACACTAAGATAAAATAAAAGGAGTGAACATGTAGCAGATTAAAAATTTATTTTAAGTTTAAGAGTATCCTCATTTTAACATACAACCACTGGGTCTTTTCATGTTTATTTTAATGTCAGTCTTAATCCTCTAAACTTAAGTAAAGTAAGTAGAAAATTAATCTGATTGCATAATTATGTGTCCCGAAGTGAAAATATTATAGGCTGATTATGTGTATGCTATGCATATTATGTCATAAAATATACAAATCTTAGATGACAAAGAACAGAAACAGTCCTTGCTTTGCTTGCTTTGAGAAGTGAGAATCAATAATTATGTAACTATGATCAAAACCAGCCTTATCTAGTTTAAATTGACAATAGATGTGTTTTATCCAATTTGCAAAATAAGTGGGCTGGGCACTTTGCTCGAACAATGATAGAATGGATAGCCAATGGGGCAAAAAGTTCTGGAATGGCAACCGCAAACCGGTAGAAGGAAGAGGGATGAATGCGCTGGATGCGAGACGCATGGGAGCGGTCAATGTGACAACGCCTGGGGGAGGCCTATGTCCAGCATTGGGCGTCTTTCGGCTGAAATGATGACGAAAATACGTATTTAAAGTAAGTGTAGTTTTGAAATTACCTTCATGTACAGTAACACCACACCCATCACACTCAACAATTTCATTAAAGTCATCACTCCTAGATCCGAGGCACCCAGCACAAATCAGCAAATTTGCCAACTCTACTGGAAACTGTGGAAAAGAATATTTCAATTAAATATTGCTACAAAGATTGCAGAACTTCCAATTAAGAACAGAATTAATTTAATTTTAAAGAGTACAACACAAATATTACAGTACTGACTGATGTTAACAGTATCATATAGGCAAGGGCATCGCCAAAGGGGGGCAGGGAGGGGCAGCTGCCCCCCTCCCTAGATATCCTTAAAAGGTTGCCAAATGTAAAGCAACCAAAGTCTTTGACTTGACTTGCTTAACCAATCATTCCCATAAGTCAAAACTCGAATGAACATATATATAAACCATACCCAACAGATCGAACCGTTGTTGATATCCTAAAAGAGGCAAAACCTTCTTTCCCGACACAGAAAAAGCGCGGAAAATTTTGATCGATCTTCCGGGCACAACATGTAAGGTAGAGCGATCGTTTAGCAGCCTCAGGGGACAACAACAAGAACTCTAAAAGATTTACATGTTGGACTCTGTACCGTTATTATTACAATTGCTGTAGATGTAAGGTTTGTATTACAAGTGAAAAGCTTCATGTTCTCTTGACTTTACCTACAATTCATACTTTTCTCATTCTTCATATCAACTTGCCCCCCCCCTGGACCATCGGCTGGCGATGCCCTTGCATATAGGTAATAGTATTCCAAAGCATAGTTACCTTAAATTCTTTATGTTTAGTTATCGCCAGTACATCATTAACAGGTTTGTCTTCTCCAATCTTGTTGGAGTTCTTGAAGTCATCATCATCATCGTCGGAACCTGATTCTTCTGAAGATTCACCTTGCAATGCTGCTCCTGCGAGGGTAATATTATTGTTCACTAAACCACTACCACACAAAATGATCATTGATGTTAAATAACAAAATGTGTTGAAGAACAATGTAGTCTAATTAAGTCTTAATTTAAACATTACAGATTTTATAGTACATTTTAATCTTTAGCTGAGACACAAGTTGCTTTGAGCATTATTCATGTCAGTGTGTTCTATAAACTTGTTCCAATCTTGGACACTTCTGTAAGCAATTTATTACTAATACTAATTATTATTGTGGCCTTTAGACCTAGAGCTTGCTAGTAAAAAAAATGCCAGCACTTATCAGCATATGGACAAACTATGCTAGGAACAGAACATATTGAATGACTGTGGTTGAAACACAGGTACATGTTAGGAATACAGTGAGAAATTAGTTGTTTGGCAAATACTCATAACAGCGTTAAATAGGACCATTATAGAAATACGTACTTTTTTCTTCGTCGTCGGTGTTTATCGAATAATCGTCGCTTTCATCGGGGTGGTCCTCTATACGAAAGTCCGAGTCATCCGAGCTCTCGCCTTCAAGATCAAAATCTAATAGCGACTGGGGCTCCACCGGCTTCACTATGCGCTTAGCCGGGCCTCGGGAATCTGAAAAGGTAAGGTAACATTTTGTTATAATACAAAAGAAAATGCAACGTGAATAACGTCGGTCTTTTTGCAGTATGAAACAATAACAAAGTGAAAATACTTACGATTACTCATTTTTTAACAAAGCTATCCAAATCGGCACACATTTAGTTCAATAAAATCATTAATTCTGGAATTTTACACACAAAACACAGATTTCGATACTCCATGAAATAAAGAAACAGTGTTGCCAATCTCGTCCATCCAAAGCAAAGCCTAGCCGAGCGAGCTGCATTTTTTTGGACTTTCAATGACCTGGCTACAAAGGCTTTTAAGTTAAATCGTTAAGTTATTAACTATTATTGCATTTGAGTACGACTTTTTTAAATATAAATGCCTAGCAGGCAATATATCGATTCAACCATAAAGCAAATTAATTCACACTATAATCTTAGCTCCGCTTTACAGAAATGAAGGCCGTTTCAATGATTCCACATATTTTCTAATTCCTTAGACACATAAGACACAAAACTATACCAATTTTAGATTTAATTCAATCATCATCATCATATCAGCCAAAAGACCACTGCTAGACATAGGCCTCCCCCAAACAGTAAGCAATACAAAACATCACAATATCCACTAGGAATTAAATTGCGAACAATAAAACAGCTGATGACCTTCCAGCCCAGAGAAAAGCCCGAGACCCCACCCCACTAGGATTACTCCCACAAGTGTTGGAATTGTTGCCGGATGAATATTCTTAATTATCCGTTTTAACGAGTATATAAAAAAAAACATTGTAATAACACAATTTTGTCATTTTACACGTTAATATCCTCTCAATGAGAGGAGACATATATCCCAGCAGAATCATTAATAGGCTGATGATGATGATTATATATAACCACCATTTATCCCAAAGAAAAAGTAAACTCAAAAAATCATAACCCGACTGCCTAATGAAGCGAACTAAAAAACGCATTACCCTCCTTCGGCAGTCGGATAAAAAAGATTAATTAAGAAAACCCGACTGCATAAGAAGCAAACCAAAAAGACGTAAACAAGAAGAAAATCATGCTGCTGCACCGCATCTCTGAGGATACATCTGATTTAGGTCAGTCATTTCAAAAATATTAACATATGTTTAAATGTACCTAATTCTAAAAAAAAAACTAGAAAGTTTTAAATAAAAAAAAAATATTAAAAAAATGAAAAACCCGACTGCCTAAAAAGAGAAATAAAAAGACGTAAACAAAAGAAAATCATGCTGTGCAGTCGGAGGATACATTTGGTTCTGTTCAACCAGTTCGCGAACATGAATCCTCCGACTGCACAGCATGATTTTCTTATTGTTTACGTCTTAATAGGTCGCTTTTTAAGCAGTCGGGTTTTTTGATTTTTAAATTACCACTTTTTATTATTTGAAAGTTTTTAGTAAACATCTTTTCTTTTAAACATAAAAGAGTTATATATTTTTTGGTATGAAAGAAAAATAATGGGCCCCCACAATAAAGCACCCAAAATCCACCAATTTTCTATTTTCCAATTTTAATGTAGCTAATGACACTCGCTAGGTTAAGATGAATCAATTGACGTAAAATCATCAGAATCGGCCAACGCGTTTGGTCTCTAGTACTCCACATAGAAACAAACATACATACATAATATTATAGACTGATAAACACATTACCCTCCTTTGGCAGTCGGGTAAAAATAGTATGTATGTGTGTACTTTGTTAATATATAGATGGCCGTACGTCGCCCACAGTCGTCATTGATTTAGAGATTTTAGTAGTTGGTGAGTGAACGATAAGTCAGACGTAGTCAACAAAATTCATAACTACGCATAAATCAATGGTAACTAGTGAGTGCAAAGACTTTATACTTCTTACTACAAATACGTATAAGGTCTTTGAGTGAGTGACATCCACAGAGTAAATTTTAGTGATCTCTTTAATACACTGGCAATGTTAGTTTTCTGTCCTGTCAATTCCTGTCGTCAATGTCAATGTTGACGTTTTTTTCGTTGTGTCAATACTGTCAATGTCATTTCAAACAAAAGCATCCGATAGCAAAATATTGTGTTTGTAATTTACTGCGTGAGTATTGTGAGTAATCGTGAAATTCATCTTAGCGGCTTAGCCCAAGCAAACAAGTAATAATTAACAACTTTATCTCCGTGAAAGTTTCTTTGAATAATATTTTATCTGAAGGTCTGTTTTTAGCACAACAAGATACTTTGAAAATGGTTGGGCTCGATACCGACATGAACCGGGACGATGAATGCGACAATATTGGTCTGGGATGCGCTTTGGAGCACTTTTCAGAGATAGAAGATGTGTTGAATATGATCGACAACGTTAAAAATATCTATAACACGCCAGCTTTCGAAGTAGAATATGATAAACTTTATGCTATCTTGAAGCAATACTATGAGCAACCACACTTGCTTGATCCTCATTTGGACAAGATGTTATCAAAGTTTCTGAGCCTGATCAAGGATAAGGACTCGCCGTTTGAATTAAAGCATGCTACATTCAACTACATGTATCAAATTATCAGAGTTAGAGGGTACAAGATTGTTATAAGACATCTTCCACATGAGGTAAGTCTTTTTCATTCTTAGGGGCGGACGAAACAGAAAAGACATAAGACGAAGACGGGTACAGAAAAGACCGTGTCTCGTCTGCGCCTATTCTGTTTATTTTGTGTTGTGACACTTCTATACATTTTGTATGAAAATTTTTTGAATGGCGGCCGTGTCTGTGTCGCGTCCTCGTCTTAATTCCTTTCTGTTTGTCCCGCTCCATACAAGCAATAATAATTTTCAGATTAACCAGTTTACTGCATCATTTGATAACTAAACAAATTGTTATACATATTATCACATTGTGCAATACAAAGGAGTCACTCAAAATAACAAGCTTATTCTTACAGACAGATGCAATTGGAAAAATGGTAAATCTCTCTTTGCTTTCCAGGTTTCAGATCTTCTAACAGTATTAACATTCCTGGAGGCTCAGGATCCAAATGACAAGGAGACATGGAGGAGCAGGTTTGTGCTGCTGCTCTGGCTCTCTATAGTGGTCATCATTCCTTTCCACATGAGCCGCCTGGATGGCTTTGCCCCTGGACAACCAGGTAATTTGTTTTAGGTGTTTTATTAAATTGGCTCAAATTAAAATAGGCTATGATGTGGTGTACAGTTTAATTATCATTTTATATGGATACTCATCACAAGAGTGCAGTTTTGCTTGCAAATTTTACTTAACCATAGAGAAAACAGAACAAAAATGTAACCATTTTTGGCCTGTTTCTTTGTTCTGATTTATAAACCATTGAGCTAGTATGATGTAGTTACAATAAGTTGGTTGCTGCTTGCAGATTTACTAATAAATGGACATTTTCAACCAACTACATTGATGGAAATTAATAACTTCTTCTAGATGTTGCTGAGGGTGCAAAGAAACTGACAGTGATGGAAAGAATTTTCAACATTTGCAAGACTTATGCTATGAGCAAAGACTCTTGTGCTGAGGCCAGTGCCTATTTGGCTTCCAAATTCCTTATAAGGTAAGGTTTAACTTAAGAAACTTTTAAGACACATCCATAGAAATCTTATTTGAAAGTACTTGTTCATAACTTCATATTAATCTTTTAACTACAAAACTCTTACTCAAAAAATAAGATACTTCATTTGTTAATTTTTTTTTTGGGTGGGAAATCATCCAAGGAATTCTTGGGGCGTGTCAGACTTTGACTGACTAAAACCCACCCATGTTCTTTAATTTGCTTGTGTCAGGGCCACGGTAACTCTTGATCAAATTTATCCGCGACCCAGATAGGCATCGGCCCTAGAAGACCCTGTCAGTTTTTGTTGACATCTGTTTGAGCCGCGAAAACTACGCGCCGTCGGCTCGAGTCCTTATCGGACGACGAGCTACCCATTCCGCGCCGTCCGCAAGCCCGCGCCTACGGTGGCCGGGAATCGGCTTGCGACTCCCTACGCCCAGGGTGTCTCCTGCGGTGGCTTGGGGCGTCTCTGTTTCTGACCCCATGACCTTTGTCTTGAATTGGCAGTGTTACATTTAGCCTTAAACATTTTTCTGTCTTTTCTTAGGTCTGATGTAAAAGAGCTTTACATGGGTCAATTCTTTGACTGGGCCTGTGATCTACATTCCAATCTCCAAGAGGAAGAGACTATTCATTATGGTGTGTTGGCCGCAGTTGCAGCAGTATTGAAACATGGAAAGAGAGATGATCTGCTACCATTGGCCCCGAAGTTACTGTCTTGGGTCACTAACCAGAATTATCAGCAACATAAGGCTATGCTGGTTAGGAAGTATGGTGTGAAGATTGTTCAGAGAATAGGTAAGATTTTGGAAAACTTATTCAATCTTGTTGCACTTAAACCCAAATCTCTTCAAAGTTAGAGTGAACAGGCTTCTTCTGGGTAAGCTCACTCCATCGTCGACTCTGTCTCTGTCACCTCTGACTTAGAATAGAGTCAAGAGCAAAAAAAAGAAAAAAAAAAAATCGAAATACTGCTTTAGTGCATGCATTTCAGCATTACTGATTGTAGTTACATTGAAATGTGTTCAGAAACATGAATTGTACAATACCATTAACCAGAATTCTTGTGCAATAACATTTCCATATATTATACAGGTTGTATGAGAAGTATAGTCAAAAAGTGTCAACATCTTTTTGTTTCATAACCTATCCCACTAAATGCCAATGATTGTGGCATTTACAGTCATACAATCTATAATTGTAAATTTCAAATAATCCCATATTAAACACAGCTGGCTGCCTCAAGTTATATGACAAATTATACATAATGGTTTAATTTGTTTTCCCAGGTTTAACATTCCTCCGCCCGCGCGTGGTGTCTTGGCGCTACACGCGTGGGTCCCGCTCTCTAGCCGTGACGTTAGGTGGAGTCGCGGCCGCTGGTGATACTGAACCCATCACCTCACCTCCTGATGATGATGATCAGGATATTCCTCAAGAGGTATGGCATATTAATGAATATTTTCTGGTAACTTACTGTACGTGGGTTCGGCAAAGCCAGGCATGTTAACAAAACCAGTAACAAGATAAAACATAACTATCTTTCTGGTCTTCCGGTATACTAAGTCAAGTAATAATAATTTAAAAAAAAATACAAATTTAAAGAAACCCCCGTCATAAAAACCTCCGTACTCGCGTCGGGGAACCGCCAACGTTTACAGCAGTTTATTTACTTAGCGTTTCCCCGACGCGAGTACGAGGTTTATTTTTTGCTACTTAAGGGTTTTTTGACACGATATCTTGCGAAAAACCCCAGATTCAAACATAGCTAAGAACACTCTCGATAAAATTACATTTCAAATAAAAAAACTAAATCAAAATCAGTTCATCCGTTTAGGAGCTATGATGCCACAGACAGACATACAGATACTTTAACACACGTCAAACTTATAACAGCCCTCTTTTTTCGTGGGGGGTTGAAAACACATTCACACAATTTGATTGTGTACAATGATAGCTACATTAGTCAAAATCCGTGTCGCAGCTATTAACGCCCACTTCCAAGAGGAAGACCCCGCAGAGATAACAATAAATTCCAGAAACAAGTAATGGTAATAATATTAAGTTGGTAAATGTTTGCTATGGTATCAACATTTTTTGACAAGACGTTTTAGCCTACATTATCACAAACTATTTTCAGCTTTGTCATTCATGAAAATCTATATTTCTTTACCAGGTAGAAGATGTAGTAGAACTCCTCCTATGTTCCCTCCGCGACGACGACACAGTGGTGCGATGGTCGGCCGCTAAAGGAGTGGGTCGCATCGGCGCGAGGTTGCCAGCTCTCGCGGCTGCCGACGTGTGTGACAGCGTGCTGTCGTTGTTCGCCGAGAACGAACGGGAAACCGCCTGGCATGGAGGATGTATGGCTTTGGCTGAACTAGGTAAGTGTATAATGATGACTTATTATTACTCCTGCTGTATGCTGTGATCCCTTCTTCACGATGACACAGTGGTTCGATGGTCGGCTGCTATTTTAAAGGTGTTGGTCGTTAACGCACTGGCGCGAGGTTGTCAGTAAAACTGTGTATTATTCTTTCCCAATATAGTGTGCGCTGCGTGTCGCGGATTCGATACCCACATGAAAAAAATATGTGTATGGCCTACAGATAGTTGTTTTGGATCTGTGTGTCTTGTGTATGTGAGCTTAAATGTGTGTAAATGCACCCACGATACAAGAAGAAATTACTAGTCTGGGGTAAAGTTTAAAAAAAAAACATGATAAAAACGATAAAACTTGATAATTTCTCTTTTGTCGGACGACATAGTAGATGAATGATTATGATGAGGAGGAATTGGCATAGTTCTGATCTGAGTTGACTTGTTATTCCATCCTATAGAAAACCTTACTGGCTACTGTCAGCCTTCATCATCCCACCCTATCTTATCTTCTTATATATAAAATTCTCGTGTCACAATGTTTGTTCCCGTACTCCTCCGAAACGACTCGACCGATTCTCATGAAATTTTGTGAGCATATTGAGTAGGTCTGAGAATCGGCCAACATCTATTTTTAGTTAGGGTAGGTAGGGTAGGGTATGTAGGGTAGGGTAGGTAGGGTAGGTAGGTAGGTAGGGTAGGGTAGGTAGGTAGGGTAGGGTAGGTAAAGTAGGGTAGGTAGGGTAGGGTTGGGTAGGTAGGGTAGATAAATGTTTGGTGTTTTTATGGCAAAAAAAAGTTTGCCGGGTCAGCTAGTATATTATAAATGTGTGTTGATGTTTTCAAGCGTATGGCCCTCGTGGGCTGCAGCTAAAAATCAGTGTCAGGTGGTATACACTATTACCATTTGGCATTATGCTGAACTGAGGCCATTTTGGCATTAATAGTTTTAATTTTAATTTTGTTTAATTTTAAGGTGTTTTTGTTTTAATGCCAATAAACACATTTTCTTTCTTTCTCTCCTTGCGCTATCGGTCTAGGATTATTTTGTTTTGTTACATCTTGCACAAGAGAAATACCACAACTCTAAAGGTGGAAACATACGTGGCGTGGCGCATTTGATTGGCTACAAGACTCGTTGTAATATGACGTAGGCTTGAACAGATTGATATAATTAGTGTATCCCACGCCACGACACGACACAGTAATGTGTAGGCAGCTTAAAACAATTCTTTTTTGCTGTACGTAGCTCGTCGCGGCCTCCTATCCCCCGTCCAAGTGGGTAACGGCATTGCTAGCGTGTGCAGCGCACTACGCCGTGACGAGGCACGCGCCGCTGCAGGTGGAGGGGGAGGCGGGCGTGCCGCTAGAGATTCCGCGTGTCACGCCGCGTGGGCCTTCGCGCGTGCTTATGACGCCACCGCGCTGGAGCCGTACGCGAGGGCCTTGGCTAATGCCTTGATTAGTACTGCGTGTTTTGATCGTGAGGTAAGTTTGTTTTTTCCTACTATTATTGTTATTACTAGAACTGATGACCGTTGGGGTAGACGTGTTTTTTGAGTGGAGACCGCGAATAAAACTTGAAGCCGCGTTCCCACACGCTTTTTGGCTAAGTAGAGTAAGGTGACTGATAGCAGCTGGACGAGAGTTGCTAAGAATCGAGGTAAATGGCGTGCGATTGGAGAGGCCTATATCCAGCAGTAAGAAATTGCAGTGTATGTGTTACGTCGCGAAGAGGCGCGCGCTGTCGTGGGGTGTAAGGGAGGGGGGCGTGCCGCCAGAGTCCGCGTGTCACGCCGCGTGGGCAATCGCGCGCGTCTGTGACACCACTGTGCTGGCGCCATACGCTATTAGGGCGTAGTTGGCTAATGCCTTGATCAATACGGCGCGTTTTGATCGTGAGGTAATTTTATTTTTTCCTACTATTATTGTTATTAGTAGAACCGATAACATTTGGAGTAGACGTGTTTGAGTGAACACCGCGAATCAGTAAAAATAAGATGGGACACGCTCAGGTTGGGTGGAGCGACGACCTTCGCAAGATGGCTTTTTGCAGCTAGATGAGAATTACCTAGAATACAGATTTTGCGATTGGAGAGGCCTATTATATCTCGCTCGCGCCTTCTCACGATTTAACGCGCTTAATACACTTGCTATGCATCATCAGCCTGTAGAGTTCCGCTGCTAGATATCTCTACAGGCTGATTATGCATAGCAAGTGTAGTAAGCGCGTTAAATCGTGAGGAGGCGCGAGCCGCCGCGGTTACGGGAGAGGGGGCGTGCCGTGAGAGACGCCGCGTGGGAGTATGCGCGCGCGTTTTACGCCACTTCGCTGGCGCCGTATGCGATGGCATTTGGCTAATGCCTTGATTGGTACGGTGTATTTTGATAGGTATCATACATTAGTAGAACTGATTATTGTTGTGGTAGATGTGTTCTTAAGAAGAGACGTACGAATCGGTAAATGTAAGGTGGGATGTCCTCTGGCTAGTTGGAGTGACCATCTCCGCATGGTGGCTGGTGGCAGCTGGATGAGTGATTCAATCTTCAAAATGCGCCTGGACTTTTAGGGAAAAGACCTTGGTCTTTTCCCTAAAAGTCCAGGCGCATTTAGAGTGTAGGGTTTTTACCTCACTAAAACCACCCCGGTGATCACCATCAGCACGTAGATAGGGCCCCGTGACATCTCTGAAGGCTCTCTCTGTGCACGGCAGCACGTGATCATCACCGTGAGACCGTCTTTCCTGGAGTCACGTGGTTGGTGGACAGAGCCCTCAATCTGAGCGCCCGCGATCCCGGAGTCCTGCTTATGACTCAGGTGGGTTTCGTCGTTTAAGGAATCGAGGTGGTTGCCTCCCCGATGCCTTCTTCTCCGAGAGGGATCGGCTCTCTCACGATCCCGCTCGGCGGCCTCCTTCTGGACCAAAAAGGTCTCACAGAAGGAGGCTAATGATAATCCAGACCTACATCGTGACAATACGTAACATGTATATGACATCAACTTCAATAAACTCTTACTGAGTATAGTTGTCGGCACTTGGCAAGGTTTCGGCGTAGTGGGGATAAGTTCGCGCATATTGCGCGAATTTATCAACCACCATATAGAGCGAACGGAATGTGGAAGCGACGCCATTGGTCAGTCGGTCCTTGCATCAACTGACCAACCAATCGCGCGCTCGGAACGGTGCTAAACGTCCCCCCGCGTCCCGCTTGGTAACCAAAGAGACCTAAAAAACGACTTGTGCGCATTTAACGACTCTTGCCAAGTTACGTGCCGACAATTATACCCATAATATATTTTTGTGATATTATAAGCCTATCTTAATCTTTCTTCCACAGATCAACTGCCGCCGCGCAGCCTCAGCCGCCTACCAAGAGAACGTCGGCCGTCACGGCATGTTCCCCCACGGTATCGACATCCTCACCACAGCCGACTTCCAGTCAGTGGGGCCTAGGAACAACGCCTACCTAGTCATCGCCCCACAAGTGGCTTCCTATCCGGAATACACGCAGCCGCTCATAGACCATCTGGTTGATTTGAAAGTGGAACATTGGGACTGTGCCATAAGGGAGATAGCTGCTAAAGCGCTGAATAAGCTGACTGATAAGGTTTGTATTTTTTTCTAACATAACTTTTTCTTTTTTTAACCGACTTCCCAAAAAAGAGAAGGTATTATTAATTCGACTGTTTTTTATGTTTTTACCTCAGATTTTTTTACTATACTCCATTTGAAATAACATTAGACATGTTTACAACTCTTTTTACAGTCCGTTCAACCGATTTTGAGTTCTATCCCGCAAACATAAGGATGACATAAAAAGCATAAACCTGTTACCAAAACCAACTGTTTACTACAGCTACCATTTGTCGTATCACCAACGCAATAGAAATCAAAATCGGTTGAACGGGCTGTAAAATGGGCTTATTACCGACTTCCCAAAAAGGAGGAGGTTTCTCAATTCGACCGTATATATATTATTTTTTTATGTGTGTTCGCGGATAACTTCGTCGTTTATGAACCGATTTTGATGAATCTTTTTTTGTTGGAAAGGAGATATCCCAAGGGTGGTACCATGATAAGGAAACCAGGATGTGATGATAGAATCCTAGAGAAATCGAGGGAACTCCTCAAATATTATTTTCTTTCTTCTTTCGTATAGCGATTTTGGTATTTTCATCAATAATGCAATCATTTGCACTCAGAAAGTATCATTTTAGTGAAGTGGAACTGATGAAGAATACCACAATGGCCACTAGAAATAAAACAATGTATCCTTGTCGTGTTTGGGCTTATTGGAATTGTCATAAGATGTACTTTGGCTATAAATGATTTTCATATTAATTGGAGGTACCTACCAAAACTAAAAAGAGAAAAATAAAAAACTTTTTAACAAAAAATCAAACCGACTACCAAAACAAAACACTTCAAAGTGAAAAATAACTTTCTTTTCCGAAGTCGGTGTCGAATAACGGAAAACAATGGGTACAAAAGACACCGACTTCGGAAAAGAAAGTTTTTTTTCACTTTGAAGTGTTTTGTTTTGGAAGTCGGTTTGATTTTTTGTTAAAAAGTTTTTTAAATGTCTAATGTTATCGCAAATGGAGATTAGGTGAACCGAATGTGTTGATTCCTTTTTTTATTTGATAGCTGGTACATGTCATGTGGTCCCATTTAAATTTCGATCATGATCTGATGAAGAAGTTCGGAGATATAAATCAGAACTCTTCAATAAATGACGTCAAATCACTCGGGATAGCTGCAATCGCATGTCTGTTTATTTGATTACACCGTAACATAAAATTACACTGTTACGCCCTAAAGGGGTACGCAGTTGTGAACAGTTCACCCTGGTATAATCTCATTACACCGGTTTTGTTTAAGTTTCATGTTAGTTCATGTTTTCACTTTATTGTAAGCGATGATGTGGTCGACGGTGAAACACGCTTGCCTAAAAAATATCAAATTAAACTTGCTTGTATTCCCTGAATAATTAGAGAGACATATATACCTCAAAATATTTAGCGAGTTTCAGACCCATGTAATAGGTAGACAGCCTATAGCCATCAACTGGGCACAAATCGAAACTCCAGACCGCTACTGAAAACCCAATAACACTGCACGCAGTGTCACGATCTGGGAAGCAAGACCTGGAACCGGTTTAGGAATAACCGGTTATTAAATGTTATAATCGGTTTCATTGTTTATTTTGTTCGGAGTTTAGACATTAATAGAGCTGTAGGGTGCAACACTTATTCCTACGCCACACGGGAATCTAATCCGTGTAGTAAGGCTATTAAGCACTATAATAGCAAGCGAAGGATAGCGGGAATAATGAATACGAAAGACAAAGAAATGAAGGATATTATTAGAATAGACGAAAGCAGTATATTGAAAGCAAATAAAGTATAACAATGACTGGTTCTAGCAATTATGAAGAATATGACAAAAGCAATAATTATTATAAGAGCGGCGCGAACGGTAGGGTAGGTAGTTGAAGACTGAGGCGCGTCCGCGCGTCGCTCTGCTTGCCCGCCGCTCGGTGTCCGCGCGCCGCTGACGTAACAACGAACAAAGGATCACCTGATGTTATGCTCTGGCGCAAACTCATAAGCGACAGCGTTTTGCTCCAAATTGTAAGGTGGTGGTCCAAGTTATTTCCGCCACAGAGCGTTATTAACAAGCCTAATTAACCGGTATAGGCGGGGCACCCGCAATTTTTTGTCACTCTGCAAATTCAAATATCGGTATATTTGTGTAGATCCGTTCTGAGCCGGTTAATTCCACAAAACTTATTTGAGAACTTTTTGTTGCCTAAAACCGTTTAATTGTGGTTAAAGGTAGAACAAAACCGCAAGAGAAAGTTCCCTATACTTATGCGTTAACTTGCTGGGGTGTGAATCGAGTATTTTAATGATAATAAAAAAATGGGATTCAAATATGCTATTATGCATTCTACTGTCTACAACAGGACAGGACTGCAGTAAATATCCTAACTAGCGTTGAAAAAAGCAGAAAAAAAACCCTTTGCAATTCCGTTGTTTTTTTTCAATGTTTCTTTCGAAAGTTTCGAAGAAGATTCGAAGGCAGGATTCCTGACTTGCCATTTCAGTTGCTTGCAAAGTTATAGTAGTCACAGCGGATCTTTGTGTCTCTGAAGATGGCTCTGCTAACCATTGCTCAAGTATAGTTTGTCATCGAGTATACTGCATAGAGTAAGCGAGATAGGACGATGCGACAAACGTAAGCGAGTGAAAGAGACAGTTATACAATGCTAACTTCACCATCAACATTGACACAAAAATAGCTACTGCGCAGGGTCTATCAGCCAATTCAGAGACACAAAGATCTGTTGTGAGTATTATCTATACCAATATTACAAAGAGGAAATATTTTTTTGTTTGTTTGATTGTTTGTACCGAATAGGCTCCAAAACTACTGGACCGATTTCAAAAAATCTTTCACCGTTGGGCAGCTACTCTATCCCCGGGTGACATAGGCTACTTTTTATCCCTGTATTCCCACGGGAACGGGAATTACGCGGGTGAAACCGCGAGGCGTCCTCTAGTATTATATAAAAAGAGGTTTTATAGGATCTTAGCTTTAACTAGCCACCTACAAATTGCTGAAAGAATTTTAAATTTAGAACGTTCAAAATGATAGCTTGACAGTTTTATGTCATAATTTTCTGTGCTGCTTTCTAGGTTAAGTAGGATTAGTTTTTATTTTATTATTTTTAGAATATTTAATCCACAGTTCCGTGTTATAGTTCATTACAAAACTTTAGAAATTTTTTGAATATCTGAAAAAATAAAGATGCGAGATGTAAGTTTATTTTTGCTACCCTCCACCAAGCTCTTTAGACGAGGAATTCAAATTAGATAAATTCAGCCTAATTGCGTAAGTGAATTCGGCAAGGCGAAGGATTTGATCCCATCAATCGACCAATCAAGCTCGAGATGAAAGACGCGTTGTGGATATCCGTCTATGTGATTGGTCGATTTATGGGTTCAAATTCTTCGCCTTGCCGAATTCACTTACGCAATTAGGTTGCTGCTTTCTCAACAAAAGGAAAGACTTTAAATTCATGGAGAGACAAGTTTGGTCTTAGGCCTTAAAATAAATGTGAATCTAAAATCATGCCATGCCTAAATAATGTGAATGTTCTAGAGACATTAGCAGTCACACATGGCAAAGATTTTGATCCGATCGAACAAAGCAAAAGGTAGAACTAACCATGTATCTCGCTGTCGGTTCACGAAGCACTGCACGACACGATTTGCGGTCACGATTGTTAACACACGACACACTGCAGACGATCTGTCGTCCGTTTGTTTGTTCACTTCACATGAATCTGCAACGACACTGCAGTGCACCTGTACTATACTAATATTATAAAGAAATCTGTGGATATACTGAACCAATTTAGATGAAATTTTGTATGGAGCTAGTTTGAGACCCTGGGAAGGACATATGATAGTTTGTATTCCCTTGGGATGATAAAACACTTTTCACGCGGGCGAAGCCGCGGGCGGAAGCTAGTTGTTCTGTAAAGGCGTGAGCGGCGCCCCACGCGCGACTCGTGAGCCTTGCAGGGTACGGTGTGTTGTGTCGTCGACAAGCTCATACTTGTTTTATACAGGCACTAAACCGTCACTGCAAAAAAATCGCAATAACATAGCGGCACCGGCGACATAGGCGAAAAACCGTTTGTAAATCGTGGCGCGTGTATTGCGGTGTCGTGCAATGAACAAACGGTCCATACAAATATATGGAGCTCTGAATCGTGACCACATTTTGTCGTATCGTGAACAAACGGCCTTACCGTGTGCAGTATACTCGATGAAAAACTGTTTCTTGCGCAATGGTTTGCAGAGCGTATCTTCAGAGACACAAATATCCCATGTGACTACTGCATGATTGGCTTTGTAAAGATAAATCTTTTCGCAACGAAGAGAGCTATTTTCGCTCGCATAATATAATATATCTTTATTCAACAAAAAAAACTCGTGCCCATTACCTATCCAGCCTTTTATCAACTATGTTGAAATCGGCTTCCAGTCTAAGCAGATGCATTTCGCTTGGAGAAACAATGAAGGCTGTACTGCAGAAAATACTATTCCATATTGCTCATCATACTCACATATTCATAATCATAGTTAAATCAAGCAATTATGGGCTTTATTAACACACATAAATAAAGGTTTATTTTGTACCCGAACTTACAGTAGAACACTGACTCCTAGGTCACAGGGTTCCCCTAGTTTAGGAGGCGGGATTTTTCACTATTTGTGCGGACTTTTCCAAAAATCCAATGTATCTTGTGAAATGGGTTGGTATTTTTACAAAGGTATTTTGTGCCAATAAACTTATTTTATTTATAATTATCATTCTGTTGTGTTTTAGATCCCTGATTACGTGGCCACAGAAGTGCTTCCAAAACTGGTGAAGAAGACAGAGTCTATTGACTTGAACGTACGACATGGAGCTATTCTCGGCATCGGTGAAGCTATCTACGCTCTGTCACGGGCTAAACTTGCAAATGGTAAGTTGTCGAAGCCGGCTTCGTCCGCGTCAAAAGTGTTTTCTTATCCAAAGGGAACATTATACCGGGATGAACCCTTTGTGCTATTGCAGACTACATACTACTACATGTAAGTCTGAAATAACTAGGTCAGAGGCCAGTGGGATTCCCAGAGGTGGCTTAATTAACTCTGACACCAGCGGTGTCCACATCCTCACACGAAAAGAAGAAGATCTATCTCTGTGCCATGTTTCATCCAGATCCGTTCAGCCGTTCTGGCGTGAATGAGTAACAAACATACATCCATCCAAAACTTCGCATTTATAATATTAGTAAGATATTTTCTCTTGCAACTTACTTTGCTCATATTTATTAGCCAGAAGATCCAAGCGTGGCTTGAGATTCTAATGCGATTCTTCAATTATTTTGTTACCTATCTTATCTCATTGCTGAGCAGAACTTTCCCCATAGTCTTACTCACTTCCATAAGTGTGTTGTCTTCTCCAGCCAATTTTTTTTTTAACCATAGGTTTTCGTCTGACCACTATCTCGCCTGACGGTAAGCGATGATGTGGTCTACGGTGAAGCACACTTGCCTAGAAGTAACCTATTCACTCTTGTCTTAAAGACCCGAAGGTTGTAGCTATCAGGAAACCGCACAATGAAAGTATTAGCAAAACGCTTTGTGCGTATAAGTGGGAAATCCACCATGTGCCAATGGCTCATTGCCGTACGTTTTGTAGTCCGATGATGGAAAGGGCTAGGCAGAATCAAATTGTGCAGTTACATCGCACACTCCCCGAAATAAATGACGAAACTTAGAGACATTTACCGGCAATCACCGTAAATGCCTCTGGATCGTCACTCCAGTCTGTCTTTCCCTAATAACAGCCTTGCAAAAAGCTAAAAGAGCATTTATTGTTCAGAAATTGTCTAGCTTCTTGCGACTTTTTTATAATAATAATTGTACCAGCTTGTGACTGTGCCACTGCAGTGTAAATGCCAATTCAGAGTCAAACAAAAATATAACTAAAGCAAAACATTTGATTCCGCCCATTGTTACAGGAAAAACCGCCGACACCCTAATATCGGAAGACGTGTCAGTCTCCGTACGAGGTCTGGTGGCATCACTGCGCTCTCGCCAACAGTTCCGCGGTCTGGGAGGCGAGCTCATGCGACAAGCTTGCTGCCACTGCATCGCGTCTCTGTCGCTCGCCAACGCGCCTTATCATGGACATCCGATCATTGGTGAGTTTGTGTATAGAGCTAATAATACTAGATTTTACAACGAATGCACAAAACGAACCATATTATCAGACATCGGCTCGGGCTGATAGTAATGTCGAGGATAAAATGGTTTTGTGGACGAGTTATAATATAAACTCTGCTTTTCATTTCGAATACTAGGAAATAATACAGTAGTATCACAAAACAGTAACATTACAAAATTTTTCAAATTATCGTAAACTTTGAGATATTTTTCCCGAGACTTTGGCGGTAATATCTGTTGCAAAACTCTTTGTGCATTAATTTCCATAAGCGTGTTAGGAGAGAGTGCTAAATCCTCTTCTTCATTGGATATTTTTAAAAATGTTAGCAAATTTGAAGAAATTAATAAACGCACGAAAAAACAAGACCTGTTTCCCGCCGCTTTTTTTTAATCTTACGACATTGATAGTAAGCTTGGGCTGTAGACCTATATAGCCTACTATTAAATTAATTTTGTAATATACATATTTTTAAATTAATTAAATAGCCTACCGTATTTTAATTTTAATATATTTAATGTCTTAAAAAACACATAAAAGGCAAATAAAGTAAAGTAAATATTATAAAATAACAAATTCTATCTGTGAACTTTTTATTGTGTTTGGGGCTGTATGGCTCATTTTCTTTGCCTTAATATAGATACATTTATAAGTAGATACGTTAATGCACTTGTGCACAAAAATCGATTTTGTGCAGCCTATATCCTGCACAAATAAGCAATTTCAGAGCATGAGAAGTGAAAAATAATTTATTTATTTATTCATTTACACATAAAATTATTTTTTGAACCCAAGGTAATAAAAGAAGTCATACAATGCGACACCCAGAGACGCCTCTCGTGATCTGAAATGTGATCACACACCTACTCGCGTCTATGATAGACCAGTCCCAATTAACGGCTCCTTATGCACAAGTTACATAGAGAACAACACACTAACGGAACCCTCTGGGTATCCGCCAAAGTGCAGGAAAAAAAGTCCAACCGTTGAGGATGCTATTAATGATCGTAACCGCCCGACAGGTGCAAACTTCAATAGGTTTGCACGGGCTACCGGAATTTTAAACACACATTGCCTCGGCCCAACCGTAGTCTACTGTTTGGAACGAGTAATCCCAACGAATCACCATAAAGACATATTTGACCAGAGCATGATTGCGCCTTACTTCCAACTTATAGTACCCAACCATACCTATTAAAAAAAACTTTTTGCAAAAAAATACTACCGACTTCCAAATACAAAACTACAAAGTGAAAAATAACTTAATTTTTTAAAGTCGGTGTCTTTCGTAGGTAACATTTTTTGCATTATGGACACCGACTTTAAAAAATTAAGTTATTTTTCACTTTGTAGTTTTGTATTTGGAAGTCGGTAGTATTTTTTTGCAAAAAGTTTTTTTTATTTTTCACTTTTTAGTTGTACGTACCTAATAGGCAAGTTAGTAAGGGAACTATGTCGCCAGAATAGATTTCATGAAACTTGAACATAACCGGTGAAATGAGAGATCTGCTTACCTCTTAAGAGCGAACTGGCGTGATGTTATGTTATGAAATGTTATAAACAACAAACAGACATGCGATTGCAGCAATCCCGAGAGATTTGCCGTTATTTATTGAAGAGTTCTGTTGTATATCTCCGAAGTTCTTCATCAGATCTTCACCAAATTAAAATGGGACCAATTTCGGAACATACTTTTTCAAACAAAAAAAGAATTTTCAATATCGGTCCACAATTGACGGAGTAATCGGTGAATAAACAAAAAAAAAAAAAAAAAAAAACTTGAAGTCGAACATAGAACATCCTCCTTATTGGGAAGTCGGTTAAAAAAGAGAGTTGAGGACGTAAGCGGGTAAAACGGGTAGACGCCAAATTGCCTCATATAGAGGTACCGTGTAAACTTGTTTTGCATCTTTTCCACCATGTTATACTTAGTTTCTTAAGGATGCCAGATGATAAAACTAGTTTCCAAGTTGTTTCGCACCAACGCATTATAAAGTGATTTCACTGCTGCCATGTTAGTGAAGCCCCGGGTTTCTCGCATGCAGACAAACCCAAGATTTTTGATTTTTGAAGGCTTTTTACACACTTGCATGACATGAGTTCGAAATGATAGATCCTCAGTAAAAGTGACCCCAAGATTTCGCACCGACCCCACCCGCGGTATGACGTGACCGCCCATACTATATTCTTGAGGTCGGGGTACCACGGCCCGTGTGAAGGACATTATATTACACTTCGCCACATTGAAGTGTAACTTGTCCCCCACACTCCATGCCACCACCCTATCGATGTCACGCTGAAGCTTTTCACAGTGCGACTCTTTGGTTATCCGCATGAACAACTTCAGATCGTCAGCAAATAATAGGCAGCCAGCTCCTTCAATGACCTCCGGGTGTGCTCCTTCAATGACCGCCGGCTCCTCCATTGACCATGATAATAAATTCCAAAGGTCCTATATTCGTCCCCTGGCTTACCCCCGTAAGGATACAATACGGGTCAGAGGTGTAGCCTGCGTATTCCACCACTTGCTTGCGGTTATATGTAATACTAGCTGACCCCCGGGGCTTCGCTCCCGTCAACTGGCTATCTACCTACTTACCCTGCCTTCCCTGCCTATCCTGCCTTCCCTGCCAACCCTGCCTACCCTGCTAACCCTGACTGCCATGCCTACCTGCCTTCCCTGCCTATCCTGCCTTCCTTGCCTACTCTGCCTAACCTGCCTGCCCTGCCTTCCCTGCCTATCCTGCCTACCCTGTCTTCCCTGCCTATCCTGCCTACTATGCCTACCTTGCCTACCCTGCCAACCCTGCCTAATCTGCCTACCCTGCCTACCCTGACTACCCTGCCTACCCTGCCCACCCTGCCTACCCTGCCTACCCTGCCTACAATGCCTACCCTACCTACCCTGCCTACCATGCCTACCCTGCCTACTCTGCCAACCCTGCCAACCCTGCCTACCCTGCCTACCCTGCCTACCCTGCCTTCCCTTCCTACCCTGCCTACCTTGCCTACCTTGCCTACCATGCCTTCCCTGTCTACCGTGCCAACCCTGCCTACCATGCCTACCCTGCCTACCCTGCCTACTCTGCCTACTCTGCCTACCCTGCCTTCCCTTCCTACCCTTCCTACCCTGCCTTCCCTGCCTACCCTGCCTACCTTGCCTACCCTGCCTACCTTGCCTACCCTGCCTACCATGCCTTCCCTTCCTACCCTTCCTTCCCTGCCTACCCTGCCCACCCTGCCTACCCTGCCTACCCTGCCTACCATGCCTACCCTGCCTACCCTGCCTACTCTGCCAACCCTGCCTACCCTGCCAACCCTGCCTACCCTGCATACCCTGCCTTCCCTTCCTACCCTGCCTTCCCTGCCTACCCTGCCTACCTTGCCTACCTTGCCTACCATGCCTTCCCTGTCTACCCTGCCAATCCTGCCTACCATGCCTACTCTGCCTACCCTGCCTACCCTGCCTACCCTGCCAACCCTGCCTACCCTGCCTTCCCTTCCTACCCTGCCTTCCCTGCCTACCATGCCTTCCCTGCCTTCCCTGTCTACCCTGCCAACCCTGTCTAACCTGCCTACCCTGCCTACCCTGCCTAACCTACCTGCCCTGCCTTCCCTGCCTACCCTGCCTACTCTGCCTACCCTGCCTTCCCTGCCTTCCCTGCCTTCCCTGCCTACTATGCCTATCTTGCCTACCCTGCCTACCCTGCCTACTCGGCCTACCCTGCCAACCATGCCTATCCTGCCTACCCGGCCAACCCTGCCTACCATGCCTACCCACCCTGCCTACCCTGCTTACCCTGCTTACCCTGCCTAGCCTGCCTACCCTACCTACCCTGCCTACTTTGCCTACCCTGCCTACCCTGACTACCCTGCCCACTTTTTTATCTATCATCAATGGTTTTCTCAGCGCACGCTAAAGAATGAATTTTATAGGCAACATTTTCCTACCTTGGGTTACATTATTGTAATTTTCATAAGGATCTCTAATTTTTTTTTAAATTTATTATAGCCTATGACACTCAGGGATAATGTAGCTTTCTACTGGTGAGAGAATTTTCAAAATCGGTTCAGTAGATCCAGAGATTACCCCTTACAACGTCACAAACTCACAAACCCACAAACTTTACCTCTTTATAATATTAGTATAGAAGTATAGATGTATCAGTATAAGTACAAGGTCTGGTGGCATCACTGCGCTCTAGCCAACAGTGCCGCGGTCTGGGAGGAAAACTGATGCGGCAAACTTGCTGCCGATGCAGTGGCATCGCTTCACTGTTTCTGGCCAACGCGCCTTATCATAGAGTGAGATTTGTCTTTTAACCCGACTGCGGCGGAGCCCAAGAGGAGTTATAACTTACATTTTTCATCTGACTATAGAAGTTGTGCATCCGTAGGGTTCGGCCAGACGCATATACGTATTATTTGAGGAATTCAAAAGCATCGTATGTGACTATATTGGCCTCGTGGCTTTGTTGGAATTGTTCATTTCACGTCGAAGATTAATTTAACTACTCATTGAGGTCTCGTAAAGAGTGAAGCCTGTCTCTAAAATTGTATGATACTGTGCATGCAATTTGTGTCGCTAATTTGTTCTAATCGTACCATTCGCGAACTAGCGATCTTCGATAAACGGATTTTTTCCTCCGTATTGATCTTAAGGTTACACTAGTCGATCATTCTTCCATACAAACGTAGTCTAGCGATTACTCCACTGTTTCACAACGTACGTTCAAAATAAAATAAAATATATAAATTTGTCTCATCATCATATAGCCCTGTATGGAAACAAAACAGTTAAAAAAAAAATTTGAAAGTTGTGAGCGTCGAAAGTTCCATATTTCAACACTAATTTCACCGCATCTTTGGGCGGAAATAAATACCATAAGAAAATTGCAAAACGGCCTCCGCACAGGGATAGATTAGTAATTCAACAATGCAAATTTTTTTTTTTTTTTTTATCTAATATAGGCTCGCGCTTGACCACTATCTCACCTGATAGTAAGCGATGATGTGGTCGATGGTGGAGCACGCTTGCCTAGAAGTAACCTATAAATATACATTTAATAGTCGAAATGGATGATTATTTATTTATAAATAAATAAATAATCATCCATTTCGATACGAATTAGCTTCTTACTGCTCATCACAGCGTCTATCTCATTTGCACGCGTTGTCGGATGAGATGACATGCATTTTAACCTCGCGCACAAAATAGTTCGTGCCGTCGACTAGTTGAACCTTAATATATAACCACCAAATTACCTTGCAATCCATCTAATAACAGAATAATTATTTCCAGACGAATGGCTCAGTCTCATCGAAGAATGTCTATCCCACGAAGTTCAAGCTATCCGCGAGAAGGCGATCTACGCTCTCCCCCTAGTCTTCGACCATTACTTGCAAGACGACAACTTGAAGTATGGAGACCTGACTGCCAAGGAGAAGCGCAAGCAGCTGATGGAGAAGTACTGTGAACAGTTGAGCAATACTGGGGTCAATGGATTGGTGCTCAGGATGGGGTATGCTAGGGCTGTTGGTAAGTCAACATTTTTTGTGGCCACATATAGGTGATAAATACCACTAGATTTGGGATGGCTTTCTTTATATGCTCGTACGTGGAGCGGGCACTCTATAACAGGGCTTTGAAGACCACTAAATATTATTTAGTGATAATTTTGTACTTCCTTGGAAATGAAGAATTTCAATAAACTTAAGTAGATTATGTCCGTTATCCACATGCTAAAAACAAAACGACTATGTTAAACACTTTAAAAAGTTTTTATTTTGAGGGTCTCGTGGCTAAATAATAACAGCCGCACGGCTCAATGTTCAAGGTTAAGCAACGCTTGCCGAGGTCGGTCCGTGGATGGGTGACCATCTTTACATAGCGAGTTTCTTCCGTGCCTCGGCAAGCACGTTAAGCCGTTGGTCTCGGCTGTCATTTGAAGATCTTTCACAGTCCTTACGGGTAGTCAGAAGCCAGAGATCCGACACCAGTTAAGCCAAGGGGTACCCTGTTACCCAGTTACTGGGTTGTGGAGGTCAGATAGGCAGTCGCTCCATGTAAAACACTGGTTTGTTTGTTTTGTTGTTTGATTGATATGATTTTTTTCACACATGAGCCAAGGAAAGAAAGAGATGAAGCTGATGATATTTCTCATAGAAGACACACAATATCTGCCCGTTTTTTACACTGGGAGCCTCCAATGATGCCTTTAGTATTTTCCTACAAATATTGTGAAAAATTATTCACCAAAAAATTTATTTTTTAAACTAGCTTTTTTCGTATTCTTCTCTGCAAACCTTCATTTGATACCCATATCATGGCAGCGCACAAAAAACAACTAGTCCGCCATCTTGGGCCATCCGCCATCTTGGACTGACCGCCATCTTGGGCCGTCCGCCATATCGGATTTAGAATGACGTAACCTAGCTAAACATGCTTTGTCATCCAAACTAAACGTGTATGCAAAATTTCATCGTAATTGGTGGAGGATAACTGTTTTAAAATTTAATTGCAAGATTTGACAAAATTAATGGCTTTTTTTACCAGACTGCCGAAAGAGGGTAATGTGTTTATCAGTCTATGTATGTATGTATGTTTGTTCCTATGTGGCGTTCTAGAGATCAAACGCGTTGGCCGATTTTGATAATTCTCACGTCAATGGATTCGTCTTAATCCTGCGAGTGTCATAGGCTATATAAAAATTGGATAAGAAAAAAATGGCGGCTTTTGGGCGCCATTTTGTAGGGGGGATCTTTTTTTCTTCCAAACCCATCGTGTGGGATATCAAAATAAAGGGTTTTAAGAGGTGATTTCAAAAATATATAATACTTATATGTTTAAATGAACCTAATTTAAAAAAAAAGTTTATTAAAAAAGTCAAAAAACCCGACTGCTTAAAAAGCGAACTAAAAAGAAGTAAACAAGAAAAAATCATGCTGTGCAGTCGGAGGATACATCTGGTTTTGGTCAGCCAGCTCGCGAATATGTATCCTCCGACTGCACAGCATGATTTTCTTCTTGTTTACTTCTTTTTAGTTCGCTTTTTAAGCAGTCGGATTTTTGACTTTTTTAATCAAGAACGTTAAGCTATGTGACTGATTATAATTTTCAGGTTCGCTCCCAAAATTCGTGCTATCAGAACACCTACCCATAGTGATCCAATCGCTGATAAACTGCACGAAACTGACGGAAGGCACACAGAAGTGGGCCGAAGGACGTCGGGACGCGGTCGTCGGTCTAACTGAAGTGTGTCAAACTCAAGGAATAGTTGGAGGCGTGGAGCATTATGTGGGAGAAATCGTAGCGGCTCTGTTGGACTGTCTTTCGGAGTATACTATTGATATGAGGGGCGATATCGGTGCGTGGGTCCGGGAGGCTAGCATGACAGGTTAGTCAGAGCAATTTTTATGTAAATTTTTTTGAAGATCTTTCACAGTCGTTACGGGTAGTCAGAAGCGCAGTTAGAGTGTTTACGCACTGCATCCGATTTTTATTCGAATCCGAAATCCGAGTTCTATCCGATTTGGAAATGTAATGTGTAAAGTGTGTAACCACTACAAGAAGTACTACGCCTACTTCGGACCGAAATTACTCAAAATTGGGTCGGATACAGTGCGTGACCTCTACAAGAGGTACTACGCCTACTTTGGACCAAAATTATTCAGATTCGGATCGGATACAGTGCGTAACCTCTACAAGAAGTACTAACTAAGCCTACTTAGGACCGAAATTACTCAGATCCGGATCGGATACAGTGCGTAACCTCTACAAGAAGTACTACGCCTACTTCGGACCGAAATTACTCAGATTCGGATCGGACACAGTGCATGTGTAATCACTACAAGAAGTAGTACGCCTACTTCGGAACGAAATTACTCAGATTCAGATCTGATTCAGTGTGTAACCTCTACAAGGTGTACTACACCTATTTCGGACCGAAATTACTCGGATTCGGATCGGATGCAATGTGTAACCGCTCTCAGTCTGAAAACCAGTTTAGATATGGAATATTGTGTTATCCCGTTACTGGATTGTGGAGATGGCATTCCCTTCATGTAAAATAACAGTGTTGTAGTTGCCTCGGTTAGACTTGAAGCAGATAATGATGGCTGGTAGAATGTTATCCATATGCGATAAGGTCCTCGGGTCGCAGTTTTCGGTCTTACCGAAAAATGTCAAACTCAAGGAATAGGTGGAGTTGGCAGTAATGTGGGAGAGATTGTAATGGCTCTGTTGGATTGTCTGTCGGAGTGTATTATTGATATGAGAGGCGATATCGGAGTGTGTTTGTTTCAAAACTCAATTGTTAGCAATACTTCAATGTTTTAAACGACCATGTCAGATTTTTGGGCTATTGACTTATCGTAACGGCTCATGTAACTTTCTGTCAATAATAATAATAATATAAAACGTTTGTTTTCACTTCACAAAGTTCCTTACATGCTATATCTTGCAGTTTAAACCAGGATATAACTTTGTGAGCAACTGGTGCCTGTGATAGGTTTCAATAAGAACCTGTGTTACAGGACATCAGAATTGAGACAGACAGCAAAAGGAAGGCACAAAACCGAGTGTTATGGTGCAACTTGCAAAAGGCCTGTATTTAGCAGTGACTGAGACATAATGTAAACGGGTTGTTAAATACAGGTCTGCGGATCTCAAGCCAGGACCTCATCACTGGGGCCCATTAGCAGCGTGCCACTCCTGGATCCAATCAGAACCGTATCCCACGAAACTGCCGTAACGCAGCAGTGGAAAGCTAGGGGGTTCGTTCCTTATTTTGAGATATACTGGTTCCTACTACAGGTGCAAGGCGGCACCATTTGGTCACTCTTACCTTAGATTCCGTGGTGATCTTCGCTCCTCGTTCAATCCCGTGCCGTGCGTTGTATAGGGAGAGGAAAGCATATATATAATAAGGGACAATTATGGGAGGGAACCACAAACGTGTTCTGAGCTGGGCTCCGGCTTACAGGCAGACACACACGTTCCCGTCAAAAGCACTTAGCTTAGCGCGAAATATACAAAAATCCGACCGCACGGGCGCCCCACAACACCAATCGCGAAAGGCGGGCGCAATTACAAATCACGGTGGGCTCATTATACCTCGATTAACATATAATTCCAAGAAAGCCCGATTTCTCCGTGTGCTCGGTACAAATTTTCTTTTTCGACTCTTGTCAAGTGTCAGCTGTCAATCAAAAACTTTCAAAATCGCTGACAGCTAACTGACATGGTGTTGCAACAAAATATAAAAAATCGGGACGAAACACGGGTTAAATGGGTTTCTAAACTCCATTTGCGATAAAATTAGACGTTTAAATTAGCCCATTTTACAGCACGTTCAACCGATTTTCACTTCTAATGCGTTGGTGATACGACAAAATCTGTAGTAAACAGTTGGTTTTGGTAACAGATTTATGCTTTTTATGCCATCCTTATATTTACGGGATAGAACTCAAAATCGGTTGAACGGTCTGTAAAAAGAATTGGAAACATGTTAAATGCTATTTCAAATGGAGTATAGAAGTATTTAAGGTAAGCTAACCATGAGTCGATTGCATTATCATCATCATCCTGCAGTCTACTGCGTTGAACTCTTGTGTCGATTTTCTTGCTCTTGTGTGTTCAAGTATTTCTTTCAAGTGCATGTATTTCAAGTTGTATACGCAATTACAACTTGCACTTATCCATGAATTCTTCAACTAAATATTTATTTCCTTGCATGCTCTCTAGGACTCCTGTCAATCTGCCGCCAATGCGCCGTGGAAGCCCCTCAGCTGAACTCGCCACAAGTAATCAAGGAGATCATGTGCGGCGTCGCGCAACAAGCCGTCGAGAAGATAGACCGCACGCGCGCACATGCTGGCAGGATATTCACCTCCTTAATTTATAAGTAAAATATTTTTTAATGTTGCTATTTTTATCCCACCAATATTATAAGTGTGAAAGTCTGTATACGAGGCATGCCTTTTAAGTTCTGTCGTTTCCATAATTCCCGGCAATTTTGAATTTGGAACTGTTCTATATTCGAATGTGTTTAAATTTTGAATCTCAAAACAGTTAAAAGTATTAGGATTAATGCTATTGTTTTAGTCACACTGTAGATTGGAATCTGTCAGGTTACGTACGAAAATGAATATTTTTAAGGAAAATGTTCGTGCAATAATTTTCTACAACTTTAGAAGAGGCCTGTCACGGCTTCAGTGTTTTGAAGAGCTAACATCTGTGTTCTGTGATGAAGCCCCATGTCTGCGGACTGTCGAACGCTGGTATTTAGAATTCCATCGTGGACATACTAGTGTTAGTGACAAATCTCTCTAAGGACGCCCAAAATCCGCCTTCACTGAAGATAACATCATTGCTGTGAGACAACTAAGTCTCGAAGATCGTCATGTGACGTGTCGAGAGATAGAGGCTCTATTAGACATCTCGGGGACAACCATTCAGAAGATCTTACATGAAGCGCTTGGTGTGAGAAAGCTAGTTTGCCGTTGGATACCGCATCTGCTTTCCGACCATCACAAGGTGGCCCGCGTCAGATGGTGTAAGAAAACTCTGCAAAGGTTCAACCGAGGAGAGTTAAATCATGTCTACGACATCATCAGTGGTGACGAATCTTGGATCTATGCCTACGATCCTGATTCGAAACAATCTTCAATCTGGGTCTTTCAAGACGAGCCAAAGCCGACTAAAGTTGTTCGTTCTCGAAGCACTTCAAAGAAGATGGTGGCCACGTTCGTTGGAAAAACCGGCCATGTTGCGACTATTGCACTTGAAGATCGTAGAACGGTTAACGCAGAGTGGTATACCACAGTTTTTTTACCACGAGTCATAGCCGAGCTTCGAAAATCTAACTCAAAGCGACGCATCATCCTGCACCACGACAACGCAAGCTCACACAGCGCTCGTCAAACGATTGAGTATTTGAAGTAGGAAAAAGTAGAAATTCTTGACCATACAGTCCTGACCTAAGCCCTAACGATTTCTTTACATTCCCTAAAATTAAAAAAAAGTCTTCGCGATCAAAGGTTCCAGTCCGGTGAAGAAGCAGTCGACGCTTTCAAGTCAGCCATTTCTGAACACCCCCACTTTAGAGTGGAATAAATGTTATAATAACTGGTTTGAACGAAAGGAAAAGTGTATTAAGCTACGTGGTGAATACTTTGAAAAGCAATAAAAAGGTTCTAGTTGTCTTTTTTTCTTCAAACGACAAAACTTAAAAGGGATGCCTCGTATGGATTTAGATATTTGGTAATCAATCACTGCTCAACTATGAACGGATTTAGACGACATCCCAATCAAGGCTAGACCATGGCCTTAACTAGGAAATTTAATACATTTTAGTGTTAAATATAGGGAATATTGAACAGGAAATTTTCGGCGTTGTGTTTCGTCGTTGTATTTAAAGAAAATTTTGCGTATTTTTTTTAATATAAGGCACCAAAATGTAATCCAAATGAAGACATGAAACAGGTTGCAGTGACCAAAATCGAATCCAACATTGTTACACGTAAATGGCTAAACATTATTCCTATGTTTGTCTAATTACATTACGTTTGTGTTATCGAAAAAATGTCGCGCAAAAACATTCAGTTGAGTTTTTAAGAATATTTCCTAGTGCTATCGAATCACAGACTCAATAATAATCTCTTTTTCACAGCGACCCACCAATAACCAACATCCCCCACCACGACGCCTTAAAACGCATCTTCCCTTGCGAAGAGGTAGAACTGAAGCCTCCTTCCAAGGAAGTCGAGGACACAGATCAGCCAATCACGAGCGAGAACTCGAACGTGGTACTGTGGCTGTTCCCGGGACATACTATGCCGAGATTCGTACAGCTGCTGAACTATCCCGACTATAGATACAACGTTATCAAGGGATTGGTCGTCAGCGGTGGAGAGTTGACTGAGAGTTTGGTAAGTTACTGACTGTTCATTTTTCTCTAGAAAATTATTAATTAAAAAATCGTTAGTTAAAACAAGCTTTTTTTCGTATTCTTCTCAGCAAACCCTATCATTTGATACCCGTATCATGGCAGTGCACAAAAAAATACTAGTCCGCCATCTTGGGCCGTCCGCCATATTGGATTTAAACTGACGTCACTTAGCTAAGCATGCATTGTCATCCAAACTAAACGTGTATGCAAAATTTCATCTTATTCGGTGGAGGATAACTGCTTTAAAATTCAGTTGCAAGATTTGACCCGAACACACAAGTTAATAAAAGCTTTTATCTACTCTCATATCGTAATATTCGAATTATAAAATTCAAAACGAGTTTATATTGGCATACTTTATAAACACAATACCGAAATTTAAAAATAGAATCTTATTATAACACTATTTCTCTAACAAAATAATGCTATAAAACAATTTTTTTTCTATTACGATACTGGACAAATCCAAGAAGTTAATCACTAAGGAGTTTCCATCAATATATTTTTTGTAATGCCATTTTATAGTACCTATTATAAAAAGATTTGATTCCAATTTTAAATTGTCTATGACAATGCCCGCTTTAGACATAGCACGCACTGCGATTTTTATTCGCGCAAATTTTGTTTCCTTCTAGCTGTTCATAGAGCTCAAAATATTCGGGCGAATAAAATTCGCGCCGTAGTGCGGTGGATTCTGTGGCAAAACACGGATTTCTTGTGGTATTATTTCCGCACGATTTCTTTACCGCAATGCGAACAACTTCATACAATTCCATAGGTCGCAGAATGGGCGGAAAAAATCGCGCGAATAAAGATCTCAGTGCGTGCTAAGCCTTAGCGCATGTGCGGTTAATGCGGTGATGTTTCGCATCTCGGTTTTGGCGCCATTCATACGTTTTGCAAGTTTTGCTGTACTGAATTTTATGAGTTATTTAAATTATTGTTTCAAAATGTCTGATATCAGTGAATGTGAAGAAAATTTTACTCCGCCCGATATTTTAAATTATTACCAGCAAAGTCGAGAAAAGTATATGACAAATGCTATCACGATTGTATGGCATGGAAAATGCAAAAAGAGGTATTTAGTAGGTTCAATCCCAATTTATGAGTGTAGATAAAGTAGTGTATGAAACTGCACATAACTAGGTATTAAAACATTCGTGTGAAAACTATTAAAAACCTCGCCTACGGCTCGGTTTTTAAACACACACTCATGTTTTAATACCCCTCATTATGCAACAGTTTCATAAACTACTATTAATGACGGGAGGGAAGACTTTTTGTTAGCATATAACGTCATACAGCAGAGAAATGCTGTATGACGTTATATGCGAACACAAAGTTAAGATATCTTATGTATTGGGCATTTTATGGACACGCCTTTGAAACATGAACCAAGCAGAGTTTTTTGGTAACAGGAATTGATAAGATCTTCCAACAAACAAGAAGCTTTGCCCACTGATTCTAGTATGGCTGGATGTCGGTCCATAATGAATATAGACCATTTCCAAATATCTTTAAACTCCTTTATAATAGTCACAACGGATCTTTGTGTCTCTGAAGTTGGCTCTGCCATCCATTGCGCAAGAAACAGTTTGTCATCAAGTGATCTTTGTGTCTCTGAAGTTGGCTCTGCCATCCATTGCACAAGAAACAGTTTGTCATTGAGTATACTGCACAGAGTAAGCGAGATAGTTAGTTATACAATGCTATCTTCACCTTCAACATTGTCACAAAAATAGTACTGCGCAGGGTCTTGCAGCCAATTCAGAGACACAAGGATCCGTTGTGAGTATTATACTACATTATCGGCAGTTGCAATGTTGACATCTAAGGATTAACAAGCGTATTCAACATTATAATAATTAATTTTGTAACTGTTGTGATAACCAGAATTAAACAAACTGCACACAAGCACTCTATGAGCAGCTCATCCCTAATGCTTAGATTTGAAAATATAATCCCCAGATTTGTGTATGTTTACAGACATAAAATAATACCATCGTTTCTCCACAGGTAAAACACACAACTCAGTCTCTGTACGCTTATCTAAACACACTGCACAGCGACAAAGAAATGTTGACGTCCATCTGTGACACTGTCATCAAAGTGTTCGCTGACAACTTGCACGTCAAAAGGATAACTGGACCTATCTTCAATTTCTTGGATCGGTTGTTGAGTTCAGGTAAGCTTTAGACCTTTGTTTTAAGGGTGAGACCAAGCAAGCGTATTTTTTTGAGCTGTGAGTCGCGTAAAATGAGTCGCGGAATTTACGCTGTATTCGGTTTCATACTAAAGTTCTGTTTATACCACACGGCGACTCAAAATGAGTTGTCTGCTGACTCAAGCGCAATATTTCAACCGAATTGCGCTGGGGAGCGAGGCAAGCGTCAGTGTCCCGTACTACGTTGAATAGAAACTAAAGTTACGTTCGTCCGTCCATCAGGGAGGCATAACAGAATTTCAGTTGAACGTAAATTGCGGTACTCAAAATACGCGACTCACGTCTCAGTAAATAATGCTCGTTTGGCCTCACCTTAAGATGTAGAACCCACAGTTATGTAGCCTGAATCATCACTTCAGCTGAAAGACGTCCACTGCTGGAAATAGGCCTCTATAGGTAGCCTGAATACTAAAGGAAGACTGAATAGGAGGCAGTTTTATGGCGTAGCTTAGAAGACACCTATATCTGACTGTAGCCATCAATAACCAATGTTGATTAATCACTTCTAGAATATAAAACCCTTTCTTCTTAAAAGGTTTTAAGGACCTAATTACGGTTAAAATTAAATGGAAATTCAGTATTGTGGTGCACGGTGCTGATTATATTATTCGCCTGTCCAACATATTAATCTTTAGGTTGTCATTGGTCTCAATAATTGACCTTATGTTTCAGTAATAAGATAGAGAGTAAAACGCCGCGAATTAGTTTTTATGAATATGTTATTTTCTAGGATCCATTTCGCCGATACTTGACGATCCAGAATCCAGGTTTGCCATGGACATATTGAAGCATTTACAATTGGAACTGCGGGGAGGGAAGAACATTTACAAGCTCTTGGATTCCATCAATGTTCTGTGTCAATTAATTCAGGTAAAGTTATGGAGACCTTATATTATGTTAATTTGCTTTTTAGATTGTGAGAATTTAACCAAATTTTGTGTACTTTATTTGCAAGATATCTATTTAAGGACGCTATTACATTTTTCTACAAATAACAGTGGTTTTCAGGTACAATTTTAATGTATATGCAATCACAGATGTGAAGATATCATGGTCTTAATTTAAATATAATATATTCAACTCCAGATTGGCATCAGAAAAATTGCATTTCATCATACAAAATTTTCGCACAAATACGTTTTGCCCATCGCGATAATCGCAAAAATATTAAAAAAGTAGGGTCCGAATAGGTCCCAGTTTAGTTAATTTTACAGCATTTTTTATCTTCAAAATTATAAAAATATTGCGGTATATATAGTTCTTTACAGGGTCAGATAATTATTTTTTACCCAAATCAATATATATTTTAATTATTAGCTAAAATAAAAACACTTGCCGACTTATTCATACATTTTGCACTCGAAGCTTATCATTCCGCGCTCAGAAGCGCTCGTGGAAGGACGAGCGTATCGCTTTTTTTGCAAAAAATAAATACGATAAAAGTAATAGAAAAGATTGTAGTGTGCATGCGTGAGTCGTATGTCGTGATCGAAAGGAGTTGATATTTTACCGGACCGAAATAAAAGTATGTTTGAGTTTCCTTTTATTATTAGAATGTGATTTAGAAATTATGTTGGGTATGATCAGGATTTGGATAGGTATTGTTAAGCAGTTGTTGACAAGGTTGAGAAATGGATGGGTGGGTTTAAGCAGCTCTTAGTAAGGTTAGGATTTGGTTGGGTAAGGTTAAGCTGGCGGCGGTGAAGGTTAAAAGTGGATGGGTGGGAGGAGATTTATGATTTGAACCGGTTTGTATGTATGTATGTATGACGAATACGGGGTCAAACCAAAATACAAGATGGCGGCGACGAAAATTTGGCATCTTTTCGTCACAGGTGTCATTGTCATGTTTTTTGGGGTCGCTTAAATTGAATATGGGGTCAAAACCAAAATACAAGATGGCGCCGACGAAAATTTGACCGCTTTTCGATATGGGTGTCATTTTCATGGTTTTTGGCGTAGCTTATATCTAATATGGGGTCAAAACCAAAATACAAGATGGCGCCGACGAAAATTTGACATCTTTGCGTCATGGGTGTCATTGTCATGGATTTTGGGGTCGCTCATATCGAATACGGGGTCAAAACCAAAATACAAGATGGCGCCGACAAAAATTTGACATCTTTTCGTCATGGGTGACATTTTCATGGTTTTTGGGTAGTATGTCATTAGCTGATGCTCATTATGTAATACTCCAAAAATAATTGATGGTAATATTTTATATAATATGTAATGCAAAATGTTCAAGTCATTTTTAGGTTTTTCCCTATTACTAAGACTCCGCGGTCCGTCTGTCTGTCTGTCTTGGTACCCCATATTGGGTAGGTATACTAAATAAATCTGTTAACCCCCTAAAAACGTACAAGCGTGATTTTATATTATGGTATGGTGAAAACAAAACATAACTATACGATCACACTAATCGCAGGTCATTTGCTATTTGTTATTGAAGAGTTCCATTGTCTATCTCCGAAGATCTTTATCATATCCTAATATATTATACAATAAAACCTTCCGTGAAAACACATACATTAATCGACGTAAACCCGATAGTATCGGATGAGTAGTTTTAAAGAAAATCGCGGATACATACGGGTCGAATAGATAGAGCACCTCCTTTTTTTGGAGTCGGTTGAAAATAATAACCTATTTTTTACGACGATGGTTTGTAACAGTTACCAAATGCATTTTCAAAGTGCCAACCTTCCTGAATCAACTTCAATAAAATTAAAAAATAATAACAAGGACCAATATTATTTGAGTGATGTATAAAATCGAGCGCTCAGTAGTTTCAATGAGTGCGTGCGCGTAATGTTGTTGTGTGCTACTAGATACCTAAATTTGAGTTCGTCGAAAATGTAACAGCGTCCTTAACGTAAATCAAAGAGCTTATTCTTAAATTGAACAACATCTATATTATGTATACTAAAAATTCTTCCACCAGTAGAAAACTACATTATTCCTGAGTGACATAACATATAATTTATTTTCAAAAAAATTAGAGATCCTTATGAAAATTGCAATAATGTAAGCCAAAGTAGCAAAATTTTGCCTTCATTCTTTGGCGTGCGCTGAGAAAACTATTGATGATACATAAAAAAATATTTACTACATGATTAATGTACTCATTATTACCTACAAAAAGTCTGAGAGAATATTATATCCAACTATCATAATCACAATAGCAGATTTTATGATCTAAATTTTAATTAGAACGCCGGTAGAAACAAATGTTGGTTACATTCGTATTGTAGTATTAATTCTTATTCAAACAAATAGTTTAGCAAATAGGTAGGTAGGTATGTAGGGCAGGGTAGGGTAGGTAGGTAGCCAGTTGACGGGAGCGAAGTCGTGGGGGTCAGCGAGTGTTACATAAGCGCAGAACTGTCCCAAGTTGCGATATGGCTACTCGGATCATAAGCCCGTGCAAATTTATCTATTACTAGAATTTCTCGTATTCAGACTGAAAATAAAAACTTGTGTTTAGGATCGTTGAATTTACTGAAACTACTTACTGGATCTGTTGTTAGTGATTTGATAACATCTATTTATTTATTAATCCGAGGCCTAAACACAAATAGCCAAAAATAAAATCAACCCAAGTGCAGTGTTCGTTTTAAATGAAACTGTACCTTATACATATAAGTTAATTCATTCGACACGTCTACTGCACTTAGCTTGCGTTAAGTCTACGTACGCTTTGTGTCTCACCCTTACTATCCTTAACCAAACCTGTTTGAAGACTTACAATCTTTCATCCAGGTGGGAGGAACAGTCTGCAGCAAGTCGTTAGGCCAGCTGGTGATCTACCTATGCTACGCGGATCGTTACGTGCGACGATGTGCCGCCGCGCGTCTGTACGAAGCGCTCACGTTGTACGGAGACGTGTGCTCAGTGCCACAGGATAACATCGATCAGGTGAGATTATAATGTTTAGCCTCTTGAGTGCCCGAAACGTGGATCCACGCGAGACACAATGGCTTTTTAATTGTAACGGCATTAAACCAGTTAAAGCCGGGTGCAAATTGAACGCGCGGGGAATATGCTGGGTACGGCGCGATTAGGTGGTCATAGTGCATCGTAGCAGAGGAGTTGTCGTAGTGGGCAGTAGAGGCCAGACGTGTTTTGCCATCACATCGCCCGCCACAGTGTCTGTACTATGAACGCAAATTTGAGAGCTAAAGCGTCCCATTAGATGTATTCTGCAGCAAGTCCCTAGACCAGCTGATATCTTATGCTACGCGGATTGCTTTATTTACCATGTGCCACCTGTACGAAGCACTCACGTTGTATGGCGACGTGTGCTGCGTACCGCAGGATAACATTAGGTAACATAAGTTTTTAAGCTGACATGGTCACAATCATTAGAATTAATATTTGTTTCAGGATATTTACCATGTATATTTTGTTTTTGGTTGAGAGCTCGATATTTCGGCACCGTTACAAGCGCCATGATCACGAGAACTAAAGTCTTTGCGGGTGGGTGTTGTTTACGAGCTGACATATATGAGCTGATATGACATATCTGTCTACCCTCTTCCTCACTCGTTTTTCACTCACGATGCCGCTACCACCAGAACTCGTCTCACTAGTTACTCGATATTGTTCACGACAGACGATGCTCATTGTATCCACTTTTGACACTTGTTCAGTAGTTTTTCGACCTTTACATAGTTGAACCACTGGATTCCAGGCTCTCGACAATTGAAACCCGTCGTCCCTATTGAAATTTTTGCATTTGGTTGTTTCAATTGCTTCCCGAACCATTCTAGGTATGTAATGGCGTTCAGCTGAGATAACCTGTGGGTAATGTGACTCGAACCAGTAGTTTGACCCTGATTAGAGAAGATGTTCGCAACCAATAAAAAATATATATGGTAAATATCCCGAAACGAATATTAATTCTAACATTAGGTAAGATTAAAATGTTTAAGGCCGGCTGCAAAGTGAACGTGCGGCGAATAGGTTGGTATGGCGCGTTTAGGACTTCATAGTGCATAGAGAATTGTCGTAGCGGGCAGTAGAGACCAGACGTGTTTCTCCAGCTTAAAATAAAAGACGATGGCTCGCATACGAGGCCGCTTCATCACGTCGCCCGCCAGGGTGTCTTTACTATGAACGCAAAGTTGAGACCTGAAGCATCCCATTAGGAGTAGTCTGCAGCAAGTCCCTAGGCCAGCTGGTGATCTACAATAGGTTGGTATGGCGTGATTAGTTCGTCATAGTGCATAGCACGTTGTCGTAGCGGGCAGTAGAGGCCAGACGTGTTTCTCCAGCGTAAAATAAAAGACGATGGCTCGCTTACGAGGCCGCTTCATACGTCGCCCGCCAGTGTTTACTATGAACGCAAAGTTGAAACCTGAAGCATCCCATTAGGAGTAGTCTGCAGCAAGTCCCTAGGCCAGCTGGTGATCTACTTATTTCTACGCCGACGGCTACGCGCGCATGTATGACGCGCTCATGTTGTACGGCGAAGTATGCTCAGTGCCACAGGATAACATCGAACAGCAACCTTATTACGTAAAGAATTCGGCAAGGCAATTTAAGGGGCACAGAGTATGGACAATCGACCAATGACATAGCGAGATGAAAGATGCTATGTGGATTTCAATCTATGCCCTTTGTCTTGCTAAATTCCATACGCAATAAGGCTGCAGGTAAGATTATAATGTTTGAAGTAGTTCGCCCTTGGTGACTTTATACAGCGATTCAGAAGCAAAAAGATCGCTATGCTGTCGCTGGTCTTATACCTAAGCCCACGTAACCAAGATTCTTCTTTGCGTGTCGATTGGACTCAAATTTTGTCCGACCAGAACGTGGCTACCTGGACCTCTGTCGTTAATTCGTGGGTGTATCGTTTCATCATCGGATTACAAGACGTACGGCTATGCGCCATCGGTACACGGTGGACATCCCACCCATACGCACAAAACGTTTTGGGAACACTTTTATTATGCGTACAGCTAAGGAGTGGAATTCCCTGCCGGACTCTGTTTCCCGAAAGCTATAATCTAAGGGTCTTTAGTCAAGAGTGAATAGGTTTCTTCTAGGCAAGCGTGCTTCACCGTTGACCATATCATAATGAGATAGTGTTCAAGCGCAAAGCTATAGACAACAAGAAAAACTGGTTAAATGGGATATCCTTGACCCATCCCAAACACGGTGCCAGTATGGAACCTTCAAGATTCTGCATCGCACCTATCGCGATATAGCATAGATACATACGCGTTGCTGCATCGATGCAGTCTTGCACTATATTGACTACACCTGTGAACGCCTGTTGATGCTGTGGCATGCATTACGTCGATGCAGTCGTGCACTTTATTGACTACACCTGTGAACTCCTGTTGATGCTGTGGCATGCATTGCATCGATGCAGTTGTGCACTGTATTGACTAGACCTGTAAACGCCTGTTGATGCTGTGGCATGCATTGCATAGTTGCAGTTACGCGTTACAAATGCGACAAACGGCCAGAAGCTGTGTAGCTTCGCGTTATCGAAACTTTTTACTTTATCGTAGCAAAAAATCGTCGTGGGCGATCTCTCTAGAGCCTGGTGCCGTGTGAATGAGCGGTGACTAGGGCGACAACGGGCGCGGTTATGTGTCCCCAGTGCATCGGGAGTTGTTTAAGTGGGCAATATAGTAGAGGCTAGACGTGTTTTCTCCGAGTGATACAAAAGTGGTACAATAGGTGATCGCTCGCTAGTGAGGCCGCTGCGACACAATATGTGCCGGTTTCTTACGTTGATATTTCGCGGCCGCTGTCACCACCGCTCTGGATCCGTACCCTGAACCTCTAGATAAGTCATGGTCGCTGCCTGGAACATTCAGGTGGGAGACGTAAAGTCTGTTCTTAGGGTTCCGTACCCAAGGGTAAAAACGGGCCCTATTACTAAGACGCTGCGGTCCGTCTGTCTGTCCGTCTGTCACTAGGCTGTATCTCATGAACCGTGATAGCTAGGCAGTTGAAATGTTCACAGATGATGTATTTCTGTTGCCGCTATAACCACCAATACTAATAACAGAATAAAATAAATATTTCAGTGGGGCTCCGATACAACAAACGTGTTTTTATTGCCGTTTTTTGCGATAATGGTACGGAACCCTTCGTGCGCGAGGCCGACTCGCACTTGGCTGGTTTTTTTTTACTCTTAAAAGTTATATAATAGACACCACAGTAGCCTTAGCAAGCCCTAAAAGAAGAAATTTTATATATGTATGTGTCAATTTTGTCTCTGAGATTAAAAGACAGACTTTAGTCTGCAATCAATCTCGCAGACAAGTGTCACTTTTTTAGAGCGTCTGGTGTCGTGTGAATGCGCGGTGACTAGGGCGACAGCGGGCGTGGTTATGTGGCCACAGTGCATCGTGAGTTGTTGAAGCGGACAATATAGTTGAGGCTAGACGTGTTTTCTCAGGGTGACACAATAGACGATCGCATGCTAGCGATACCGTTGTTACACAAGTGCAACAACCACCGCTCTGGCTCCTAACCCTGAGCCTCTAGAGACCTAGTGATATTCTATCAACGTTAGTGGAAAAAGTATCAAAAGAAATGGCAAGCGGTAACGAAGTGCCACGTGAATACGTGATAAACAGTACGACCGATGACTTGTGGCCCGTCAGAAGTTAGCGCCAAGTGGTTGCGCAGAACATGCTTTACGAACCAAATGGCTGTTTCGACTTATCGGTCGTACTGTACCTTAAATCTTTGTATTTCGACTATGGCTTTCACTGACTTCGAATGACACCTTGTCTAAAGCATCTGGTCGCTCCCTTGACCATTCAGGTGGGTGACGTAAAGTCTGTTTTTTTTTTGTTATATATCGCGAGTTTTTGATGAGGATAATATAGTAGAGGCTAGAGGTGTTTTCTCAGGGTTACTCAATAGACGATCGCATGCTAGCGAGACCGTTGTGACACAAGTGCCGGTTTCTTACATTTAATATTTCGTGCCCGCTATCACTACCGCTCTGCGTCCTAACCCTGAGCCTTTAGAGACCTAGTGATATTCTATCAACGATAGAGGAAAAAGTAACAAATGAATTGCCAACCGCTAACGAAATAACACGTGATAAACAGAGTTCTTAGTGCGAGTTTTTACTCACGCTCACTCGTGATAACGTAAACATCATTTTGTATTGAAACTGGATAAGCGCCGTCTGGTGACGGTAAGGAGAAACCATTTTTTTGTGTATATTTTGACATAAGAGATCGTTTACGTATCACGAGTGAGCGTGAGTAAAAACTCGCACTAAGGCCTCTGTACGACCGATGACTTGTGGGCCTGTCTGCAGTTAGCGCCAAGTGGTTGCGCTGAACATACTTTACGAACGAAGTGGCTGTTTTCTTTACGAGTGTACCTACATGCGCGAAAGTTCGCAAAGCCTATATTCAGACGGGCCACGACTCATCGGTCGTACAGTACCTTACATCTAGATATTCCGTCCATGGCCTTCACTGACTTCGAATGACACCTTGTCTAAAGCATCTGGTCGCTGCCTTGACCATTCAGGTGGGAGACGTAAAGTCTGTTTTTTTTTACTCTTAAGAATTATATATTACACTTATCAGGAGCCTTAGTAAGCCCTAACATGCCTAAAAGTAGAAATTTGATATTTGCATGTGTCAATTTAGTTTCTGTGATTGAAAAACAGACTTTAGTCAGATGTCGTAGGAGAGTCACAGCAAATCTATTACAGATCGACCTTGACAATGACGTGACTGATGTGGTGGGTGGTGACTGTTCCCAAATTACCCTAGGCGGCTGACAACACAAAATCATCTTGTTAAGAGCTGTTGTCCCTCTAGAACCGCGTGTGTGATGTGACGGTGAAGAATATAGAATGGTAAGTAAAGAACAAGTGCGAGTCGCAATTGCGCACGAAGGGTTCCGTACCATTATCGCAAAAAACGGCAACAAAATCTCGTTTGTTGTATGGGAGCCCCACTTAAATATTTATTCTGTTTTTAGTATTTGTTGTTAGCGGCAACAGAAATACATCATCTGTGGCAATTTCAACTGTCTAGCAATCACGGTTCATGAGATACAGCCTGAGGCCTTAGTGCGAGTTTTTACTCACGCTCACTCGTGATACGTAAACATCATTTTGTATTGAAACTGAATAAGCGCCGTGTGGTGACGGTAAGGAGAAACCACTTTTTTTGTATACATTTTGACATAAGAGATCGTTTACGTATCACGAGTGAGCGTGAGTAAAAACTCGCACTAAGGCCTCTGGTGACAGACAGACGGACCGCGGAGTCTTAATAATAGGGTCCCCTTTTTATCCTTTGAGTACGGAACCCTAAAAACGAATTACTGAAGATATTTTGTAAATGGCACGTGTCTTGTTGATCCCAGAAGTAAATAGAGAGAACGTGCACATAGATAGTGGTTATGTAACAACAAACAAAACAAAATTTGACTCATCATCATCGGTCAATAGGTTATACGCAAAAAAATGGCGCTTTGTTTTTGTACACATTTTTTTTACGTAATTAAAATGTAAATTGCGTAAACACTTAAATTTGTTATGTAATATTATGTCAATGGCTGCCGATAAAGAAATCGTAAATGAATTAGGATTAATTTACTTTATTTAAAAAAAGGAGTTTTTGCAAGTTTTCGCCAACGGTATAAGTAAATAGCGGACATCACGAAGGATGCGGATGCAGCGTTTTATGAAAATGAAATATTAAATCTCCATTATTCGTTTGAAAGAGACCTTGACCTCAGAGGTAAAAAATCTTGTTTTCATCTTTTTGATTTGTAATAGGAAGTGTTTTTTTAATGTATGCCATAATTTTATCATCACGCCATTTATAATGCTTACAATTTTCCAAGTCCAAGGCCATGTCTGGATCGCGGATAAATTTGAAAGAGAGTTGCCTCGGCCCTGGCACAAGCAACTGAAGGAACACGGGTGGGTTTTAATCAGTAACAGTCTTATTACAAAAAACGAAATAAACCATGGTTTAAACCTGTACTATCAAGTCCAGGCTTATCTGCAAAACCATGATCTAAATTTGTTGGTATTACAAAACTCAAAAAAACCGTGGTCTTCTTAGTACCGTCATTTGAACCATTGTCTATACATCAACCACAGATTAATACAAATATCATTCGTTCACCATAATATCATTCTATTGCAACGTTCCGTATGCCCAGAAAAGAAAACGTTTTGATTATATGATAAGGATTAAATGATGTTTAGGAGTATTACAAATATTGATACCTTGTTATTTTGCATGGATATAAACATTTGTTATTTATCGATTAAAGTTTTGTTTAGATTTAAGCAAATTACTTAAATTCGTATTAATTACTAATAATACATTTACGGACGTGTAACGCGCGTTATATGAAACCATAAGATTCAACAAAACCATCGCAAGCTGAACAAAATTCATTAAGCTTTGGATATTTTAAGTTATCGTAGTCTCTAATAGAACAATTGTCTCTTTGTTAATAATAGATTGTGATGGACCAAAAAAAAAACGGTCTGGGAATTGGAGTACCGAGGAAAAGTAATATCCTCAATATTAATTAAATTAACTATGTTAATATCCATTTTCGGGTAAAAACAACACAACACAATAAAAAAGATGCTATAGCGTAAAAGAGAAACTTTAACAGATACGACTTAGATTATCGTTAAACTAGGGGCCGCCGGGTTTTAGCGTTAGACCATGATTTGGTCTATGGTTTATCGCTAAACCAATATTTGTAATATAATTTTTGTGTAAACCACAGTTTATAGAGATTTAAACCTAGGTTTTTAGTTAAACCGCTTTTTGTAATAAGACTTTAAAAGTCTGACACGCCCTCTCCACTTCACCCAGAGCGGGAAAGTCATTGGATGATTAACCAACCAAAAAAGAAGGTATCTTTCCATGTTGTTCACCAACCCGCACTAGCCTCGCGTGGTAGATTACGGTCCACTCCCTCTCACAGAGAGGAGGCACGAGTCTAAGTATAACGTTAAAGGTAAATTATACTTTGGTATATACGTATCTGATTTTTGTACACCTGCAGCCTAATTCTGTAACTGAATTCAGCAAGGGGAAGGATTTGATCCCATCAATCGACCAATCACGTGCGAGATGAAAGACGTGTTTTAGATTTCCGTCTATTTGATTGGTCGGTTGATGGAGTTGAATTCTTCGCCGTGCATTATTCGCTTACGCAATTAGGCTGCGGGATGGGACGCCCTAGAAGGACATACACGGTTCTTATAGGTGATGTTCTTCAGAATGGCCAGGTGCGTAGTACTCATAACCAGCGTGATTGTGTGACTAGAAAAATATGAAAGCGAAAGGTGTACGTAAGGATAGTGGCAGGTGGCGTTAAGTAGTTTGGGAAAGCACCCATACTAAGTGAAAATTAAAAAAAAAACCCTCGGTGACCACCCGTAGTATATGCCAAGACCCCCTCCCTCTCTAGTTTTCACGTAGTAATTCATAAATATTCAAATATTTGTTTGCAAACAAAGTTAAAAAACAATTTCACAAAAAAATTAACCGACTTCAAAAGCAAAACACTAAAAAGTGTAAAATAACTTTCGTTTCGGAAGCCGGTATCTTTGGTACTTCTTTTATTATTCTTTTAATGACACCGACTTCCGAAACAAAAGTTATTTTGCATTTTGTAGTGTTATGCTTTGGAAGTCTGTTTATCTTCTTATAAAAAAAAAAAAATATATCGTATTTTAGTTTTAATATGCTATCCCTAAAAAGAGAGCAAGTTCTATAGTAAGGTACCTAAAGGATTGACAATATACCCATAAAAACTCAATTTACACATTCGTGTTGTTTGTCGCTAAGGAGTTCGGTTGTATGTTTCATATCTTGAAAACTGCTGAACCGATTTTAATGAAACTTGCACTATTCCTTAGGTTGATATACCTACTGTTGGCAAAATGAGTGGACAAACATACATACATACATTTCATACATTCATATTATGAAATTTGGCACACATGTTTAGAAGCCCAATTAGAGTAACATGTGAATATTGGGCATTTCCAACAATATTGTATACATACATATCAAATTAATTACCTCTTTTTTGAAGTAAAAAATTCTATCAAGAAGAAAAAACCTACGTAAAAATCCCATATTTTAATATAGTTAGAAAAAGAGATTTCCCTAAAGGATATTGACTACGTGACAAAAACCTAAGGCCCCTCCACCCTTGTGACCTCCCTCCCATGAACGGGCTACGTAACATGGTTACATTCCCTTTCTGCCTTACCTTCCACCTACAGGCAGGCATATTTTAAGTTGGGGGATTACATCACTGATAAAAATGCTTGGCTCAATGCTAGTCTTGCTCCACAACCACTAGGGCGCAAAAACAGTGATATGCAGAACATTATTGTTTTGAAGTATTGTTGGACTTGCTGAAGACTGTATGAATATATTTGTATTATACAGACTCAATTTATTTTAGTATTGTATAACTGCGCAGCACGTGTGTGAGTACTATGTACCCAACTGTAGATCTACCATTTGCTGTACTTTTGTGTAGTTCTTTGACTTATGTGTGCCCTAGCAGTTGAGTGTGTCATGCTCTCTCAAATGTCTCTCTGATGGTGGCGCGTGTGTTGGATCATTCGGTTCCCTTCATGATGGTTGAGCTGGGTGGTGCCGATTCATGCGTCATGTTCGTGAACGGGCGCCGTCAGTTGGGATTGGTCTTAACCTAACTGCTTCGGATGCTAATGGTTTTTCTAGTACCTATTATGTAACTGCACGGTACATGTGTGAGTACTTTTAATACTTTGTACCTGTACGTAGTATAGTATGTAGTGATTCTGGGTGCATTGTCCTCACACATATGAATTGATTAATGTATGTACTTATGTACCTAGATATTTTTAAACGAGTAAGTATGGAGTTTTTTGTGCGTTCTTCTCCATGACAAGCTACTTTCCGAATGCACGGTAGAATAAATTTTTATTCCTTTTAAATTTTAATGTATTAACGTTCAAAAGTGCCGCTTGGTGGCCTAGTTGAAATAAAATATCTTTGTCTTTGTCCCCATGGAAAAAGACATGAGTTTATGTATGTGTATCTTACATGTTTCTCTCTATTCGCAGATAATGTCGGTCCTGGCAGAAACAGACTGGGAGAAAGAAGTATCAGAACTAAGGCCCATCAGGAACGAACTATGCGATCTCATGGACATCAAGCGACCGGTGATGAAACAAAAGCCGGGCGCGTAAGCTTATAGCGTACTAGTATTACGGTATCAACACTAACGCTTATATAGCTTTATGATGAGAATTAGAGACCGGATTATTTTATAATAATAAGTCTTTTAGCTCTCTTGTTATATTTTAGGTTGTGTTTAGAAATAAGTAATGAATAAAACTATTCTTGCTTAAATTAAGTTCTATTCGAATATCCTCAGAAACGTCCAAAGGCTAAACTGGTCTGGTCTGATGAACCGACCTCAGTACTATATATGATATTGCCATACGCGTGAACTGCCGGCACATATTCGTAGTACGGCACTTCAGATTCCACAAGAGTGTATTTCGGGGCAAGAATTTTCCATCAGTAATGGCTACGAGATTGTGTCTATGCAAATACTCTCCGTTAGATAGAGGAAAACGACCAGGCATAATATGGCGGATTAATTCTCTCGGACGGTAACGTGCACGACAGATGTCAACCGTGCCGTCGCTCACAATGAATCTCCGGTAGTTATTCGTCATAATAACTGCATCCATAATTGCACAGACAAAACCTTTGGTTTCCCTAAAGAGGTCACCGGCTGGCAGTCTATTGACGCTAATTGGTCCACATCGGGTTTGTTTCGCCGCTCGTTCCTTAGTACCGCGGGCGTCATTCCTACATTAATGTTGAGAGGTAGACATGAATTGCTATCGAAGTGTTTATTAATTTTAACTCTCAAAATGGATAAGATAAGAACGTTATAGACCGTCGTTAAACACGTGATCGGTCTATAATTTTTGGGTCCCGAGTGCTATTAGATTTGTGTAGTAGGTGGGTAGCTCTTGATGTAAAGAACTCGGGTAGCGAACCAGACCCCAAGGCTATCTGGTACTCAGATGACAAACAAGCGTGTGACCTTTGTAGCCACTTAATCCATAAGTTGTGCAGTTTTTCCGTCCTTGGAGATTTACAGTTAAGCAAAGGATGGACTACAACTTAGGGGCCATCGTGATTTTCCCTATTTCTGGTAATGGATCGCACGCTCGCTTGACCTCCCCAGCCTAGTCACCAGACAGGCACCGATCAGAAGCTGACACAACTTGATCCGGTCGCCCCCAAATGCTATAGACCAACCTTTCATTACTTAGGAATGTGCGAATTTGTGTGTATCGCTCCACTCGCCGCCTATAACTACGAATTCACCCATGCATACGCTTTTTGTTTCAGACAGTCGATGCGTTCTGTGATATGAGATATGTATAGTCTCGGAGGCAGTCTCCGAAAACGCCCGTCTCACAAACTCACAAAGCGCATCACTCTTGGGCGAGTATTGCCCTCCCTGAAACAAATTGGTTTGGCGATGAGTGCTCTGGTCCCACCAATACGACGTTCGATCCTTCACTGCCAAGTCGGTACTTCTGGTTTCTATCGTATAGCTCTGTCATTAGCAAATTATTATTATTAAAAAAAATGCGTCTGAATGTCGAATTGTATAGAGTTGCAAAACCACAATATTTTAATTTTATCATACTCCTAAAAAATTATTAATAAAAATTAAAAACGTTAAAACTCGAAAACGTAGCGAGCCAAACCCCCATTTATTTTCGATTAATAAAACTCTAAAAAACAAAATAAAATATAAAGAGACCCTTATTCACATTGAAATAAGGTCGCTTTTTTGACAACCAAAAGGGACCCTTATTCTCATTAGCATAAGGTCCACATTGATCACCATTGTCACAGAAACAGCTCAGAGAGACCGATAAAAGGAATTTTTTTTACGACCAACAAAAATTTTAATACCCTCATATCTCAGAAACGGTTGGAGTTAGCGCATTTCTGACAAAAAATTTGCCCCCCTGCCCCAGGCTACTTCATCCAGGAGAACAAGATAGGAATTTACCCCTTCCCCCCCTAACCGTTTACCTCCCCCCGCAAAATAAAACGCCATCTAGCGGTGAGAGGAGTCCGTGTTCCCGTCGAGCCTGTCGCGACACCCAAGTCAAAGTATCACCAAGGTCGACACCTTCGTCGTCGGAGTGGGGGGTGTTAGGTTATTTTCGTTACGGAATTTCTGGATTCGGTCTCCACCTTCGGCCTTGAGGGCCCGCGATAGAAGATAAGAAAAAGCTTAAAATAAAAATTGAAGTATTTGCGCGGTAGTTAGACAGAATAGACTAAACACAAAATAATGAATTTCTCATTACATTTGCATCTCTCCATGACGCAAAGTCTCACGAATATTTCAGCAGTTTTTTGTTACCAAATAATCCGGCCTCTAATGATGATTGATGATTGCATTATTCACTTTTTTTATTGCTAAATAAAATATTATTATTAACATGCTAATGTGATAAAGTAACGTGTTATGAACTTCTGTTTTAAGGTACGTTTTTGATCGAGCGAATGTACGTTCCGAATAAATGCCTTGCTTCTTCATTGTTTATAAATAAAAGAAGAAACTGACTAACTGATATATCAGGGCAGAGCCCAAACTGCTTGGACTAGATATGTTAATTTTGACCGAAATCAAAACCATCAATCAATATATTGTATTTCAACTAAACTATAAGAAATGCTATGGGCTTTTGTTTTATGTAAATATGTGCTAGCTCGCAGCGCTATAATGGGCATAACCTATTACATCCCTGCGTTGAATGTGCTCTTTTAATATCCAATTATGAAACTTGTTTTGGTTTATATAAAATCCATTAAAAATGGAAAATTGAGTCGACATTTCATATATAAAAATCTCGACAATGTTTAGCATATTCTATATTCAAATTTTCTATAGAGAATTTAGAATCGGAGAACAGTTAATAAAGCAGTTGATAAACAGCGCAGCGTCGAGATTTTGTAAATAGGAGTAGATATTTCATGTTCTAGCCGGTGAAAACGTACCTTTACAGAAATATGAGATTCATATTTTTATACAGCTTATCAGTAACGACATTTGACACTAATGATATTTTAACACGTTGTCAGATAATGATTTGAACACGTTTTGCTAATTTGTGATAACTGCGAGATTCTCACTCAAATGTATTTGTTGATCTTGATATGAAATGATGCATTTAAGTTACTCAATGTAATTCTAATATACTTATCTATTTATTTATATTTTGTTTTATTTACAGTTATTTTAAGCCTAGATTATTACACATGGGTTTAAAGCAACAAGTTTCGAAGCAAAATATTGGTTTTCGAAAATATCAGTTGATGAATCCAACTAGTGGAATCCTTTTCAGCCAAGTACTTGTAACTGCGATGGGTCCTGGGGTGCGTCTGCGATGAGGTTGGACCAAAAAGTTCCGTAGTTCTTCAGAACGGTGCCTCTGAAAACAGAACAACATAACATCAAACCTGCGTTCTCCAAAGGGTTGGACAGAGATGCCAAAGTACACCCACATTTCGCCAATACGGAATATGCATGTTTTTTTTTTCATTTGCTAAATAAAATACTTAATAACTTTAAATATCTCGCACAGAGACGAAGTTATAAAGCGTCAAGCTGAGAATTAGAAAGAGAAGTCCGACGTGCCACATGACGTCAGATGGCACGACGCCCATACAGCTGCGGAAATCGACGACCGGACAGATATTTTTCTTTGAATTGTTATAATATCTTTCCTTTTTCGATCAATTTTGATTCGGTTTTCACTATTAGTATTCTATTTTAGTCGTTTTGTCGATAAACTGGTAAAAAACAAGTATTTTTTTCATGCTTATGCCCTATTATGTACAAGTCCTATGTAATAGGGGCCAGGGGCCAGTCTACTGGCATCAACCGGGCACAAGTCCTGACTCCGGGCTTCTACTGAGAAATTACAGATGGGAAAACCCAATAGCACTTTGTCTCACTCGGGAATCGAATCCAGGCACAGCAGCACTATGACGCTTGCGAGCTCTAGACAAACGAGGCAGACAAAAAAATTACAGAAACAATAACAACATTACTATTATTATAAACTAGCTGTCCCACGCGGCTTCGCTCCCGTCAACTGCTACCTACCTACCCATATAGCCTGTCTACCCTACCCTACCCTACATACATGATTGTTGCGTAACTTAAACCGTTTACGCAGCGCACGCAACGGAAGCTCACAAAAAGGAATAATATTTCCCATCTTTGCTACATTTTTCATTTATACTCCGCTCCTATTGGTCGTAGCGTGATGTTATATAGCCTATAACCTTCCTCGATAAATGGGCTATCCGAAAAAAAATATTTTTCCAATTCCAACCAGTAGTTCCTGAGATTAGCGCGTTCAAACAAACAAACTTCAGCTTTATAATATTACTAGCTGTCCCACGCGGCTTCGCTCCCGTCAACTGGCTACCTACCAAGCTAGCCCACCTACTCTAAATACGTTGCGTCTCAAAAAGAATAAATTTTCCCCGTTTTTGGAACATTTTTCATTGATGCTCCGCTCCTATTGGTCGTAGCGTGATGTTATATAGCCTATAACCTTCCTCGATAAATGGACTACCCAACACAAAAATAATTTTTCAATTCCAACCAGTAGTTCCTGAGATTAGCGCGTTCAAACAAACAAACAAACAAACAAACTCTTCAGCTTTATAATATTAGTATAGATTATAGATAAATCCGTCCGTTCCATCATCGGACTACCAGACTTACGGCTAAGCGTCATGGTGGACATCCCACCCATACGCACTATAAGTTTTGGGGACACTTTTATTATGCGTAGGAGGGTAATTTCCTGCCGGAGTCTGTTTTTTCCGACAGCTACAATCTAGGAGTATAAGTCAAGAGTGTACGGGTTTTTCTAGGCAAACGTGCTTCACCGTCGACCTCATCATCGCTTACCATCAGGCGAGCCAGTGGTCAATCGCGAGCCCACAGTCTTTAAAAAAAAATGTAAGTTTGTATTTGTGTGTGGATGTGTGTTTGTTACTCAATCACGCCAGAACGGCTGAACGGATCTGAATGAAATTTGGCACAGAGATAGATTGTAGTCTGGAATAGCACATAGGCTTTTCATCCCGGTATAATGTAGGTACCCTTGGGATAAGAAAACACATCTCACGCAGGCGAAGCCGCTGGCTGAAGCTAGTTATGAATAAACAGTATGTGTATGTTATTGCAAATGTCATGCAAGTCATACAAGGAAAATACAATAATAATGAATGTTTACAGAATTGGTTTGATTACACGAGACGGTATGACGGATTTGTTGTTTAGGCCGGGATCAGTACCAAAGCCTTGTTTACTTGTCAACGCGTTCATATCGTGCGTCAGATGACTTGTTAATAAAACTAGTCTATTGCATTATCTATTCTTACAGATATCGATTTGGGTTATTCGGTTTAGGACAGATTCTGGTTTGGGCAGATTCTTGTTACGGCAGATTCTGGTTTGGGCAGATTCTTGTTACGGCAGATTCTGTTTTTGACAGATTAGTTATACGGCAAAAGTAACATGACCAACATAAACCATACAATTTTTGTTATTTATGTTAGTATTTGTGTTAGTTTGGTTTGTAATTTTTAAGTTTTTAGTTTGTAATTGACTTTAAATGGTATATTTAAAGTCAATTACAAACTAAAAACTTTATTATAGGTACTAAGCAAAGGTAACAAAATTACAGCAAATAATCTTATTCTTAAAACTAAAAACCTTATTAACGCAAAGGTAACAAAATGAGACTGTAGAGACATATATACTCTATAGAGACCACATGATATCGCTCCTGATCTGACCAGATCAGGCATCAGATCAGGTCGCGCGTTATTATGTACGCAACAAATAGTTTTCCAATCAATGCACACTTTTGTATATGATCCTTACATAATACTTCTGTAGATGACTGTAAAATATCTGTCTTATCAAGAATCTGCCAAAAAAAGAATCTGCCGTAACAAGAATCTGCCCAAACCAGAATCTGATCTAAACCGAATAATCCATCGATTTTACATAGGACAATTTTAACTATGGCTTCTGCACCTGCTAGTGTCATGTTTGTACTTCTTTACGCTATGAAACTGTATAATGCACATTTTCTAGAAATGTTTTCCCTAGGCAACATTGACCAATCATATGCGTTACCTATTGGTTCAATTAAGTGCCGTAATTAAATTGAATTAATAAACATGGCCCTTATTTCACGAGGGAGCTAGTAAGGTATACACTGTTTAAAGGTGTTTCCACTTTCCACTAGTGAACACCCTCTTTTCCCCGATAATTGGTATTCACATTAGGTACTCTTGTTTCATGAAGGAGCTAGTAAGTTGTACAGTCAAAGGTCAAAAGTGCGGTCGCATTCTCCAAAATGTATGTCTATGCTCCACAAAGTGCCCAGAATTCCTTTTCAGAAAAAGGTCAGCGGTTCAAGAAGTTTAATGTATAGGTACTTTTGATTCTTTATCATCTAGATTTAATAAGATGGTAGCATAAACAGACATACATTTATCTTACTAGATAACGCAACTCCCTCCATCTATATGAAAATCAAGCGTGCAACTTTTTCACACGCAACTTAAAAACAAAATGACAATTAAAGAAATAAATAAAAATACCCTCTTATCTCACAAAATACAGTGATATGTGGTGGATCCTGGATGTACCAATGAAAGAAAATATTTCCAATGCCTTGGCCAACTTTTTCTATGCAGTCTTTACAGCTCAATATAGCATAAAAGTAATTTTTCTAGATTTCGGTGGGTTCCCGGTGCCGATAATGCTTGATCATTGATCGTAATTTTACTCAGTTTTTCGACACGCGAAGTACATACAATCGCGTCATCTAGTTAGATGTATATCTGTGGTATTATAGCATTTAACATAAGACATTTTAGGCACTTGAGCTTTTATGGAGTGCGACTGCACTTTAGACCCTTGAATGTAACGAATATCTTCTCATTACCCCGATATTTAGGTAGTATGATCTAGGGGCGACTTTATTTTCATTGGTCAGCCATTCTTGCTACAAATTTTAAAGCACAGATTCGTATAACACTTTAATTATTTTTTCAAACGTAGAACACAGTTGACCTATTACACCATTAACACACTTGTTGAATCTAGTTTTACGACAATCATCTTCGGGTTATCACTTCTGCAAAAAGCTTGTGAAACAGTCAAGGTACGTTTCAATATGATTAAAACTTGCTGATTAATGTCCAATAATCGAAACATTACAAAACTGTGTATCATATAAAATTGGTGATTATTCAAAGCGCAAGTCATCGGACGGCTAGGGTTGACAACTTTTTTTTTGAGAAATTAAGTACAGAAGTAGACTGTATTGGTTGTTCGTTGGAGTCTTGTTGAGGAAATGAAAATACTGTCTTGATTCGTATCTTCCAATTTATTCCTTACTTGTTACCCTTTTTGGAGCTGAAGACCGACTGTTCCTACACATTTGCGGAAATAGGTCACAATGTCGATTCAGGGAGTCCGTTTCTACTTTGTAAGATAGTAGACAAGGGCGCCGCACTAATAAGCTCACCCGTCGTTGATGCAATACGCTGAGGGGGGCAGCTATTGCACACTGTAGATAAAATCCTATATTGAAGTGGGACTGTTTGAGATTAAAAAATAAACTGTTATATTTTTTTAAGCGTTAGAAACATAATGTTTGGAGCTGGTCGCACAAATAAATAACTTACTGTCATTTTTTTAAATATTCGCCTCTACAATTTCCAACTAAAATAAAAAAAAATAGTTGTTTTTTTTTATTAAATGCCGCCACTTGGCATTAATTACAGTTAAAATTTATAAGATTACTTTTTATATAGGTTTGGCTCCTGGTTTTCTTGAAAAAGTAAACAGTATTGAAGAGCAAAACAAAGTATAATACCGTTTTTAACAGTATGGTTGGCAACCCTACGGACGGCCGACATCGCAATTACCACAGAATAATAAATTCAAGGCTAATTATGTCTACGTTTTAAAATGATCTAGTGTAGTGGGATCATTCTCGATTGATACACATTCTACGTAGTCAGGGTTTATCTTAAGGTCAGTTTACGTTAACTAATGTTCATGCCAGCACATGGATGTTACGCAAGTGCACATATGTATCTGCAGTGAAAGGAGTAGCGCTATTAGGGCATGGGTCGACGACCTCATTATCACGTTTTGCCTCAAAATCCAAGTATGGGTCGATCTAAGTATGTACTTCAATTAGATTGTCAGCTATAATTAAATCATTTCAGGATATCGCAAGATTGTAGCAGGAAAATCCAGTTGGCCTTTAAAATTAAGATGTGTTTTGAACGTTTAGTACCTACGTTATATTATCTACGCTTATTATTAATTAATAATAAGTCTCTGTTATTTCTTTTAGGAAAAAGATACATAAATTTTAAATAAGGAAAAGACTGTTCTATATATTTACTTTTTTATCGTGCGTTAGATGTTAGATAGATCCAAACAACGTGTTTTCCGTAGCGAAACGACATTTTCGAAGACTATGTTTTTCCATAGTCAAACGCATCTATGTAAAGACGATTTTATCGCACCGAAACGGAACATTCCAAAGACGTTTTTTTCATAGCTAAACGATCTTCCCAAAGACCGATTTCATCGCACCGAAACGATCTTGCCGAAGACGATCTTTTCATAGCTAAACGATATTTCCGAAACTTTTTCATTGTAAAAAGACTTATTATACAGCATTTTGGCTTGAATGTTTCTTCAGTAAACAAATTCTAAGAACTTACGTGAAATAAACCCGTCCATGGCCATCAGGGGGTGCCCTCCACAGTAGCGTGGCCCTTGTCTTGAACTCAGGGTCACCATGTGTGATGCTCGAACATTCTGGATGCACAGTCGTGTTTGGGGCCGGTTCCCACGCTCCAATCCAATCGTCGTGCTCGACTGAACGCGCTTGAATGAAGAACCCTTTGAAGGGCTCGGATCCATCGATTGTTACTGGAAATTGAGAGTTCAGATATTACTGTAAGGTGCACAAACATGTTATTTAACCCCCGACGGAAAAAGAAGGGTGTTATAAGTTTGACGTGTGTACCTGTGTATTTGTGTATCTGTCTATCTGTCTATGGCATCAAACCAGATGAACCAATTTTGATTTCTTTGAAAGGTGACTTTATCAATATCATCATTAGATATTTATGTTTGACGAAAATTATGGTCGTGGTCGTTTTACGTTTGAATCGGGGCCTTTTCGCAAGATATCGTGACATAATTACGTGTGCAATAGATTATCGATCGAAGCGTGTCTATTATTAGATAAATTATGTAGCATGAAATAAAAATGTGGGGGGGATTTTTTTATTTATTTTGTTTCTTGTTTGAACATTTAAACTGTGTCATAATAACTTAGGTACTAGGATCGCATATCTGCACTTTGAGCGCGACCTACATTTGGGAGTACCTTGGGAGTACCTATAACTATGACTTGTCAATGCGGCGAACCATAGTTAGTGCATTTTTGAAATTCATTTATATTTAGTGTTTAATTAGACGTGGTTTGTTTGAGTCGAAAAATTTGCATTTTTATTTAGATTCTTTACCGTTGAACGTTCACTGACATTATTTTATGTTTTACCGACTTTTCTGCATACATTTATATTGATAATCATTAATGTTCTGGTGAATCTTGGATTAGCACCTTACAATTACCAATGTATTTATTATGAATGTTCAAAGAACAGAATAGAAAAGAATTGTTCGACACATAAAAATAACACAATAGCAACAATAACGATGCAACAGAGAAGCAAAAAAAAATGAAATTGCTTTAAAGGAGGTTCCAATCACCAACGATTGTAAAACTTTTTTGATTTGATCCCATCAATCGGCCAATCACGTGCGAGATGAAATACGCGTCTCTTCAATGTTAGAGTGAACAGGGTTCTTCTGGGTAAGCTCACTCCATCGTCGACTCTGTCTCTGTCACCTCTGACCTAGACTAGAGTCAAGAGCAAACCCACAACAAATAAACAATTTAAAAAAAGTTGAAATACGCATTGTGGATTTCCGTCTATGTAATTGGTCGATTGATGAGGTTAAATCCTTCGTCTTGCCGAATGCACTTACGGTATTAGGCTGCAGGTGTGACTTTATGTTTAACTCCTAACCTCTCACAATTTTCTTGAAGTTCGCTTGAAATGAGTTGATAATTTTAATACAAAACTTAATAGGTACTTGGTTCCATACTATAAGCTTGAATGGTTTGACTATGAGTCATCCACTCACACCCTGTGACCCTATATTGCAACTTAAAAGTCATTAGACCGAATACCAAACCGTTGCATTATACACTATATTGAAAAACTTCCGTTGATATCTGTATCATTACCAGAACCCCACCTTAGTTCACATTATAAATTTTAAAACCAAAATAAAAAGTACATCTCATATGTAGTCTTTTACATACAACTTATCCTTTCTTCTTTTGGTCACCCAACCCTCTTATACTGCAGCTGTTCATCAAACAAACACTTTTCAACGTCTTTGTTATCCTGTTACCCCATTACGTTTGGGTACAAACAGGTTAGACCACCATAAGCCGTGTGACCTACAATACCATGTTCACATACGGTTTGCGTAATCGAACTTGTAGATATTACGCACTCACAGCTCACCGGTAGATTTTATCAATGAATGCTACTTTATAGTAACTTTATCGTCTAATCTTGTTATATCCGTTTTGTTATTTTGTAACACTGAACTGCTTGCTTGCAAAAATAATTAGGAGATACGAAATAACTAATGAAAGTTTGTGTGTTGCGATTGTGAAACGCTGTCTACTCGTTTCTAGTTTGAATTAACGAAATGATGAATGAAATATCGAAGCAATGAGTGTGCAAACTTTCAATCATCAGCTATTAAATTATTTTTATCTTTTAGTGGATCATTAAAACGCGTGTGGAAGCGAGATAATGCTCTTTGGTCGAAAGTTCACCAAGCTTACTTGAGAATTTTTATTTTGATCTCTTGACCATTTCCAAATTCAAAATTTTTATTAGCACGAGGCAAAACTAACGAGAGTGTATAATCAATTAATCATCAATTGATTTCATCGTCAACATACACAATACGACTTCACCCATAGCGGCGGGGTCCCAAATTCCCAGCAGAGGGTTAAATATGCCAATCTTCAGGCTCCTGTTTTGTTTACCTACCTCCAAATATCCCTCTCAAGAGGACGCGGCATTCCTTAGTTTTATTTATTTATTATATACTTTATTGTACACCACATACAAATTACAGGGCATACATTTATAAAGGTAAGTGTACAATGGGCGGTCTTATCGCACAGGGCAATCTCTTACAGACAATCTTTGGATGGAATGAACAAGAAGAGATAGACATAGGGCAGTCAGTGTACAAAACATATTAAATAATATAGCTTATAGATAATATTCAGTTTTAATTTATCATGGATCAAAATTTATTTTATCAGAACTTGAAGGGTTAACCAGAAGGAACGGTCAGCAACGAATCTCGATTAACACACAGATACAGATAAAATCTAAACAAACGAAAAATCTTAATTACATCTGTCTCGTTATTTAGAACGCTCAAATTAAGATTTCAAAATCTAAAGTGTCTCGTTGCTATATATACCTAAAATATAGGCACTACTAGTATAACAAAAGTACCTACCTAGCATTTGTCATTAACCTCAGTTCCAAAGCTCTTTAATCATAACACTCACTGATCATACCAATTGTCACCCATATTAATGTTTCCAAAAACAACAACAACAAAATATAAGACATTAACAAGAAAAGTGTATTCACCTGTGACAGGAGTATTTGGCCCGTAAACCAGCGCCGAAGCGGCCACCCGATACGGTAGAGTGGACAAGGGTTGTGTCCTATGTTGTCCATGATTGGGCTGATTAGCACGGCTCTTCACACACGTGTCGATCGGTGCCCCGTCCGGGAAGCTTTGCACACCCCAGCACAAAATTAACCCTAGCATCAACTTCGACAACATTCTGATTCTGTATTTTTTATAATCAGCTAGTACTGATCCACTGCAGGGTAAACTTTGATTCGATTTTTATTGTCAGCCTGTACTGTTTGTAGGACAAATTTTGATTCTATGTTCGAAATTTGAAAGGTAACACTGCACACCTCGCGCTCGACTGTGCGTGAGTATGCTGCCGCACTCAGTTTTGTAAGCCGAGTTCGAAAGGATCTAGATCTCAGTACAAGTTGATAGATCATTAATGCTGTAGGATGTTAAGGTGTGCCGAAGGCATATAGTTAATGTGATTGCACACATGACCACGTTCCACCTGCTGTCAATGAAAACTTAAATGAAATTAACTTTCAATCATTATTTATTTATTTAAACAAATATAACTTTTTCGACATTAGTTATGGGCTTAATTTTACATGAAGTAGCACTTATATAGACTTTAGATTGTTAATAGCTGAGAAGCAGTGAATAAAATTAGCATCAATAACCTATTGCACAGAAAATGTTGACTTATTTTTGCCAAAGTCATTTGTAAGCTTATTTATTAGTTACAAGTCATATTATAATTTTTTTCTTAATTATTAAACCTATAAACCGAAATTTTAATGTATGTAGTAATTTAAGGCGATGTAATTACAAAATTAATTGTGTACCTAGTTCTGTTGATTTCGATTAGGAAATGATGATAAAAATGTTATCAGAATATATGTTCAGACAACTCTAAAGATATAAAAAGCAAAGGTGATTTCATGATAGTGTTAATACGGTGTACGCAATTATTCATTTAGAAACACAATTTTATCTCCATTGGGCCTGTTCGGTGCTAGAACGTTCGGGTCTAATGTGTCTTTGGCCGCACTGTCCGTGGTTTCGATGTATTGCATTATCTCCTCGAGCATATTTTCACATTCTTCGTATTCAGCTTCATCTTTCGTCTTCACTGTTACGGGCTCTTTTTCAGGGCCATTCTCTTTCTTAACACCTACATTAGGTGAATCATTTCTGTATTTAAAAGAATTCAAATTCGGAATTATCTGATCAGAATTCCTTTCGCGAACTTCAGAAATCTCGCCGAGTTTGGATTGGGTCGGATATTTCTTATCCATATATTTGGTATCGTAATCATTCAAGGAATTGTTGTAAACGCTGCTGGCTGGTGATGAAACGCACTGGATCCAGTCTTGGCAATTGATCGAAATGCTCGAAGCGTTCGTGAAACCATAGTAGTCATCCACTTTGTTATCTCTGTTGGCTATGAAGCCGGAATCATTGTCCACGTCCGACCTATCTAGTGAGTCATATCCTTCATTAGCGATACCATTCTGTATAGTTTCGTAGACTGGTTCTAAGATCTCAGCCAGTCGTTCGCTGGCTTGTATCGATATGATTTCAGCGACATGTAACTTGGGTCTTATATTGGCGTATTGGTCTTTGACGTCGTCTGACGGGCTAGGTAGGCCAGTACTGCAAGTGATTCTTCTTTCGGAGTTTGGGCCCATACTCATTCTAGGATAGGAGTCTCCTCTAATTCGGGATACTACTGCGTTTTCTGTTTTTCTGTATGTTTGTTTGATTAAGCCGTGGACCTGGAGGAAATAGAATTTAAAGTATTGTACATTTTGAAGTTTAGAATATTCTGTTTTATTATATAAAAAAATGATATCCTACCTCTTTGTTAACGTAGCAGAACAGTATGGCCACGACGAGTCCCTGCAACCCCTCGACAGTGTATGAGACGTAGTAATAGATCTGTTCCTCACTGCAGTTGTCGGTGGATGGTCGGAACGCAGTCAGCAAGAACTGTGTCCCGAATAGTGGCATCAGGAACAATGTTGCTTTGGCTGTACTTCTGCAACATGAAAGGACACGATACATATTTTAAATCTCTATCCCTGAATGTTGTCAAGGCGTCTGAGGTACCGTATTGTGGGTATGAATCTATCGAATGCTTCGTCTCTTGTCTCCATAATTAACTCTTTTTCATGAGTTTGTCGCACTATCATCTCTTCCCAAGCTCAAAGAAAGGTAAGCGAAGAAAGGATGCTTCGAGAGAGACGTCTTTTGATAAGTTTGCAAAGTACTGGCTGCAGATTTTGTTTTATAGGTAAAGATTTAAATTAGGTTTAAAAAAAAAATCTTTAAGAGTAATTTGCGGTCACAAGATACAGTTGTGCTCCAATTCGCTCAGACACACGAATTTTTATTACATAATTAAACTGTTATAAAGTCTTAGCCAAAAATTCAGATGTGTAAATTATTACCTAGGTGTAATATTTTACGAATCTGCATTTTAGAAAGGATAAAAAGTAATGCATGTTTTGACTTGATATCTAGACACAGAAACCTTATTTCTGTAATCTAAATCTGGCTTTGGATAATCTATGCATTACTAAGAATTAGATTTACGAAACAAACAACAACTAAACAACACACTACTAAACAATACTTGTACTAAACAATGTACAATTGTTGTTGTCAATAAAATTTTCACGATTTTGACTTCGACATATTTTCAGACAGCATCACTAAGTTTAAAAGAGCTGTGCTCAATAAGATGTAATTTTTTCTCAGTAATGTTTCTATTATCTTATGTTATTTTTTTATTATGTTTTTAATTTTTTATTTATAGATCATTGCTATTTATGTTATTATTATTATCCAACATTAATTATTATTGTGTAGAGAGATCTAAATAAATATCGGTGCTTACCTATAATTTAGATGCATTTATTTATTTAAACTTCATGCACGAAAGGTACAAAGGCGGACTTAATGCCTTAGGCATTCTCTACCAGTCAACCAAGGGTGGTGAAGAGATAACATAGCAGGTGCATTGATAAATAATAAAAATAAAAGCAGTTATTATATAACATACTAAAATAGTTAAAATACACGTACATATATATTGATAATAATATATACTTATATAAATATATATATATTTATAAAGTAACAGAAAAGAAGAAAGTAAGATGACTCTGCTTAGTTTTTTTGAAAGTAAATCCGCAATTTCCGCTTGAATGCATACCGACTGGTGGCCGTCCTGATCTCGGGAGGAAGCGCATTCCAAAGAAGAATGGACTGTATATGAAAAGAAGAGTGAACGAAATCAGTCGAATGAGATGGACAGAGTAAGAGGAGATTATTAGAAGAACGCAGATTCCGAGCATGTGAAGAACATAGATATTGATAGTTAGACATAAGATAGGTAGGAGCTATGGGGTGGGAGAATTGAGTAGGGAGAAAAGTGTGGTCAAAGCTCGTAAACATCTCATCTGGCGAATGGTCAGCCATTTTAACTCAGACCTGTAGGTCGACACATGGTCATATTTTCTAAGGTTAAATATAAATCTGATACAGTTGTTCAAGACTCTATCTAGTTTATCCAGCAAGACCGCGTTCAAGTCAAAGTAGCACACGTCACCATAGTCGACCACTGGGAAAATCAAAGTCTACACAAGCATTGTCTTTGTCTTTACGAGTAAAAACCTCTCAAACGATATAAGGATCGCAAACTGCCGTTGGCTCTCTGACTGACACTGGTTACCTGACTTTGCCAACTAAGTGTCGAGTCAAGATGCAAACCGAGATCTTTCACACTAGGGGAATGACGGAACCATTAAAAAATATCGGAGGAAGAGAGCAAACCGCCACTCTACCCATCATGCACGAGCTTCCAATAACAATGGCCTGACATTTTGAGGGGTTTACGGATACCCCAAATCTGTCAGACCAGACTTTGATAGCATTCAAGTCCCGGTTTACATCTTCTATGGCGTCCAATAAATCTTCCATCCGCACCGCTGTGTACAGTTGGAGATCATCGGCATAAAGATAACACCGAGACAGTGAGTTATAAAATTAATGAAGATGGAGAATAATAATGGAGATGGAATACCGGCGGAACACCAGCCTCCAGATCACGCCAATTCGATGAACTCTCATCAACGCGAACCGACTGCAGACGTCCCCGAATATAAGAGGAGAACCATTCCGGCGCCTCGGAAGAAACCATAATCCATATGGGAGAGGTCAGGAGGACAGTCACGATATACTCCTATCTATTAGGAGTATATAGTGACTGACGGCGTTAAAGGCATTAGAGAAATCAATTAATACTAATACAGTCACCTTAGTTTCCTCCATAGCTTCTCTAATGTCGCCAGTCACTTTAAGGAGTGCGGAGGCTGTACTGTGCCCAGGTCTGAATCTAGACTGGAAGGAGGCTGTTCCGGTAAACAAACCCCGAAAATTGCTTGTGTACGCAGGCCTCAAGCACTTTCGATAGGAAAGGGACGATGGAAATTGGCCGAAAATGGTTAGGTAGGAAGGGATTTGAAATTTTAGGAAGTGGACGTACATTGGCCACAGGGCTGGGAATTGACCGGAATCGAGGGAAAAGTTGATGATGTGGGTAATAGGTGCGAGAAGAAAGTCAAGGATCAAGGTGACCATGTAACGACTAATGTCATCATGGCCCACAGTCTTGGATTTTATCGATAGGATCATCTTTTTAATTTCATCTTCGGTGGCTGGAGAAAAGCGAAATGGTTCTATGATAGGACCGGGTAGGCTAGTAATGGAATCAACCGTCTGTGACAACATTTGGGAAACCAAATGGCTAGTTGTTGTGAAGTGACGGTTGATTTCATCCAGGCCAATCGTCCTGGGGAATACCACATGACGATTCCTACCTATACCGAGGGTTCCTAGGAATTTCCAGATATCAGCTGGAGAAGAAGATGAAATGTTTTCGAGAATATGGCGGCGCTTGGCGTTACGTATCATCTGATTACACCGATTTCTTGCAGCTCTGAAGAGGTTCTTATTATCATCGCTGCGATCCTTCTTAAATTTCCGAAAGGTACGATCCCTGCATCTCATCGCCATACGTACTGCCGCCGTCTACCAAGGAGCAGGTGGACGCCTAAGTTTTACTTTCTTTACAGGAGCCTGCCTGTCGTAGAGGGCAAGGATAGTCTGATTAAAAATACGCCGTTTGTCGTGAACCCCTTTTGCCGCTGCAAGATGTCCCCAATCAAGTTCCGACGCATCCTGACGCAGCTTCTCAACACCAATGCGCGTAAAACAACGCATGCGCAGAACTTTAGGGAGAGTTTAGGTGGTTTTAGGACATACGAGAGGAAAATGAGGTCATGGTGGGAAAAGCCAGGTGCAGGACACTGACCTTGAGAGGAAACAAGGGAGGGGGTGGACGTAAGGATTAAGTCGAGCCACGTGTCATCGCCTGAGACATTTAAATGAGTGGGCTGCAGTGGAAGAACATGGAGACCAACGGACTCAATGATGTGAAGGAGTTTACGGGAACGAGGAGATGGACGACTAAGGTCTGTGTTGAAATCGCCCATGATGCATGCAGTGCTATTATATTTGTTAATGATAAGTTTTATGAATGTCCTTGTATGTATTAAGTGGGTTTGCCTAAATAATTAAATGTTTCTTATTCGTGTATCTTTCTACAGAAACATTTCGAAAAATTACAATGTCGATGTTATGTTGAAAATATGCAAAAAAATATTGTTTGGTGTAGGTAAGTATAGCTCTGAAACATTTCTATAATAATTACGAGTATTAAGATGAGGAAATATGCCTTTAGGCCACAGGAAACGCGGTTGCATTTCAAGAACGTCAATCATATTGCAAATTGTCTTAAATGTCAATGACACATCAGTATGAACTCTCGTAATTTGATACGACTAGAAGCATTAAGATACTCAAATCATACTAAGACTCAAAATAAATAAAATTAGGAATGAAAAGATCTTTTACAAAGACACATCAAGGGAGGGAAAGATTCTTAGGGTACAGATTGATTCGAACTTAATGGCGGCTCTGAAGTTCGCTACTCACTGCGCAGTACTCCAGTCCTCAGCCCTGCTGTCACATGAAATTGCTACTGCGCAGCAACTAGCAGAGAGTTCCGAGCCACCATAATGAGTAAAGAGTCTACGCTCTATACAGCCGGACATTTGTGCGAACCGAACCTAAAAAATTACAACAGTAAGTAAGCAAGCTTAGGTAGGTACCACTTACAGCTGATTAGCATTCTCCGAGTTCCTGATCTTCGTCAACAGCACCCTCAGTACATCGATGAAGAGGACAGTGTTGACCAGCAGGATGGCTATGCGAGGCACGTCCAGTATCCACTGAATGTGCGGCACGGTGTATATTAGCCAGCAGGAGTGGTCGTTGTGTACTGCCATGACAGCTGCCCACGCTATGGCTGGTGCTATGGCTATTACTGGAGATCAAATAATGACTATTATTGTTATTTCTTGTGTTGCTCAAAATGAATGGAGCAACTTATTCTGTACTTGATATAGGTATTTAAAGTAATCTAAATACACCAAATATTGTATTTGAATGGTTGGCGGAGTACTTACACTTAAACTACAAGTTACAGATTTTTTTTGACGAAAAACTGTGAGTACAAATGCCATACCTATCATGCTTTCCTATCATCATTTTGCCATTCATCATGGTCCATCCAGTCTTGTAGTTTAATCTTTTGAGATATATTCCACTTTTGCGACCTAGGTACTGGATTTCCGTACAAATGAAATCGACTTTTGTTCTCCATTTGCCTGTTCTAACAGGGGTGGACTTAAAGCGTCGATGAAGAGGCCAGTATTGAACAGAAGTATGGTGATGCGAGGCACGTCCAGTATCCACTGTATATGCTGCACGGTGTATGTCAGCCAGTAGGAGTGGTTGTTGTGTAGGTACTGCCTCAAGTTGATTGTAGGTACGGCTTGACCGTGGCGTGGGTGATGCATACGATTTGCGGTAAGCAGTGTACGGACCCTCCTATCCAGAGCGTGAGTCCATTTAAGTATAGTAACGTCCTCGAATATTCGACGTCGAATATTCGAGTGGTGTGGACGTTGAGCCGAGCGTTACAAAGCTTTCACGCAAGCGCGAACTTCGGCCAGTGTGGACATAGCAACGATTTTCGTGGAAACGGCTCGCATTCGAATGTTCACGCAAATAAAACGCTCGAAAGCGAGTACTCAGAAAACGAAAACAATGAGTATGTATGTAGGAATATTACTGGCTACTTGTATAGCAAGGAACAGTTCCTTGATCTAAAGTGTTTGTACCCTTCTCGCCGAAAGAGTACGTCAATACCGGCATGATTTTTTGATCTTTACAGGTTCGTTATTCCTCTGGACATCTACATCCTGGATAGCGAAGGACTGCTCCGTTGCCCCATACACGACATCAGGAAAGTGCGCAGAGTTGTTTCTATTTAATATAATTCGAGCACCCTCATGAGCCATATATGAGACACCGAGTCATAGTCTTATAATATATCCAACATGACGACAAATTCTTTCGGGAACGCCGAACCTGTTAGCTAATGCCCATATTTAAAAGGAGTAGCGAGTCCTTAGTACCGCGGGACCTATTCCTACATCAATTCTGAGAGACCGACATGATTGAGTTATTGTCGATGTGTTCCGCAGTGCTACCAGATTTGTGGTGCAGGTGGATAATTTCGTTGTAAGGAACTTGGGTTGCCAACCAGACTCTAAGGCTGCCTGGTAATATTAAGATGCCAAACGATTATATATTTTTTTTTTTTTAAACTTTGCCCCGCTCCGCTTTGTTTTGTTTATGTTGTAACATTTTTTGGTGGCAATAAATGTTTTTTTGTTTCTTTCTTTCACTAGGAATTTCTTCTATATGGTGGGTACGTTTACAAACAATTATTATTATAAACTCATGTACATAAAACCACAGACATAAATCTAACTAGACAACGCAAGTCTTGTCCCTCCATCTGTATGAAAACCAAGCGTACTTTATCACAAACAATTTAAAAATAAATTTACTTACCAATGAAAGAAAACATTAACAATGCCTCGGCCAACTTTTTCTATACATTCTTTACAGTTAAATATGGCATAAAAATCATTTTTCTTTTTTTCGGTGTTTTTCCGGTGGCGAAAATGCTAAATGAAAAGCTCAGATTACGATCACTGATCGTAACTTTACTCCGTTTTTTGTAACGCGAAGTACATACAATCGCGTCATCTATTTAGATTTATGTCTGTGCATAAAACCAACCGAACGCCCAAATAATAGTAGATTATTAACGTTAAATTTCACCCAAGTAAGACAGCTTTATCACCGAGGAAAATACTCTACTTTTCGTACCATTTGTGAAAAAATTAACACAATAATAATATGAGATAAGCATTAACGTTTATGTATTTGAAGAAAACAAAAACGCGGCAAATTCCTAGACTAATATTTTTTTGTCGGAAAAGCAAAGGCATCAAGCTCATACGGCCTCGTCGGTTTTCGTAATTTTATTTAATAATCATAACTGCATAATAAATGCGTATTCCTTTTTCAAAAAGATGTATAATGCTTTATATACAAACTCAATGGTGTAAACACAGATGTAGTTCAGTATAAATTTCGGTAAGTATTCCAAATTTAAATCACACTTCCCCCCCTAGAGGATGAATGAAATTCAGTACAATTTTCTTTCCCTGTTTTTAACAGATTAAAAATGAATATTGTTATGTTCGCTTTTTGTGGCATAGAATGTCACCTTTTTGAGCAAGTGGTACGAAAAATAAAATTTTAATGTAAAGGGATATAAGCTCCCTCATAAATTTAGTTCGTTAGTTATAAAATATACATACCAGCAGCAATACTATACATCCACTTCATATTCAGCTTCTGCTTGAAGACGGCAACGATGGAGCGGTGTAAGTACAGGCCCTCAACGAGCATGCATACAAACACGGCGTTCCCTGCAACGCGTTCGGCGAACGCCAGGATGCGACATGCAAGGGCATGCGATGACATCACCGTCTCCCCCGTGTTCGTTAGCTCGTCGATGTAGATCTATATGGTTGGGGTATTTACGACTTATAGATTTCAAACTATGTGGTAAATTATTTATGAAGTCTTTATGTCTTTATTTAACCCGTGGGTTCGCTTTCGTGAACACAAGAGCGGTTATTCGGGTTGAAAAGTAGCCGGCGATAGTGTAGCCATCAGTGAAATTTTGTAAGTATTTCCAGAGCTTATGTACAGGTTGTCTCAAAAAACTCACTTTTGTAAATGCATAAAAATTTACAAATATATCTGCTACTCAACTTCTGAGGCGCGTTTTCATTAATTTTAGAGATCGCTCTGAAGAGTGCCAGAGCCTGGAAGGACGACATTTGAATAATATTATTTGTAAAAAGTAATTTTCCTATGTCTGATTTTGTAATTTAATGTGTAAATATAAATATATTTGTAATTTTTTTATGCATCTACAAAAGTGAGACCCAGTAACTTTTACAGACGTAGGTACATGAAGAAAGTCGTGCAAAATAATTTAACAAAAGGTACCAAAGACAGCGCGACTTCCGAAATTAAAGATATTTTTCCCTTTTTAGTGTTTTGCTTTAGAGTCGGTTATTTTTAATATTTTTATTCTTTAGATATCAATACTGTTTCAAGTACCGGATCGACGCGACCCTCCACGGGATTGTTACGACCATAAAACGGAGTATAAACAATAAAAAGACTTCATTATAAATGTTTAGATTTGAAAATTTTACGCCCCTATTTCTAACAGTATACACAATGCACCACGCAAATTAGTATGTAGTTTCATAATCGTATCGACCTAGAATGTTGCAACGAGGTCAAGCCCTGAAAATTAACAAACGTTACTGAAGACCTAAAGAGGGGTGGACCTCACGATTGCATCTATCTTTTGGTCCTCAGACCCGTCATAAGTACGTAAAAGCTTACTTACGTGCTAGCTAATGGATACCAAAGTGTTTACAAAAGCAAATCGTAAATGTTTTCAATACAATAATAGTAAACACCAAATTATTGAAGTCGTACAATACAACCATCCATACCAATGATGTCAGTCTATTGTCTCTGACTTACCTCACTTCTGCTGACAATCACCAGCACGTTTCTAATAACGATGGCAATGAGAAGATTCCTGTGTAGAGCCACGCGGGTTATTCTCAGTCTTTTGTAGAAGCAGAAGACGAAGACTGCGGGTAGACAGGCGATGATCGAGATGGATAGCACGGCGATGTAGAACTGGTATCGACGAAGGAGACGTGGGGTGATGCTGCAAGTACTGTAGTCAGTCTGGAGCTCCCAGGTAGCGTTTGAGTGGCACTGTTTGCTACTGTAGTCTGGAAAGTTGGACATACTGTTGATTCTGGCTTTCAGGAGTTGCAGTTGTTTGGGAATAGTGCGGTGGGATTGTCCCAAAAAAATCTGATTAGTAAGGTGAGTATCTCCAGTGGTGATACACAAGAGCATTTTCGCAAGCATTATAATATAATTTAACGTTCTTACGAATGGTACAATACAGACAAATGCTCAGTTTCCTAAAGCATTTCCATGTAATGTATTTCGTTCTTGTGAATGTTAGGCCCTGTGTTCGATGAAATGGTCACGGCGAGTGCGCAATTACCTGTAACTTGTACCTTGCGTTCATTTTTGATCTCACTTCACTTCACCCGCGTTCGTGCTAGATAAAATGTTACACAAAAACGCTCAGGTTGTAACAAAACATAGAGCGACATGTTCGAAGTGTGGTTCGAGTAAAGGAAATGCTCTAGTCTATACTTACCTGTAGATTCTGAATTAAAACTATCTATGAAGAATCGGATAACTAGTATTTGAACTAATCATTTATGGTTAAAAGTTTTATAAATAAAGTTCATTAAGTTGGCCCATTACCTAAGGGTGCAAAGCACTTTGGCTATACAAAGGCTTAAATAATACTAAGCTGTATAGTTCTCGCCAAACTTCTTGGCCGCCCTGAAGTTGGCTACAATGGCTGCGCAGTAATAAATCTCATACAAATACAGAATTGCGCCGCGCCGCCATGCCTTGCGCATCGGAAAGCCAACTTCACGGCGGCCAAGAATATTTGGCGAGAACTATACCTGTGTTTACTTTTACAGGTAACTGACCATAATTTCGAACTCTACCTTCAGTCAGACAAAACAAAGGTTCCTACGTTTTAGCACGTGAGAGATAGTATAGTTAAAGAACATTAAGGTCTAATTACCAACCAATGTTAATCGATTTAATGTTTACAGTTTTAGTTTTCTGGTGCATATCCGACGCGAAATTGGCTAAAAGAACCACCGAATGGGTCACATTAATAAACGCCAGAACAAATCGTGGCAGACCTAGGCGGAGATGGCGGGAAGAGCTCTACTCCTAACGGAAGAAAAGACTGGCCCGCACCACAGATCATATAATACTAGCATACGCACTAAAAGAAAATAGAATTGAGTGGGAAAAACACACTTGCAGTCAGACAAGATATACAATATATTATAGCTACTTATGGTCTAAGATCCCAGAGCGTTCAAAACGAATACTAACACTATCCCACACACTTTGGGTAGAAAGAAGTAGGAAACGTCTGGAATCTTGCTCTTAGCTAGCAATTAATCCGATCTAATTTAAATAGCATAACTTCGATTAGACCACATTAGATGCTAGCTTTAAACCTAAACGCCAAGTAGGTATCTGGTAATTAAGTAATATTAAAAAAAGAATAACATACGATGGCACGAAGGACCGGTGCTGGAGTAGGCGAATTCTGAACAAACCTCGGTGGCCACATCTCCTCTGAACGCTTCCTGCCAGCAAGTCCAGCCGTCGAATGTGGGTTCACACTGATTAACTAAAAAATGTAAATAAAGTTTCATAACCCGTGCAGATTTTAAATGTGGATACACAATTGTTCATTTCAAAAGTCTTATCTCCTTCTATCGCATTTTATCTTAGCTGGGTTTATACTAGCTAAAGTCGAAAGGACCTAGTTACTTAACTTTTCTAGATACTTAGGAGGATGGAACAAAATGGCGATGCAAGGACACCACCACATACTTCACCAATCATTCCTATTCCTAATACATCTAAATTTTACCCGAAGTATTATAGATTTCTGGCATATAATGGCTGCAGCAGTCACTGGCCGCGTAGAAGCATCGCTCCCACCTCCCTTGCGCTGCTGGTATCAGTGCTTCGCGCACCGCTGAAGCCACCTCTTCCAAACCAGGGTCGAAAGGATAGCAGCCACATGAACCGTCCTCCTTAGCCTGTATCAACAGAATCCTTTGAAAACTGGTGGACGCAAAACATTAGCTTCTGCAAAAGCTACTCCTGAAGACAGACGTGTTTAAGCGTGGAGTTTCGGAAAAGTGATGCAAAGGGCATTTATTGGGTAAGTTTAAAGTAAGTACGGAACGCATTTATAAGTCTAAAAAAACCGTTTGATCTCTGATCCTATGAAATCTAAAATATTTTGTCAGAATCGCCTACAAAACCAAGGCTTTTCATACAATGAAAGCCTTTAGCATCTTACACACGACGTTCCTATTTATTCGTACTATATGAATCTACTTGACTTCCGCAACACCTACAGCTGATTTAAGTTTTGGGTACAAGGTCACATAGTCAAGATATCACTGCTATAATGTACATTGTACAAGACAATCACAAGTTCATATCTCTGGCAGTGATCCACTATCGCTACGATATTCATCGCTACAATCGCTTCTACGCTGAAGAGTTGAAGACTAATAATAGCTAATCGAATACAATACTTAGTTAGATTAAATCTTTCGTTTTGGAAATTTTCAGGGACAAACAACACAAGTACCTAAAATATTTTCTACTACACTTCGAGTTTTCTCACTGGTGCAAAGCATTTCTTTATAGCTACCAATCCTATTCATACCGCGGGCGTACGGTCTCCAACCATACATTCTTCACGTGGGCACCACAGACATAATTTGGAAAGTAAGCATGCTAAAATAGCAGTGGTCTAACTAACCATTCTTGCAAGAGAATACGTATGGACATGGGGACAGGCGAGTCCTTAATAAGTAAAGTTTGTGGAAGCCCCCGACTAGGTAGACCGAGGATCTGATATAGACCGTATTGCAGCAGACAATTTACCTACTGATGCATTTTGGGAGAAGACCTCCGACCAATAGGCTTTAGTTAAATTTCAATTTCAGGAGTATTTCCGCATATCAACTTTGTTTGTTTCCTATATCAAAAATTGCGTTGTAGTTATGTGATTAGTCAAAGATTGGCATCTAAGAACTGTTGTTCTACAAATAGGTAGCTATATTTATATGCTTTGTATAGGTAGCTACTGTACATACTTCCTGGCTGTATGGAATGACAAGTTTTAAAATTTGTTATAGTAGAGCGCTCTTGTTTTTGAGCTTCTTCCTAAAAGGCCAAGAGATTTTACCCGGATAAAAAAGTATGAAGTTATAGCAGTGGAAGGAACGAGAGTGCGTGGCAGGTCGCCTATGTGATGGACCGACCAGATTAAATCTCCAGTAGGCAGCCCATCGCATTAGTCCAAACGAATCGAAAACGAACGGTAGTGCGGGTTGGTGGATGTCACATATCTTTGAATTTTTGGTCCTAGGTCATGCCGGTTTCCATACGATGTTTTCCTTCACCGTTTTGAGAGCAGTGGTGAGGAAATAATTTACACAATATTATACACAAAGTAAAGTGCCTGCCTGGGTTCGAACTCGTGCAACTTGTAAGTCGCGGAAGTTACCGCTGAGCCACTTATAACACTTAATTTTCTATAGTGGTATAAAAATATAACTTACGATCTCCAGGCATGGCGCGAACCAGTTCCCATAGAAGCAGCCAGCGTTCAGGTTGATGGTGTTAGTGCCGGCGACGTAGAGGAAGTCGGGGGTATACAGCAGGCATCCTCGACCTGCCACCCAGCGGAACACCTGCTCGTGGTAGCGCACATTGCGGTAGTTGCAAGTCTTCCTCGCGTCTGGAGGTACCGTGTCTGGTGGCTCCTAAGTGAAAGTGTTAGGAATAAGAGTATTATTTTATCTTGATTTGTTATAGGTATAGTTCTCGCCAAACTTCTTGGCAGTCCTGAAGTTGGCTACAATGGCTGCGCAGTAGTAAATTTCATACTAAAACAGCACCGATCCGTGCCTTCCGCATCGGAAAACCAACTTCAGGGCGGCCCAGTATACACGCCTACCTAATCAGTATTCATGAACATGTTAAAGAATTTTGAACCTACACACTCTTGCACACTGAAGAACAAACTTAATACTAATTATAACTTCACGTTATCTCCAGATATTATATCATTAAAACTTACCGAGGCAAAGGTAAAGTGCTCTCCCCGGTCGTAATCATAACGGATTGTCGTCTCGTCAGGGTATGAGTGTAAGGGAAGAGAGAGAGTGCACTTGTATTTGCGCACACACATAATCACCCGCGTCAATGGCTAGTCTGCGCTGTGTTTGACCACTATGAGCAATAATCTAAGTTCGATCTACTCGTATAATACTCACAACGGATCTTTGTATCTCTGAATTGGCTGCAAGACCCTGCGCAGTAGCTATTTTTGTGTCAATGTTGAAAGTGAAGATAGCATTGTATAACTGTCTCGTTCACTCGGTTAGGATTGTCGCATCGTCCTATCTCGCTTACTCTATGCAGTATACTCGATGACAAATTGTTTCTTGCGCAATGGTTGGCAGGGCCAACTTCAGAGACACAAATATCCGCTGTTACTATAATACGATTGTGGTTTCGATAGATTGATGTAATTAATAAATAAATCCGGTAGATCGGATATCGACTAATCAATCAACGAGTATCTGTAAATGGAAGTACCTTTCCACTAGCAATGCTCTCAGGCTCATTTTATTGGAACGTTGCTTGGGCAGTGCGTTAGCAGTTCGTGTACATACTACAGGTATTCGCGGTAAGTGCATATGTAGGCACATACCCGATATTTGTGAGAATATGTGGGTTAATTAGAGACATATGGCGTTGTGGACGACTGCTTGGATACCAGAGTCCAAAAGGGATGATGAAGGGGTACGAAAAAATCGTACTAGGTATTAAACTACAAATTAAGTATTTTAGTCCTTTAGTAAGATTTTATCAAACATAGTACACAAGAATTTTTACCCGAGTGCCGAAGGAGGGTAATGTGTTTATCAGTCTATATATGTATGTATATAGGACTTTGGTAGGACCACATAGGTTTTGGTCAGCCAGCTCACGAATATGTATCCTCCGACTGCACAGCATGAATTTCTTTTTGTTTACGTCTTTTTAGTTCGCTTTTTAAGCAGTCGGGTTTTCGTTTTTTTGAAATATCTTTTTTTTTGCTTTGTCAAACCAATTAAAATGACAAAGATAAACCGCATTAAAGATCAGGAGAGGGGTGGGGGGCTTTTGACGTCACTTCTAAGTAAAAAGTGTACCTCTACTAACTAAGGCGTGGCACCAAGCGACATTTCAACGCACTTTATCGTTATAAGTTCTCCTATAACCTTACCTCACAAATGTAGATGTTGGGCCTCTCGCAGGCGAGGCGGTAATTGGCCCGGATGGCGACCCTGGTGTCGCGCTGGTGCCACACATCGATGTCCAAGTTCACAGGGTTCAGGACATCATTGAAGTGGTAGGCGCCCACCTACAACCAAATCGTATACCTGCAGGTAGATTAAACACAAGAACAGTGCTTTTTGCTGGAATAAAAATAAGGTTAGGTTGTGACCAGCAAGTCGAAGTCTCCTCTAGAATCTCGACTCGCCGTATACAATAGCGTGCTGGTTCCTACAAATATTTAAGGAAGCGAAGGTGGGTATGGTAAAAAAGACATGAAAGTAGGATTAAGGCAGTAGAAATGCGCTCGTTGCGAAGTATGTGTGGTATAACTTTAAATGATAGATTGAGGAATGAGCTAATAAGACAACGTTGTGGTTTAAAAGAAGATGTAGTGACTAAAATTGAAAAGAGTATGTTCAGATGATTTCGCCATGTTGAGAGGATGAATGAAAGGCGACTAACGAAAGGTATTTACAAGGCAGACGTGAATGGAAACGCCGGGAGGAGACGCCCTAGAAAGACATACATAGACCTTATAGGTGATGTTCTTCAGAATGGCCAGGTGCGCAGTACTCATAACCGGCGTGTGTGTATGACTAGATGTATGAATGTGAGTGAAGGAAAAGAAGTATGTAAGGATCGCAGCAGGTGGCGCTCTGTAGTTTCTGCCTACCCCCATGGAAAAAAGGCGTGAGTTTATTTATATATGTATGTAAAAATTAGCTTCAGTGGTAATCGGATTAGGTAAACATTATACTGACTTAGACCCCTTTGTATTTTATTATCCCAAGGGAACATTATACTAGGATGAAAAGTATGTGTTAATCCAGGTTATGATCTATCTGTGTGCAAAGTTTCATGATTGAAACACAAAAATACAACCTTTTACATTTATAATAATATTATGTATTTGTAGTAGAATTAGTTTAGAGTAAAAAAAAAGATGCCTAGCCCATCCCCGGCAATTCGCACATTCTATGTCATACCTATGTTTAGATATTTCAGTCAGGCAATTAATACAATGAATAGATAACAAAGTACATTTACTTTGTAATCTCTTTCTTTTATTAGAATTTAAAAATGAGTAGTGCGAACTTAATTTTATCAGTACGATATCCATCAATGCAGCGAACTCGTGATAACGATTGTCACATCTGTGAGGTACATTTAATAATTGCTTACAAGAAAAAAGTGTCCTCGAAGAGTTAGCCAGAGTTTACCTATCATAGTTTTCACCATCATCATTTCAGCCGAAAGACGTCCACTGCTGGACATAGGCCTCCCCAAGCGTCACCACTTTGACCAGTCCCGTGCGTAGGTCATCGGTTCACCTAGTGGGAGGCCTTCCAACAGTTCCAACGCATCGTTCTCCGGATCTCAATCAGGTTCTGCTAGCAATGTGCCTCGCCCACTGCCACTTAAGTTTCCCGATTCTTCGGGCTATGTCGGTAACTTTGGTTCTCCTGCGGATATCTTCATTTCTGATGCGATCACGCAAGTAAACTCAGAGCATAGACCTCTCTATTGCCCTTTGGGTGACTTCAAGCTTTCTAATGAGGCACATTGTGAGCAACCACGTCTCGGTCCCATAGGTAATTACTGGCAACACACACTGATCATAGACTTTTGTCTTGAGACATTGTGGTAAGTTGGACGAGAAAATACCGCGCAACTTCCCGAACGCTGCCTAGCCGAGTCGGATTCGACGGTTGACCTCTTTCTCGAAGATGGCCCTATCCAACTGGATCGTTTGTCCCAGGTAGACATATTCGTCTACAACATCGAGTGTAGAGTCTCCGATCTTGATAGGAGTAGGTGTTTTAACACCATTGACATAACCTCATTTGTCATCAAATCAAGGTCATGGGCATTGACCATAACCTTGGTTTTGACCATGTTCATTTTAAGACCCACTCTTTCGGAAGCTTTACTGAGGTCATCAAGCATTGTACTGAGGCCCTCCACGGTCTCAGCCATGACCACTATGTCGTCGGCAAACCGAAGGTGAGTGATGTACTCGCCATTAACATTGATGCCAAGCCCCCAGATGTCTAGACTGCAGTCCAGAACCTTGAAGTCGTCCTCCAGCTCAGTAGTGAACAGTTTCGGAGAAATGGCGACTCCCTGTCGCACACCACGTTGGAGAAGGATAGATACTGATTTCTGATCCTGAAGACGGACTGATATGGTGGCGTGTTTGTAAAAACACTTCATCACTTCAATGTACCGGTAGTCGATCTGGCACCGTTGGAGAGACTGCAGTACAGCCCAAGTCTCGATCGAATCGAAATCTTTCTCGTAGTCCACAAACGCTTAGCAGAGAGGCAGACAGGAAGCTCTTTGGTCTTCTATATAACCTGCCGCAGCGTATGTATGTGGTCTACGGTACTAAACCCTTTTCGGAATCCGGCTTGTTCGGGAAGCTGTAAATCGTCGAGCCTGCGAGCGAGACGATTCGTGATGACTCATGAAAACAACTTGTAGACATGGCTAAGAAGTGAGATGGGCCTATAGTTCTTCAGCTGAGCATTGTCGCCCTTCTAATAGAGTACCACCACACCCCTGCACCATATCTGTGGCGTTTTTACCCTCGAGTCTGACAGAATCAAACAGCTTCTGAAGGGCCTTAAGAACTGGTTACCGACCCACCTTCATCGCCTTGTCGTTTTTAAGCTGTTTCAGAGCCATCCTAATCTCGTACAGGCTGACATCAGGGATATATTCGGTGTAGTGACCGGTCAATCTAGCTCTTGGCCTCTTGGGTCTTTTGCTAGATTCGCAACGGTTTTGCTGATTGATGTGTATAGATAGATAGATAGATAGATAGATTTATTTATTTGCTTAGAATGTAGGTAAATAATACAATTAGGTGTTACAAATATTTTCGATCCGTATACATTCTGCCTTAATGGCATGCAAAAATTTTAGTTACATTAACCACTATAGATTATTATATTTACTTACAGCTAATTAATAATATAAGAACATTAAATAGTCTTGTCATTCAAAAAATCCGATACAGAGTAATAGCATTTTGAAACTAGTCATTTTTTAAGGTTCTTTTTAAATATTCTTAAAGGTTGCTCTTTAACAATTTTTGGTATATGGTTATAAATAAGAGGAGCCATGCACATAACACTCTTTCTCAATAATGCAGTTTTATATCCACCTATGCATAACTTATCTTCGTATTGAGTTCTTAAACTTGTAGTCCTGATTCTAGTATTTTTCAAAGTTGGGAATAAGTGATCATTTGTTTTGACAAAAATTGCTATTTCTAATATATAATATATGCATGCAAAAGTTAAAAGATTATATTTTTTAAAAAAAAAACAACTGTACAACTGCCCATAGAATGTCTCGGTCTCCCTCAGAAGTTCCGGTTTGGTGGATAAGACCCTGCCATCGTCGGTCTTCAGTTTCGTGAGCTGGCTCTGCCCAATACCAAGATCCTTTGAAAACACCTTGGAGCCTTTATTTCGCTCTATCGTGTCTTTAATACGCTCAGTATTAAAGCGGCGCACGGCAGAGTTCTGTTTTTAAACATTTTGAGGTTCATCTATTGAGCTTATTGCACGCCTCATCTAACACGCAGGGCACTCGAGTGTGTGCTGTGCAGAATTCAACAGCCAAATTGCGAATTTGGCAAGGCAAAGGGTTTGACTGCCATCAATCGACCAATCACATAGACGGAAATCCACATCGCGTCTTTTATCTAGCATCTAGGCTAGGCTGCAGGTCGCCACTACAATGGTGGCAATTTGCCATGGCCTCTCACCCAATCCTATTCAGGTACACACCGAAGCAACCATGCCCGGTGACTACCTGAGTGAGCCTGTAGGAGATGCGCGCCCCTCTTTCAGCCAGGCTTCGAAGTGCGGCAGGACGGCTTCAAAAACGCACTTGCGCGAAAATTGCGGCTGCTGTAGCCGCTCGCGCCACCGCTCGAGTACGTGTAGCCGTTCCTACCGACTTAACCTTACCGCAGCGATTCCTGGCACACTATTTCTACTTTGGTGGATTCGGTCATAGACCCTTGCGTCACGCGTCCATATTCGCCAGGATGCCCAGCGGTGGAAAGCGTGTCAGAAGAAATACCGCATCAAAGGATAGCGTTCAGTATCCTCGTGCGATTCGTATGGCCATTTGCCGCTGCAGGCTATTGATTTTATCTATGTCTTGCAGCGTCGGACATCTGATAGTATTTTTGTCCAAATAGGTGCCCCATAAAGGACCATCGATCGCACGACACCTGCGTAGAGGCGGCGTACTTCTTCATGAGCTCCCGCGAGATTAGGCAGCAGTCTATGCAAAGCACCCACTGCCCTTCCAAAGCGGGGGCCAGGCGCCCGAAGTGCTCTTCGAAGCCCCACCGTCAGCGGTGCCTGTACCTACACCATTTAAGTAACCCGCCATATTAGCAGCGTTGTCAAAAGGCTGCCCCCTACGATTATACAGCAGTTGTCCGTATTTCTCTCAAAACTCTAGTACAATAATAAATGATTTCACTGTTGCCCCCTTTATATTCACGGGGCCCTGGGCTGAAGCCCAAATAGCCATTAAGTAGATCCGGCCCTGTAGATGTGCACCTATTAGTACTTACACCCTCCAACCACCTCACCACGTCCTCATGCAATAAAAAATATACTAGCCTGTTACTCTAAGGCACGAGCATCAGCACGTTTGCTCAAGCCGGGTTAGCAAATTTAAAGGTATATTAACTAGAGGTCCGTTTCCGTACGGATAAACTTAGATAGCACATAATATGAATTGAAAAACATAGACCTTATTGGTATGTGACTGTGTGTGTGTGTATATGTGGTGATGTTCTTCAGAAAGGCCAGGTGCGCCGTATCTACTCATAATCGGCGTGCGTGTATGACTAGATATATGAACGTGAGTGAACCAAAAGAAGTATGTAAGGATCGTAGCAGGTGGCGCTCTGTAGTATCTCCCTACGCCCATGTGCAAAAGGCGTGAGTTTATGTAAGTATGTATGTATGAATTGAAAAAGTCTTGAACCCATGACCTCGAGCACGAGAGGCGAGGTCTCAGTCACTGGGCCACCACGACATTTATTAAGTTGCCGGTTAATTATAAAAAGCGCAATAATATTATTAATTAAGTATCAACGTCTCTTATCATTATCACGTACTTTTCAGACGTTCCTAATTAGGGTGGGTGCTACTAATATGTCTTATCTATAAAAAACACAATGACCTTTCGGAAACATCCCAACCGAAGATTAAAAATCAATCAATTATTTTTATTTGTGTACTTCGATGTACCTATATAGCTAGGTGTTTTATCAATTTTAATTTACCTACTGTCTATGCACAGCATGCAATGAGTAATTAAGTAGCAAACAAAACCAAGTTTTTTCGTCAAATGGCAGTCTGCTAGTGTCCGACCAAAGTTTCAGTTTTTAGGGTTCCGTACCCAAAGGGAAAAACGGGACCCTATTACTAAGACTCCGCGGTCCGTCTGTCTGTCCGTCTGTCACCAGGCTGTATCTCGTGAACCGTGATACCACTACACTAGGCCGTTGAAAATTTCACAGATGGTGTATTTGTCTTGCCAATTAACAACAAATACTATAAACAGACTAAAATAAATATTTAAGTGGGGCTCCCATACAACAAACCTGTTTTTTTGCCGTTTTTTGCGATAATAGTACGGAACCCTTCGTACGCGAGTCCGACTCGCACTTGGCCGGTTTTTATTAGTTACGGTTTTGGCCGGTCTCGGTTAAAAAAGTGGTTTCGGCCGCAGTTTTATTTTTGGCCTTAATGTGGCCGAATATTGGTCTTGACCGTCTTTTGTGGATTCGATTACCATGTCGGTCAGTAGCCAGACAAGATTTGCGCTCGATTCTACTAGGTACTATAGGCTCGTGTCTACTATGTGGGATATCAAAACGACAGTCAAAATGTGAGTGCACTATTATATACGTATGCACCTCGATCTACCATTTTGGGGAATGCCTACGTTTGTGAGATTTCGAATTTTGGTAGTTTTTCTATGACTACTTACCAGGGTAAGTTTCGATTTCGGTTACAATTCCAGCCGAAATTTGAAGGGGAGTGGCTTAAGGCTACGGATCCGGCTGAAAATCTCTTCAATATTTTTACGAAAAAAGTTTTATCAACCCGAAATAAAAATGAAAGAATTCCTACATCATCTTCTAAATTCTTAACATATTCTAGTAAATAAAAAAAATACCTGCGTCCCAAGTAAAATTAAAATCCATATGATACAACGAACCAACTTCAATATTATATGTCGTTCTTGCATAATTTTAATAAAGCACTCCTTTTGCACTCGTAGAACATAATGAAAAATTAAAAATATTTTAATGGATTTCTAAGCACAGTCACTTAAAATCACAGATATAAGTCACTATAGAATTAAGTACGATAAATCGCCGACACAAGACACTGCACGAAAGTGTTTGGAATTCGAATAGCATCGAACATTCCGGCACGGGGAAAACTCATAACAGCTTTGTTGATTGTCTTCAGTACTGTATGAATGTATTTTCATTCGTGGCGACCGCCGCTCTAATTGTGCTAAACAACCCACTGTTTACAAATTATCTGCAGGCACAATCAATTGATAACTATAGATTAATCACGTTATGGACGTATCTCTACGTATATTCGGCTGTGATTGAATTTGGTGAAAACATGTGTTGGATAGAAACAAAGCGTATGAGATCATTCTACGTCGAATTAGGTGTAGGTACCCAGGTGTACCTATTGGACGAAACTATTAATTGCATTTATAAGGACAATTTAGGGATAGTAATCATGTGCAATCGTGCATAAAGAATCACTATGTACAGTTGCACACTCTTGCTACATAAGTAGGTACATTACCTTATCAAAGTTCTTGCCCTTCTTTTTCAAAAGTTACTGCCAGCACCTGCGGGCAATTGGGAAGAGAAAAAGCATTCTATGTCCTAATGTAGTACATGTAGTATGTCCTAATGTAAGTACAAGGAATCCATGGTAACGAAGTGGCAGATGAACTGGCAAGAGAGGGCTCAGCAAATGATTTTGTGGGTCCGTTTCGACGTGTCTCGTAAAAGCCACATTTAGGGAGTTTGCAGATCACAGACAACGAACACTTTGGCTGTCTAATACCGGTCTACAACACTCCAAGAAATTTCTAGGCTCTACGTTCAAATCCCGGGAATACATTTGGAATATGAGCAGGGGGCAAATCCGCTACCTGCTTGGGGCCTTTACTGGGCACTTTGGAACCAAAGATATGCTCATGAAGATGGGTCATGTGCAGGTTGTGTGGGGAACATACGGAACGCATGGAGCACCTCCAGTGCACATGCGATGCACTGGCTGGTAAGCGAATGAGTCTCCCAGGGGTTGGATATCCAAAACCAGAAGACTATAGGCTCATAGTCCCGTTGTAAAACTCATGAAAAGAGTTTTCAACGAGATTGGGGAGGAGTAACTTATTTAGGGGACAACAATAGATTCCAATGGGTCGAAGTGTCCGAGTTATTTCTCGGCCCCTCCAAAAGATAAGATAAGATAAGAATGAAGTACATGGTCTAGCCGTATGCCAAGTTACATCCAAACCCGTTCACTTGTTAAGACGTTAAAATGTAGCAGACAGACAGAAAGAGTTATTTTCGCATTTATTAAAATAAAAACTAGTAATGAAAGTATCACAGAGCCAAAACACATAGCGGATCTCTTTAACAACTATTTTATAGAAAAATTCTACCCATTATTAATTCTGGAACAAGAGTGACGCAGCATATTTTGAGTAAAAGAGTTTCCATGTTTATGGCACCTAGCACACCGCAAGACTTTCTTAAAATTATATCAACACTCGAAAATACAAATAGTGGCTAAGATGGAATTGCCACAAAATTCTTAAAGCTGTAGTACACGTCATATGCTCACCTTTAAGCTACATAATTAATTTGAGTATCAGTGCTGGTGTATATCCAACAACACTCAAAACATCTGGTTTAAAGCTGCTGTTAAAGAAAGACAACAAAGAGTTGATGGTGAATTATAGACCGAATTCGCTCTTCCCTAGTTTCCAAAATCTTTGAAAAACATATTTTCTAATATGGATCAAAATAAACCAGTTTTCAGTATGTTCTGTGATATGACTCAGGCGTTTGATTATGTTGAACACAGTTTTTGACTTAAAAACTCGTAGCGTATATGGCATTACAGGTAACGTATTAAAACTTTTTGAGTCATATCTCCAGCACAGGAAGCAAATTAAAGAAGTCAATAGGGTAAATGTAACTACTCATCGAGAAGAGTCACGTCGGTCGCAAGAGCGTCAGATTATGTATGGTGTTCCCAAGGGAAGTGTTTTGGGACCACCCCTGTTTACAATATAAATAAATAAATAAATAAAATAAATTTATTCATGAACTAAGGACTAGATACATTGCATGGTTAAGTGACATAGGCATTAGAGATCTTAATCTAGTTAGTGGGTGCAGTACTGTTCTTCTAGATAGGTGACAAAGTCACCTGTGTTTAAAAGAATCAGTTGCTATCCCCTTTCGTAAAAAATACGGGTTGACTTTTAGCAAGAACATGTTGTCAAAATTACATTGTTAAAATCAATCAAATTCAAAAAGAAACAAAAAAATACTTTAAAAACAATAGAAATTAAAATTGTACTAAATCGAATGTCAAAATAGGAAATAATAATAATCAAATCAACAAAAATTATAAAAAATATATGTTCAGTATGTTTGTGTGTGTTTGTGTTATTGTAGTGTGTGTTAGTTTTCTATGTTGTGTGATGCATGTTTGTGTTAGTGTGATCACTTCTTTAGGAGTTCTTCTGTTTCATTGTAGTTTAGGTTCAGTAAGTAGGAGCGAATAGTCTTTTTGCAAATACGACATCTTAATCCGAAAATTGGGACTATTGCATTAATTTTATTGTAAATTGATGGACCAAGATAGAGTGCGAATTTTTTGAAAAATGTTGTGGTTGGTGGTGGGATTGTGCAGATGAGGTCTTTTCGGCGTTTAGAAATTTTCTTAAAAGGTGTTCTCTTGTGTTGTAGTAGGATTATTTGCAAGAAGTATTGTTGTCTAACATTCAGTAGTTCGCATGCTTTATAGAGTTCTGTGGTTGGGAAGATAATCGGTCTGAACGTAGCCACTTTTAGAATAGCTCTGTGGGCTGTCTCCAGAGGCTTGAGTATGGTCTTTGCGGCACCACCCCAGCAAGACATACAATAAATGAGGATTGACTGGCAAAGAGCAAAGTATACATTTCTAATAATAAAAGGGTTGGCTACATGACGCAAAGTTTTAAAAATATAAATAAGCTTGCGTATGCGACCAGTAAGGATGTTAATGTGTGACCTGAAATTAAGGTTTTTGTCCAGAACTACTCCAAGATATTTAACTTGTTCCACTGAGGTTATAGTAGGACACTGACAATTAAGTTGAGATTGTGTGAAACAAGAATGGGCTTGTATACAGATCGAGGTTTTTGGTTGGGAAGTGTTTGTGATAGAAAAAGTAACAAAATTAGTTTTATTGGCATTAAGAGTCAGAGAGTGAGAGGAAAGCCATTTCAGGGCAGAATTAAAGCCGTCTTGTGCAGTTGCTTGGAGGTCCGACCAAGAGTTTGCGGCGAAACTGATGGCAGTATCATCTGCAAATGAAACTATTGTGGCATTTGAAATTTGAAGGTTGCAGAGGTCGTTAATAAAAACAAGAAACAGGGTGGGCCCCAAAATGCTTCTCTGAGGCACGCCGTACTAAATAGGTAGCTCAATACTTTTGTGATTCCCTATAGTAACAAATTGTGAGCGGTTGGTAAGATAGCTCTTAAAAAGATCCAATGGGGCCCCCCTGACACCCAAACTTTCAAGCTTGAGTAGAAGAGTGGATATATATTAATGACTTGCCTAAATCCACAGTGCGGCCGATGAACCTCTTTGCAGTGTAGTGACAATTGAGGTTAAAACTAGAGAGACATATAAATGCGAAATTATTAATGCCCTTACTAAAATAATTTAATGTATTAAATTTAATAATATTTTAAAAAAATATTTAAATAATACTAAAAACAAACATTTTAGTCTACGCTCCTTGACATTAAATAATCTTGACATAAATTTTAATATTAATAACATTGACGAAGTCGATACAACTAAATTCTTAGGACTTATTGACAAACAGTTAAATTGGAAGGCACAGTCTTGTCATTCCGTGCATTCGGTCAACTACGAGCTGCAAGCCTTATTTTCAGATGCACAAAATCTTGACATTGCCTTCTCTTTACATACTAGAAAATGATATATTCTTAAGAAATAATAATCATCTGTTTATTCGCGTGTCAGATCGATTTCCGCGTTATAGACGCGATAATATCCAAATTTGCCAACATCATCACAAAATTGCACTTATTTATTTATTTAATACATGAAGGACTTACAGCTAATAAAAACAAACAAAAAAGGAAACGATATTCAACAGAAAGCTAATAACAAATCCTCACGTATAGGCTTATAATAATAATTTATGGTATGAGTACAAAAACAAAAAACTTACTGCTCATTGTTAAATAATTATGGCATTCTATTAATTATTTTGATTTGTATTCTTTACAAATATTTGCATACTATTTTCAAGGACAAACGTGACGTTCTATTATTTTGTATCCTGACATCTCTTCATGCTGACAATTTGTTATGTATATATTCGTATGGTACCCACGTACCTACTCATGTTTGAGTGAATAAAAATGATTTGATTTGATATAATACAATTTATAAGTTTATTATATTAAATTTTATAGCGATTTTATTTGTTTTATTATGGAGGCCAGTCGCGTGTCGTGATTTGATTTGCGTCCGTATCTTATCTTGGCTTTAAAAATGTTATTCATCGTCAAGATAATTTTTTCAACCGATGACGGGCATACGAAGCGTGTACCTACTTACTTAGATACTTTACTAGGTACCTACTACTGCTGCAGTATATAAAATCTATATTAAGGCAAAGACTAACATATGGCAAGTAGTTTATTTAGATTTTTATGTGTTATTTTTTTCTGTTTAATTAGATAGATACTTTGAAACACAGAGTATTAACAATTTTCTAATTTAGGTAGGTATAGATCGTATAAATAATCTAATATTGACGCCAAGTTTTCCTCGGCAACATCATCATCACGAAAATTTATAAATTACAGGGAAATAGTTAAACACATTTGAGGGATATTTGAAAGAGAAAGGTGCAGTTTCAGATAGGTAAAATCTCGAGAATGCTGTTCCTGCGTTTGAATCCAAAAAGGAAGAGGTTCTATGTTTTTAGTTTATGTTCACTGATTTCCCCGTGAATTGAGAACCGATTTTAAAAATTATGTTTTTTGTTTGAAATAGTATATTCTCAAATCGGTCCTATTTTAATTTGGTGAAGATCTGATGAAGAACTTTTTGGATACACAACAGAACTCTTAAATAAATGACGGCAAATTGCCCGGGATTGCTGCAAGCGCATGTCTGTTTATAGGTTTCCATACATAACATAACATAACGCTAGTACGCTCTAAAGGGGTACACAGATGTGTACACCATGGTACACTCTCATTTCACTGGTTATGTTCAAGTTTCATGATATACCTTACTAAAGATCTTGCCTATTAAAGTCGTCACAATCTAAGAAGTACGTTGACGTTTCTCATTTTACATGCCGCGGTGGCTTTCTACGTGAGAAATTGGAAAATCAAATTCATTAATAATTGGTATCATTCGCAAGCATCAGGTTTAATTATTATTAAGTATTTTTCTAGCTGTCAAAATAGGCCTTTTATTTTTTGACAACTTTAGGTTACTTGAAACTAAAAAGTGATAAATAAAAAAACTTGTTTAAATTCTACCGACTTTCAAATAAAAACACTACAAAGTGAAAAATTACTTTGTAGTGTTTTTATTTTTTGTTTTTATTTTGGAAGCCGGTGTCCGAAAAAAAATGGTAGCTATCAAAGACACCGACTTTGTGAAAGTTTGTGAGGGTGTGTGTGTTGGTATGTTTATTACTTCTTCACGCTCAAACCGCTGAACGGATCTGGATGAAATTTGGCACACTGATAAATTATACTCAGGAATAGAACATAGGATACTTTTTATCCTAGGAATATGTTCCCCCGTGATAATTTTTGACATTCACTCGGGCGAAGCCGCTGGCAGAAGCTAATATTAGGTCCTTACCTATGAAATTGTCGTTTTGTCGTACTGGCCACTTTGATCTCAAATATCTCAAATATCTTTGGTTTGGAATTCCAATTTTAAATTTATACAGCTATTTACTCATGCTTTTGGGTTCGGAAAACCGTAATTTACTTTTCTTTTCGCCAGTCAGTTTACAAAATGGAAAACTTAAAATATCGCGTTATTTACGAGTGCGAGTTCCATCGTGGCACCAGTGCTGCAGAAACGGCTCGAAGGATTAATGATGTGCATGGTGACGGTGTCGCAAAAGAAAACACAGTGCGTTTTTTGGTTCCAACCTTTTCGTTCTGGAAATTTCGACCTGCAGAACAAGCCCCGTGGACGGCCGGAGACTAAAGTTGATAATGGAGAATTGACAGCATTGTGGAAGCGGATCCATCGCAAACCACGTCCGAGTTAGCTGCAGGCTGCGGTGTTAGTGATAAAACTGTTTTAATTCACTTGAAGCAAATAGGGTAGGTTAAAAAGCTTGAAAGGTGGGTACCTCATGAATTGAGTGCAGCAAACCGACAAACGCGCGTCGACTGCTGCGTTACATTACACAACCGGCACAATAATGAAGGGATTTTAAATCGAATCATTAACTGTGATGAAAAGTTGATCCTGTACAATAATCGGAAACTCTCATCGCAATGGCTGAACCCTGGCGAACCAGCCAAATCCTGCCCCAAGCGAAAATTGACTCAAAAAAAATTACTTGTGAACGTTTGGTGGACTAGTGCCGGTGTCGTTCACTACAGCTTTCTTAAATCTGGCCAGACGATTACGGCGGATGTCTATTGTCAGCAACTGCAAACCATTATGGAAAAGCTAGCTGCTGAGGCTGGTCAACCGCTCTAGGCCACTGCTGCTTCAGGACAACGCTAAACCACACACTGCACATCAGACGGCTACCAAATTAGATGAGCTTCAATTAGAATGTCTAAGACATCCATCGTACTCCCCGGACCATGCTCCAACAGATCACCATTTTTTTCGAAAAAATGGATAACTTCTTGCAAGGGAAAAAATTCAACTCCGATGGGGCGGTCCAAAGCGCCTTCAAAGATTTTGATTCCCGTCCGAATGGTTTTTTTAGTAAAGGGATCAATGAACTATCTATGAGATAGCAAAAGTGCATAGATAGCAATAGTACATACTTTGATTAAATAAATATATTATATTAAAAAAACGACTTTATGTCCTCCCTTACAAAACGCCAATTTCATATGTAATGACCTAATATTATAAAGGCTAAAGTTTGTGAGTATGTTTGTATGTTTGTTACTTCTTCGCCACGCCATGGATCTGGATGAAATTTGGCACAAGATAGATTATAGTCATAGATAGATAGTTTTTATCCCGGGAATAAGTTCCCTCGGGTTAATTTTCGACATTCACGCGGGCGAAGCCGCTGGCAGAAGCTAGTGTCTTAATAAATGTAGGTAGACTTTAAAGCGTGTGCTCCGAAAGCAATAGGCATGTTATCGCATTCTTTTCAACAGGAACAGAGTTATCATTGCGTATATTATTCGGTGACCTTGCCGAAGCAAGGGTCAATGTCTTGACCCTTAGTTTTCCTTAATCAAAAATCACGTACAGGCCATGATTCGTCATTATAGATAAGAAGTTGATTTCACTAGTTACATTATTTATTAGGTTCAGCTTTACAAGGTATTACTCTGATATGCAATGATGCCGATGTCTATGGTCTGGATTACCCAAAAACCTGACTGAAAATCGCCAATTTTGGGGAAAATAAAATCAATATTCCCCACATATGCCCACAAATTTTATCAAATATATAAAATTAATGTTCATATAAAACAAACATATGTTTTTTTTTTAATTTTGTTATATGTATTTATAAATAGGTAATCAAAAGACGTTACTTATGTTAATTATTATTATTATATACTGTACTGTAAACCACAAAAAAAAACAATTACCGCACAGGGCAATCTCAGACAAACTTTCCAATCTTCTTTTTGCAACTGTCATTCATAACGCCAATTTTTTTTGGATAACATTTCCAGATCATTTCATTTGAAGGATCAAATTTTAAGCACCCTCCTTCCTTCTTCTCTACCTTCTCTAGTGGCCATATGCGCTACTAAAGTGTCAGAGTATAGGCGATTAAGATGCTCTGTTTCCAAATTATTTAGGACGGCAAATTTTCTTTCAAAAGATGCTTTTGAAAAAGGTAAAACGAGCTATAGGCTTATTCTTAGCTTTTGATAGTTATGAATGTTGGCATAAGATAAAATCTAAAACCTTCCTGCCGGATAAGTTGAGATAAGCTTGAATTAAATATAAGTACTTCTAGTACTATTTTTATTACTTCTAAGTTTAGTTCTAGTGTAAATGTCTAAATGCGTCGCATTTTCCCGACCTAATTGCTCTCCCCACCAATTACCCAATAGGACTGAAAATCCCCGCAGTTTGGGGAATTCCCCAAATATTGGCAACGCTGCTGATATGGAACAAATATACAATTTGAGAGATATAACTACATTGAGTATACAAGTAGTAAGTTTAGTGCGTTTGCTTCTTTTCGTGTGAGGATGTGGCCACCTCTGGTGTCAGAGTTAATTAAGCCGCCTCTGGGAAACCCAGAGGCCACTGATTTGGCTATTTCAGACTTACAGTAACTATATAAGGCCAGGTTTCCTCACGATGTTTCCTTTCACCGTTGCCTGTGATGTCCAAGATAATTTTAGAAAGCAAATATGCATTTGAAAAGTGACATTGGTACTGCTCGGATTTGAAACCACGGCCTCAAACACGAGAGGCGAGGTCCTAGCCAATAGGGCACCACGGTCTACGACAAGGTGCTGAAAGACTGATCGAGGTATTTTCTTATCTTTTTTCTTTTAAAATTAATTATTTCACTAACTGAAACGGTCAGCAACAAAAATTTTGCCACTGTCACTTTTACTATTCCAAGAAGCTGTCCCTAAGACAGAGGGTTTCCAGTACTTTCCAGAGCTGCTAAGTATCTACTCTTCAAATAAAGATTCTTATTCTGATTCAAATTGTGGTTCAACTGGCACCCAGGAAAACTTCGCTAAGGCAACTTATGCACCTATTGCCAAGACATATCTTTGCTTACCTTAAATTACTCCTCCTGAAATAAATATGACTTTACATAAGAAATAATAAATTTGGACTATACAATTGGGAAATGATTTAATAAACTGCTTTTTAACTTTATGTGACGCCGACATTCCAAGTCATGTTCTCCAACTCTAATCATCTAATGTCTTTATCTCTCAAATTAAAGTAGTCGATGGTTTTTCCATTGTCACGGCGTCTGAGTTGAGAGTCCTTCAAACTGGCTTGGAATGTGGGTCTATGTGCTAATATTTTATCTATTTTACTTCTTTTCCAATTTTAACACCCTCTCATAGATTTCATAAGAAGATTATATAATGATGTACCAAAGGCCCTGAACTTTTCCATATCTACTCTTCACTACAGTTACCCTGATGATGCTGATGATGATATGATCCGACTGCAGAAATCTGCAGGAAACAGGGTTTTCGATTAAACTTATTTTTCACTAGCTTTTGCCCGCGACTTCGTTCGCGTGGAGTAGTGACTTCTGATGCCGACTCTTGACCAATAGATGGCGCTGTATGTCCGGAATAAATTTTATTTTATATTTTATTTTTTGTAATAAAAACTATCCTATGTCCATTCTCAAGTTCCAAACTATGTCTGTACCAAATTTCACACAAATCGGTTCAGTAGTTTAGGCGTGAAGCAAAGACAGACAGACAGACATAAAGACAGACAGTCAGACAGACAGAGTTACTTTCGCATTTATAATATTAGTAGGGATAGTAGGGATGAAAGAGATTTGATAGTAGAATAAATTGCTGCAGGGTTGCCTGGAGATATCCAGTCGCAATAACCAATTAAAATTCATATTTGATAATTACCCCAAAATATAAAAGATTTTTACGTGAATCCAACGTCTTTTGAAAGAAGCTGGTGCAGAAAATAGAAAAGTAATGGTGCCAGCTCTCAGTTAGCCGCAAGCTGTGGGTTGCCAGTTTACCTAGCTGCAAAACCGGGCAGCCCATAAAGGGCGGCTGAGCTAGTTGAATATGTCATACGTAATGTGATTATGGGAGAGGTTCCTAAAGAAGGGCAGAAAAAAAATACAATTATTTCATTTTTTTAAATCAAGATTCATAGAAACAAAATACCTGTAGATTTTTGCAGTATAAGTATAAGTTACAAGTGTAAAATATCTACTACTTACTATGCAAAATTTTACGTTTCTTTGTATCGACAACAACACATTGTATAATGCAAATGCGAGAAGGCCTTGCGTAAGTTATTTTAAACCACATTTAGATACACGTGAATAACCTGCTTCAACAAGAGCCTATTTACGTTCCATCTAGATTTGAAACCCAACAGTGTAAGCAGCACATGCAAATTTTCATTTTAAAGAATCGCAAAACGTAAAAACCTAAAGGAACCATTGATACGAGTACATGTGCGTAATAGGTATTTCCATCGATACATTGTAGGCCATAGAAAAAAATACGTTGCTAGATCTGAAAGATAGTAAAGAAAATAGACAAACTAGAATTGAAATAGCATTTATCTATCTGAAAGACGAACTGCAAAGTAGATGAGACACGTGTGAACCTTTGACCCCACTTTCCATTATGTGGGGAAATTATCGGAATCTTCTTTAGTAATTAGTAACTATCAATTAAATGGTTTTCTTAGTATCAAATGCATAAACCTACTTGCTTACATAGTATATATCTATCCTGATTTAAAAGGTATTTTTTTAGAGTTGTTGTTTGTTGTTGTCTGACCGAAACACGATTTTCAGCCAAAACCGAATATTCGGCACTCATCCAGTTTCGGCCGAAATTGAAACTTACGAAAAGCTGCCAAAAGTTCAAAATTATGTCTGGAATAAAATTATATAAGTAAGTAAAAAAATATTAGTCATACATAAAAACTAAATATATGGATACACATTATTACAATGCATTTCTTACTTATGTAGAGAGCGATGGCCAAATATCAATCTAAATCATACTCAAGAATCCCTTTCAAACCACAACTCATAAATACCTACCTACTTATTACTTTGAAGCCTATAGCTACCTTAATATAACTATTCCCCGAAGGGGTAGGCCTAGGCCTAGGTCTATATAGTATACTCAGATTTCACCAGTTGTGTTGAAGACTTAAAGACTCAAATTAAAAACGCCTGTTGCTATTAACTGAGCACAAATGCTGTCTCAGGCTGCTGATCGACTTGGGATGGGGATATTATGCCAATCTACAAATGATTCAAATCATATAGTCTAACGAAACAGTCATTTTTTAATTGTCTATAACATCTATCAGTTGCAGAACGCTAGTTTTCGTCGAACCGAATATTCGGCCACTTTTGGCCGAAACCGAAATTAACTTTTTTGGCTAAAACCGAAACTAAACCTTCGGTTACGAGAGCTACATTTTTCAGAAACTTTCACTGAAGTGTTACCACTTGCAGACGCGTCGACTATAATCAATAACTTGACAAAGAATAACCAACAAGGCTGCCTTATTGTAATGCATAGACTCACGCCTATTTCCCATGGGGGTAGACAGGCACTAACGCCACCTGCTACGATCTGAATGCCGTTCGATAAATGCTGTCTTAATCCGAATGTTTATTTTCGTTCGTTCCATTGCATAATTATTGTACTAGTATAAACAAGTTAATACTGATAGGTACTTAAAAAGATAAATCTTTTAACACTCCAGTTATATTATCTAAGTGTTTCTTAAACAATAATAATTACCTGTTTAATGAAATTTTATCGAATATTGCAATATAAATATTATTGATAATAAAATTGCAAGCCAAGTGCGAGGTCGTGACTTTATTATTGTGCATAATTTTCAGGTTTTGCTTAAAGTGGATGATAACTATAACACAGAAAAAAAATCATGCTTTTGTTAAAAATAAACGTGACTAGCAATTATTAGCTACTTTTTACAAGTTTTATATTACCTTGCTTTTGTATGTGTGTCCAGCAACTAGAAATCCATTTTTTAAGCACTTCCTGGCATCCAATTAAGATGTAATTTGGTGTACTTATGTACAGTACAACTATTTTCTTAAAGTCCCTCGGCAAACTCCGTGTTTCGCCAGTCGTTGGATTTCTATTCAGTTGCCCTTTGCATTTGGTGCAGACCGGACGCTCTCAACCAACTTAGAAGTATATAGAGTTGTTAAAATTCTTTTTACTTAATATATAAAAATGGAAGGAAAACTGATACAGTCGATGATAGCCGAGTGACATTAAGAAAATTGTTGTACTGTAACTTTGGAAGCAATGAAATAATATAGTATTTTGGAGTTGGTCACATTGGGGAGCCGGGTGCTAGCCAACAACAAGCTAGCTAGCATCTCCTTTATGAGATAAGACAGCACCATTATGTTTGGGCTTATTGGAGGTGTATTGACAAGTGATATTACATTCAGTACCAACCTTTCAGTTCAAAAAGCTAGTTTTAAAACAAATTTTTACTTAATAGGTACCCACTTATCACTATTCTTGACACATATCTACATACTTAATAATAAGAATCGTCATGTTGTTATTCATAAGATAGACCGAACTTATAAATAACTTATTACTTCTTTGATGCGCATGATTTGATCCAAACATAATATATTTCTATGATTAAGGGCGGGTTTCTGATTTGTGTATTTGCAGATAAGAACGTGTCAATTCCTGATTTAATGCAAAATTGTGTCAGGTTATTCAGGCTAAAGTTGAGTTTGACAAATACTCAACATCATTTTCTTTTTTCGGAAATCTGCGTTAAGGACGCTATTACATTTTTCTACAAATAACAGTGCTTTTCAGGTACCATTTTAATGTATATGCAATCAAAGATGTGAGGATATCATGGTCTTAATTTATGGATAATATATCAGCTCCAGATTGGCATCAGAAAAATTGCATGACATCATACAACATTTTCGCACAAATACGTTTTTCCTATCACAATAATCGTAAAAATATTAAAAAAGTAGGGTCCGAATAGGTCCCAGTTTAGGTAATTTTACAGCATATTTTATCTTCAAAATTATAAGAAATTGCGGTATATATAGTCCTTTACAGGTTCAGCTAATTATTTTTTACCCAAATCAATATATTTTTTAATTATTAGCTAAAATAAAAACACTTGCCGACTTCTTCATACATTTTGCACTCGAAGCTCATAATTCCGCGCTCAGAAGCGCTCGTGAAAGGATGAGCGTATCGCTTTTTACCGCAAAAATAAATACGATAAAAGTAATAGTAAAGATTGTAGTGTGCATGCGTGAGTCGTTTGTCGTGATCGAAAGGAGTTGATATTTTATCGGACCGAAATAAAAGTATGTTTGAGTTTCCTATTATTATTAGGATATGATTTAGAAATTATGTTTGGTAAGATCGGGATTTGGATAGGTGGTGTTAAGCAGTATTTGACAAGGTTGGAAAAAGGATGGGTGGGTTTAAGCAGCTCTTAGTAAGTCGTGGTGGCCCAGTGGCTAAGACCTTGCCTGTCGTGCTTGAGGTTGTGGGTTCGAATCCGGGCAAGTACCAATGTGACTTTTTCAATTTCATATGTACTTTCTAAGTTTATCTTGAACATCACAGGCAACGGAACGGTGAAGGAAAACATCGTGAGGAAACCTGGACTTATATATAGTTAATGTAAGTCTGAAATAGCCAAGTCAGAGGCCTGTGGGGTTTCCCAGAGGCGGCTTAATTAACTCTGACACCAGAGGTGGCAACACCTCACACGAAAAGAAAGAAAGAGCAGCTCTTAGTAAGGTGAGGATTTGGATGGGCAAGGTTAAGCTGGCGGCGGTGAAGGTTAGAAGTGGATGGGTGGGAGGAGATTTATGATTTGAACCGGTTTGTATTTAGGTATGTATGACAAATACGGGGTCAAAACAAAATACAAGATGGCGCCGACATAAATTTGGCCGCTTTTCGACATGGGTGTCATTTTCATGGTTTTCGGGGTCGCTTATATCTAATATAAGGTCAAAACCAAAATACAAGATGGCGCCGACGAAAATTTAACATCTTTTCGTTATGGGTGTCATTGTCATGGTTTTTGGGGTCGCTTATATCGAATATGGCGTCAAAACCAAAATTCAAGATGGCGCCGACGAAAATTTTACATCTTTTCATCATAGGTTGGGTGTCATTGTCATGGTTTTTGGGGTCGCTTATATAGAATATGGGGTCAAAAACAAAATACAAGATGGCGCCGACATAAATCAAACATATTTTCGTCATGGGTGTCATTTTCAAGAATTTTTGGGTTTCCAGTAATGAATATGGGGTCATAAACAAAACCCAAGATGCCACCGATAAAAAAATTACAACTTTTCGTCATGGATGTCATTTTCATGGATTTTGGGGTCGCTTATATCGAATACGGGGTCAAAACAAAAATACAAGATGGCGCCGACGAAAATTTGACATCTTTTCGTCATGGGTGTCATTTTCATGGATTTTGGGGTCGCTTATATCGAATACGGGGTAGTAATATTTTATATGTTCCATGTAATGCAAAATGTTCAAGTAATTTTTTAATCCTTGTCACCGGAAATTATTTCGTTTTAGGTATCTACTTATTTCACGTAGGGTTTTTTAAAAATACCTACTTACTACAATAAAGTGACAACTAATTTTCTTTTCGGAAGTCGGTGTCGGTACCTATTGTTTTTCGTTTTTCGACACAGGAAAGTTATTATTTTTCATGTTTTAGTTTTTGTTGGTACCCCATATTGGGTAAACTAAATACATCTTTATCATTTCATTTACCCTCTTAAACCGTACGAACGTGATGTTATATTAGGGTATGGTGAAAACAAAACATAAACATACGATCACAGTAATCGCAGGTCATTTGCTGTTTGTTATTGAAGAGTTCCATTGTCTATCTCCGAAGATCTTTATCAGATCCTAATAAATTATACAATAAAACCTTCCCTGAAAACAGATACATTTATCGACGAAAACCTGATCAGTATCGGATCAGTAGTTTTTAAGAAAATTGCGGATACATACGGGTCGAATAGATAGAGAACCTCCTTTTTTTGAAGTCGGTTGAAAATATTAACATACTTTTTACGACGACGGTTTGTAACAGTTACCAAATGCATATTGAAAGTGCCAACTAACCTTCCTGAATCAACTTCGATAAAATTAAAAAATAATATCAAGGACCAATATTATTTGAGTGGTGTATAAAATCGAGCGCTCAGTAGTTTCAATGAGTGCGTACGCGTAATGTTCCTGTGTGCGACTAGATACCTAAATTTGAGTTCGTCGAAAATGTAACAGCGTCCTTAAGCGACAACATTTTCATTCATATCGCTGCTTATGCCCGTTTCACTAAAACTAGTCAACACCGTAATGAATACTAAAATAAAAGCGCAATGTTGGATTTTCATCGTTTAGCTGAAGACCAAGAATCGAAAATGCAAAATTCGCCCCGCCTACGACCTACGAATCTGTGCTGTGCTACGCGTTACAGACTCGTAGCCTCGTAGCTCGTTCGTAGGCCGCGTAGCCCAGATTTTCCAGGAACCACTTTTTATACAATCATATTTTTTCGTTTTTTTTTTGTACTGAGAATTGTGACGTTCCCAATGTCGGCACCGATTTCTGACCTATCTCCGAAAACGTCACTTGCTTATCATAAGTAGTTTTTAATCACTACGAAAATAAAGATTATTGATAAACAATTCTTAAGTAGTTGAATTAGCAAAACACACAAAACATTATAATTCAGTCATACGTAGAGTACATAATAATATGGAATTAATTTCCGATTTAATACTCTCAGACACTCTTTCCACCTTTCGTATGTCATGCAAATCGATCGTGCAACTCGACTCGAAGAAAAATTAAGAATCGCCATACTTACATTGAATCTCACAGTGCAAATTATCTAGGTAGGTATACATGTGTAAAAGACTGACTGACCCGACGTCATATTAAAATATGTATATACCAAATGCTTACGCACTGATAAAATCTTGATAGCAACGTGTGGAACCATAACACATATTACGCGATTAGAGAAGCCAAGTGAGCAGTTGACAACACTGACGTAACATAATATTATGATTTGAGTATAACCCAACCCTTACAATAACAGCTTATAGCGATAACTTACCAAAACTATTATTAATGTCAATAAGAAAAATAGTGTTACATAAAAACTTCTTTTCAACCCGTAGGTATTTTTGTCTATTAATCGGTCGATTAGAAAAAAAACATATTATCCAAAAAGCAAATGTTTGTTTTTCTGACAGTAGTTTCAAGCGCGTTGATCTTGAGTTTCCGTACAGCCGGATGCGGATAAAAACCAGCGTAATAAACGAACTAATTGCCTTCAGACTGCCGCCTCCGAGAGGATACCGGCATTCTAAATTTAGACCAGTAATCAGACTAGAGTTCAGATTGGCTGTGCCCGAAGAGTGTTGTAGCATGTCGGGTAAGAAAGAGAGCTTCCCAAGCTCATCAAACCAGAAACCGATTGTTGTGGAAACACTTCTGCTCTCCGACCGAGTAGGACAGTAAGTATTTTTGGAACCAGGTTAAATTCAGCTTCTACAAAAGTTAACATAGGTCTGTTATTGATCAATGAGGCTGGAGGACCACAAAAGTGTTTTAGCTGATGCATAGATTTATGGCAGGTATCGTGCAGATCATACAGACGGGAAATACCTGTGCAGGCTCGTTCTTTGGTGACGACAGGAGCAACAGCAGTTGAATTGTTGTGTAGTTCAGTAGGTAGCAAATCGCCCGATATTGCCAAAATAGGTACAGACCTACTGGCTGAAATAGTATAGCCATATTTCCTCTCCACAAAAGATATGAGTTTGAATTTGGTGTTCCTAAGTATTGGGCACTAAGAAGCAGATTTTATTTTCGTAAGTATATCAAACTCATGTTCTTCCTTGAGAAGTTTTGGACAGTTTCTTTTCAACAATAGCCTGGTTTCTATCTGTTTCTGCATGTGCATCTGTATCCGCAGTGCATCACCTATAAGTAAGAACGTTTGGGGAAGCTGAATTTAATGAGTTACCTTTACATCGTTTTTTTTAACCCTTATTATCCAGCTGTCCTAATAAAGATTACATATAAATAAACCATCAGAATTCTCACACCATACCAGGTTTAATAGTGTTAATCTTAATCAATTTGCAAATAAAGTTGCGTCAGAATCAAAATATTTAATAATCGCGATAGCTTGGTATTTGAAAGTTTAAAGTTTATCATTATCACTGTTGACTTTAATCAATGAACCATTATTTTGTTTTTGGATGACGCTATAGATTGTATGTGATGCCATTTTTTATTAACTAGGTAGTCACTTTGGACTCCAGTAAGCCATGCTTTTCTTGAGAGTATGAATGCACACAATTAAATTGCAATCTTAATAACATTCATAACAAAATATGTTTAAAGCAAGCAGATATGCATGCCTTGAACATATTTTGTTATGAATTATTTTTAAGTTAATATACTTCAGAAAAATCTTCTAATACTTCAGTGAGCCGCGAAATGGCCGCGAAAGTGGTACTTAAATTTAAAAAAGGTGATCGTTCTTGAGAGACTGTTTGCTCGGAGCTTTTTTGAAGTGTTTATCTCGGCATTATACTTTTTTTTTTGTGAATGGCATCTCGCAGTTCTACCGGTCAGGTTGTCTACTGCTTGACCGGACTTTCCTGCGGCGACCTCAGTAAAATAAAACCTCCTGCCAGGACCCGCAATGCATATTAGATTGGCCTCCGTTTTTAACCGACTTCCCAAAAAAGGAGGTGGTTATCAATTTGACTGTATTTTTTTTTTAATGTTTGTTACCTCAGTTCTTGTTTCTGGGTGAAACGATTTTGATGAATCTTTTTTTATTTGAAAGCTAGTGCTTGTTATGTGGTCCCATTTAATTTCATCAAGATCTGATGAAGAACTTCGGAGATTTACATCAGAATTATTCAATAAATATCGGCAAATCAGTCGGTATAGCTGCAATTGATTTCACTAATTAATTCCCATCGGCCACCGGGGTGGCCATTCGAGGGTGGCCGATGGGAATAAACCGCATTTCTGTTTATTATTTAGGCCATTTCATAACATTACATCACACTAGTACGCTCTAAAGGGGTACGCAGGTGAAAACAGTTCACCTTGGTATACTATTATTCCACCGGTTTTGTTTAAGTTTTATGTTATTGGGTTAATCTATTCTGGCTTCACTTTGGGCATTATAGGTACCAAGCCTATATAACTGGTCCATTATGTACCACAACAAAAAAGTGATATAAAAAAACTTTTTACAAAAAATACAACCGATTTCCAAATAAAAACACAACAAAGTGGAAAATAATTTCAATTTCCGAAACCGAACTGAAATTGAAGTTATTTTCCACTTTGTAGTGTTTTTATTTGGAAGTCGGTTGTATTTTTTGTAAAAGTTTTTTTTTTATTTAGTTCCGAAATAAACTACTGCTGACTACCTTTTTTTAATTATGCAGTTACACTTGCAGAGTTCAACGTAAAATTATATCTAAACGTAGGCGTACTAAATTCATCTAGGTGACCCGTCCTAACCCAATAAGGGTAGGGTTGACGGCGTTAACAAGGTTTGATATTAATAAGTAATATTCCTCGTTGTCGGTGGGTCTATCGATTTTCACGACCGCTGCAGAACCGATTATACCGATTTTGAGTCTCTACTAACAAATTTATATCATGGACACAGGCAGGACAATTTTCAGAGTGGTGAATACCGCCTCAAATAGTTTTCTTGTACCCATTCATACAGAGATAGGTGTAACTTTGTCAATTTATGCAAAAATGCTGGCAATCTTTAGAAAACGGATGCAAGAGCGAGCGAAGCGGACTCGAAAATTTTATCTCTCGAATATGCTTACTTCTCTAATATGAACGTTTTTGTTTTTTTTTTTGTTTTTAATTTTTTTTTTTTTTTTTTATTATTGATAGGCTTGCGTTTGACCACTATCTCACCTGATGGTAAGCGATGATGTGGTCGACGGTGAAGCACGCTTGCCTAGAAGAAACCTATTCACTCTTGAATTAAAGACTCCCAGGTTGTAGCTATCAGGAAATACAGACTCCGGCAGGGAATTCCGCTCCTTTACTGTACGCATAATAAAAGAATTCCCAAAACGTTTGGTGCGTATGGGTGGGATGTCCACCATGTACCGATGACGCAACGCCGTACGTCTTATAGTCCGATGATGGAACGGGCTAGGAGGAATTAGTTCATGCAATTCCAACGCACACTCCCCGAAATGTAACCGATAAAAAACCGACAGACTGGCAACTCGGCGTCGATGTTCGAGGTTCTAGAGCCTAGATTCGGCCAATACTTCATTGTCGATGAGCCTCTTAGCCCGTCTTTCGATCGCATCAAGTGCATCCAGCTGGTACTTGGCAGATCCGTCCCAGAGATGATCATGAGCATGATCGAACTTGCGCTTGTCATAAGTTGAGCAGCTGTTCTGGCGTGAAGTACCGTCTCACCTTCGCGAGGATCCCCAATTTTTTGGCAGCCAGCTGAGCTTTTGCCTCAATGAATGGACCAAAATTGAGCGTCGATGTCAACGTGATGCCAAGAATCTCAAGATGGTCAGTTATCGGCACGGTCACACCTCTGAAAGAAGGAGCCGGGTGGAATTGGCTCCTTTTAGCGGAAAAAAGACACGCCTGGGTCTTAGCAGCATTGAACTTGACCAGATTGGCATCGCCCCATTCGGAGACTGCCTCCAAGGACAGATTCAAGCGTCCAACCATGGCCTCCCGGAGAGACCGGATCTGAGGTCCAGTAGCGCGAGCGTCGGACACGTATCTCTCAGCTACAGTGCTGTCGTCTGCATACCCAAAGGTGCCGGGTTTTAGCAGATCATTTATGTGCAGCAAGAACAACGTTGCCGAGAGTACCGACCCCTGTGGGACCCCGGCATTAATACCCAGTTGATCAGACGAGCGGCCATTAATAACTACTCGAATGGACCGGCTCCTCAGGAAGTCTGCAATCCAATCGCACAGACCACTGGGCAAACCGAATGAAGGAAGCTTACCAATAAGGCTTTCATGCCAGACCCTGTCAAAAGCCTTCGAGATGTCGAGGGAGACGGCAAGCGCTTCCCCGTGTCTCTCTATGGCCTCACTCCAGATGTGAATGGCATACGCTAGAAGATCCCCTGTGGACCGATTTTGGCGGAAGCCATATTGGTGGTCACTGAGGATGTCGTTAGCTTCTAGGTATGCCAGGAGCTTGGAATTAAGCAGTTACAACTGCAGAGTTCAACGTTTTTGAAACAACGATTTATTGAAAGCCAAGGGGGTGGAAATGCGTCCATGCTTTAGATAGAATAAAAGCTTCGAGCTCAATATGTAATTACATCTGCTTCTATTAAAACTAGTTATTGCACTATGAAAACAAAATTTTAAAGTCTAATAATTTGTTTGTACATGTAAGGAAAGGAAATCTACCTAAACGTAGGTATTAATTTGTGACAATCTGTGTATTCGTAAGTTCAAAACTAAGTTCAAGAACTAAAACCCGAATACAAAAAAATCGCGCTTTGAAAAGTATGAAACAAGAAAATGTACAGAGAGGATAGCCGAGGTCGTATGCTTCTCCGTAGTCGGGTAAAAAAAAAAAATAAACTCTCACCTGCATGTAGGATTGCAGGAAAATCTTATGTTTTCACTCCATTCAAATATTCACTGGCCCGTATAAACGATGCCTGTGGTTTTCCTGTTACTGCAGCACTGCATGATGTCAAATGTGTCAATAGAAATAGAAATACGAACCTAATGGTGGAAAAACTGTACAGTGTACACCTACACTTTCTAAATAACTCAATTTATACATTCGTGTTGTTTGTCGTTAAGGAGTTCGGTTGTATGCTCCATATCTTGAAAACTGCAAAGCTGATTTTGATGAAACTTTCACTATGACCTAATTTGAGAGATACCTAAGCCACTAAAAAAAATGATCATGATCTGATTATTAGTTTCGGAGAAATGCGTGGACAAACATACATACATACCTATATACAAACATTCATACATACTCGTACAAGCATACATACACTTATGAAGTTTGGCACACAGGTTATGAAGCTCGCATGAAGTAACATAATTATTTGAATGTTGTGCAATTCCAACAATATTACATACATACGTACATATTACCTATCAAATTGATAACCCCTTTTTAAGTCGTTATTAAATAAACTTGATTAAATTAACTTTTCCTACACTAAATCAAATTTCTTTAGAAAGCTAGCTTAATTTAATTAAAATAAACCGTGTATGTATTTATAGATTTTTTGGGCCCAGGATCCTGCGCGGGCTTACGCGAACAACCCGCCAAAGTTTCTTCACAAATCACATTCGGATAAATATAAAGCGTATATTTGTCACAGACAAACATTCATTTTTATTTATTTATATATGAACTGAGTAGCAAGATACCAATGATATTCAAATAAACAGATACGTTATACACTCACAAAACAATTGGAAAAGTGTTCCGCACACACACTTTTCATTCATCTGACATTTCACTACAAGTCGAAAGGGATGGCTTGATAAAACCAACAAGAAAAAAGAGACAGCTAGTGTTTGTCACTTGCGTGTGAATGTAAACAAACATTATTCTGACCACCAATGTTGTTATCTTTTTCTAACCTCCAAATATCAGAATATTAGGAAAAAAAATGAAATAAATTAGTAAATTGAGGCGTATTGCGTACTTACATATGGTATGATATCCCTTCTGTTTTGTGTACTTTGGTATCATAATTGGTACAATTTCTAAAAAACAAAGCCTTTTCGCTCTTCGCCATGCGTGACATAAACTAAAGACTAAAGGTCACAATTGTGACCTATTCGAGTCTTCACAATGCGCGCGCTCATAACATATCTGTTTATTTGAATGTCATTGGAAGATACCTAATATTTTGGTAATTAACCGCAACTGTTAAAGTGAATATTAATATTTTCACAAATAATTTCGAAGGAGCAAATTTTTATTCTAGAAACTAAGTATTGTTTCTATTGTGGCCAAGGCTTACCACGTACATTTCTCGAATATTGCGCGGAAATTAAAACTAAGTAGAACCTAGAACTCATTTTGCGTAATACAATTACTTTTCAAAATCAATGAAGACTACAACAAACAATAATATTTTTACCCGCGTTAAAGTGTTCATTTGTTTTTTTATAAGGCGCTAATACGCCCCAATGTTAACGCAGTACTGGCCGTGCGCCCGCTCGATGCCGAAATATCAATATTGAACCTCCCTTTGAACAGTTTTGTTTGCAAAATATTATTTGATTTACATATGCTATGTTAGTAGTGTTGTGTTGTAGTTATGAAGAAATTCCAGCCATCAATTTTTCTATGTAAAAAAAATTTTTAAACATCCAAGTCGAGGAGTTTCCAAAAGATGCGAAAAAATATAGTGTTGTTAATTATTTTTTTAAAGCAAAACTATTAGTAACACGAAAACACCTTGTGTTCAAAATTATGTACATGAATCAATATTTTTTTATTTTTTTTTCAATCCTTTTAACCTAGCCGTTACTAAAGAGTATGCTTTAGAAAGTTACCGTTTTACGGCACGAAAGGGTATGTAGGCCCTTAATAAACAGCTTTCTATTTGCAAGCCAGTTCGAAATTTAAATAAAACCTTTGATAAGTTACCGCCTTGGTTGCAATGTTTCGGAGCAAAATTACACGACAGATATGAGTTTACTATGTAAATTGAAATTTATTTGGCCGCTAAACCACGACAGATATGGATTTTCATAAAACTTTTGCCGGCCGCTGCTCGCCTGTATTTGGCCAGTACAGCAATTTCGATTTATCTCGAAGAAGGTTGTCAAAATAATGCTCAAATTTCCAAGCATGTTTGAGAAAAACAATATAATATTTAAAGTAACAATAATAATGTACGGTATCTACCTACTTATGTACTGACACTGTAAGTTATTAAACTATTTATTGATTTCATGTTCAAAATAATAACTGAAACAGCTCTACAAACGTTATGCAGAACAAGAGATAAATTACATCAGAAATTATCAAGGATTGCTCTTGATCCGGTTATTATCTCTAACGTAATAACAGAGAACTTACCATTCACTTATGCAGGTCAATATACATTTTTACAAAAACATTGATATTAATATTGAAAACTGGAGACTTAATTATTCGAGTTTCCTGAAAGACCGGTTTACGAGTATTGGTGTTTGGTTGCACATTACCTATCTACAAAATAATACAAATTAATTTAAAAATCAAAAACCCGACTGCTTAATAAGCGAACTAAAAATATGTAGACAAGTAGAAAATCATGCTCTGCAGTCGGAGGATACATATTCGCGAGCTGGCTGACCACCTGATCTTTTTAGTTCGCTTATTAATCAACCCGGTTTTTTATTTTAACTTAACTTTTTTTATTTACAACTTTTTAATTATATATTTTTTTTTAATCACATTTAAACATACAAGCGGTATATATTTTTGTAATCACCTCTAAAAATCCTTCATTTTAATACCCCACTCGAGGCGATACGAAGAAAAAAAATTGAGTACCCACCAATATGGCGCACAAAATCCGCCATTTTTGTTTTTTTTTTATAGTCATTTATCTAAGAATACTTGGGCGGCCAAGCCCTATCTAACGATGTATTAATTATAAAAATCCGTCTAGTGGTTTGCAAGATATGATATAATAAAGAATATTACATACATACAAGATACGCGCGAAAAACATAACCCTTTCCTTGCAGCCGGGTAAATAAAATATAAGTAGGTCGCTTTTCGTGTCTTTCCATGATAACACTTAGTTTTTCGAAACTACAAAATGCATTCGGTTTTCGAAGAGATCTCGATGTTTTGTCAAGCGTAGAAAAATTTGCGGATAATAGGCATAGTAGCGCGTTCCACACTACTAGGCGGTACTGGAGACAAGGAGAATATGCATTAATAAAATCTGATAGCCTAGCTACAACCAATCTTGAATTGATTGAAGATGCGTTGTTTGGATAAATACAGCAGAAGGAGGCAGTATCTAGTAGTAGGCACAAGATCAATTAAAATGTCTTGACTTACTTGACTTGTCCTATAACCCCCAGAGTCCACAGAAATCCTCCATCGCGAACTATGTTGAGGTTCATGCTTCACTTCGCTCCACGTCATTCCGATGCTTATTTATTATTATTTATTTATTATATACTTTATTGTACACCACAAAATATGTACAGGAAAACATTCACAAAAACAAGTGTACAATGGGCGGTCTTATCGCACAGGGCAATCTCTTACAGACAACCTTTGGATGGACTATACGATAGGAGAAGAATTTAGGGCTGTCAGTGTACAAAATTAAATACTTAAATAATATTACTTAGACATAATAACATACAATACATACATACAATATTATATAATATACTAATACATATCAAATATCTAACGGAGAAAGGAGAAGAATAAAAATTATAGTGACAGGTAATGCTCTTTTACCATTTTCTTAAACGTTGGCAGTGTTTGAGCACGTCTTATTTCAATTGGTAATACATTCCACAACCGAGCCGCTTGAATGGTGAAAGATTTGTCAAAAAAGGAAGTGGAATGCATACGAATATTTAATTTAAGATTTTCCGATGACCTCAAGGACCTAGAATGGGTGTCACAGAGGAACTGAAAGCGTATCGCGTATTAGCGTGGTAGCTTATCGCTTCTGCCAACACGGTGCGACGGCGACGTCAGGTTTGACGGGGACGGACACGCTGACTCTTCCTTTTAGGATTCTAGTACAACGCTTATTGAGTATATGATCGGGATCCCTTCGAAGCGTGTGACTGATCCATATCCACTTGCGACGCTTGATCTGGCGGCCAATCGAATTTCTCCAGCAATTAGTAAAATCCTAGAATGCGACGAAGACTTGGATTTGGCGTGATATGTCTTTTGCGACCTTCTACATTTCACAACCGTAGAGTATTACGGATTTGACATTGGACCTGACTTGAAGATTTTGATGTTAATCCTGCTGGTCAGTTTACGCTATTGCCAAACAGGGTCTCAGCTGCGCGAAGGGAGCTCGGGCTTTTTCGCCGCTTCCTGACGTAGATCGTAAAATTTTGCTTGCATGTCGGCGTGTGTTTGTTAGCAGGCATAGGTCATCGGCGTTATCGAAGTTTTTTAATGTTGTGATGTTGGATAATCCCCACTCATTTGTTTCATTCGTTCGGATGCTCTTTGGCGGTCCAGATTTTTTCGATAAGGAGTCAGAGCGTCGAAGACGGTGGATAAATCAGCTTGTAGCATTACCGCAGCTATAAGGTCGAATCCTGGTGTTTTGTTTGTTTTCAAGGAGCGGACTGCTTCAGCAACTTTAGACTTTGACTTTGACTGGGGTTCCGTGTTGATGTTGGGGAGCTGAGATGGTGAAGTACTGACTTGCAGCGTGTCAGGGTTCGATAGTGCTGAGTGCTGATAAACGGAAGACCTCTTCCAAATGTTGACGGCGGCGTCGTAGGTGCTCTACTGACGCTGTCTGTGAGCGTGAGCTGACCTTTTGTTTTTGGTTGGTAAAACATCCAATGACTTCTCCCGCTCTGGGTGAAGCAGGAGGGTGTGTCAGACTTTTACTGACTAAAACCCACCCGTGTTCCTTCATTTGCTTGAGCCAGGGCCGCGGTAACTCTTTTTCAAATTTATCCGCGACCCAGACAGGCATCGGCCCTAGCGGACCCCGTCAGTTATTGCTGAGATCTCTTTGAGGCGCGCGTGGAACACTACGTCGACTCGGGCCTGGTCCTTATCGGACGGCGGGCTACCCATTACTCGCCGTCCGCAAGCCCGCGCCTACGGTGGCCGGGAATCGGCTTGCGACTCCCGACGCCCAGGGCGTCTCCTGCGGTGGGTTGGGGCGTGAGGGCGTCTCCGTTGCGTCTCCCTCACGCGTTCTGCCTCCTCCTTCGCGAGCATTACTGCTTCGCAGAAGGTGGTGACAGCTTCCCATGCTCTCTCGCTCCGTACCATGGCCTGAACCAGGGCCGGACGCGAGAGGTCGCCACCGCCGATCGCCTCCACGAGGACACGGCGTTGCTCCGCCCAAGCGGGGCAAACCTCCACCGTATGTTCTACCGTGTCCTCCGGGCGACCAGCGTGAGCTGACCTGCTTTGGACTTAAGAGGCTTCTTCTTAAACTTGCTGTTACCTGCCAGGGTTTTGGTATCTTTATACAACTTCATCAAGTTACCGGTGTTCGCAGCTTGTTAAGCAATACCATCATCTGCTCCTATCTTTGCGAGTATCTGCGATAATTTCATTGCGTTTCTGGACGGTATTGCATGTTAAGATTGGCTCGTGTGTCGTCATTATGGATCTCAAACAGTCTCAGATGTAGAGATTGTTTGTGTATTCGACCAGGTTCCACGTTTGTTGTGACATCCAGGCTTAGTGAAAATTACTCGATTTGTGTCCTAGAACAACAAAGCAGGTCCCAGGCAGGTATAGGCCATTTTGATGCGAATTAGAATCAGAATATTTATTTGTAAACAGAGGTAGTACATGGTTTGTGAGATGTTATAATATTACGTAGATTCTGTACGTTTTGCCGTGAAGCAACTATAATTAGCAATTTTTCAATGAAAAATAACAGTGAATCGACAAGTGCTACATTAAATCATTTGATACCAAATCAGAAGAAGAGCCAATATTAGACTTTTACTAAATATACCTTACTTTATAGTTTAAAGAAAACAATAGATGCAAAAATAAATTGTTAAATAATTAAAACACAATTAAAATGTCATTAAAAATTAGATGTCAAATATTAAATTATCATAAAAAATTAGATGTCAAATAATAAATTATCATAAAAAATTTGATGTCAAATAATAAATTATCAATAAAAAATCGATGTCAATAATAAATTAACTTAAAAATTAGATGTCAAATAATTCATTTTGTTGTCAAATAGTAAATTATCAATTAATTAAAATGTGTAAGTCCCAAAAAATACAGCTGAAAATACTATTACTGTCTGTAGTCACTTCCCTTCAAATAACTGTAAACTGGAACTGAGCAAAGTAGCAGAGACAAGACAAGTGCAAGTCATACCAGCGGGGCTACCTCATAGGGTTCCGTAGTATTATTTAATATTTTTAAGCAGGTGGCTTTTGAAACAATGTTTAATTACTGTTTTTTTTTGTGTCAGTAGTCATTAAGTTGTTGTGGAATTTTAACATGGTAACAAATATATCCAGCCATTTTTTTGCCAGAACCCTCGCAAAATTACTATTTGAAATAAGGAAGGCAAGGTCAGGTAGTAAAAGAATTCTTAACCAACTTCAAAAAAAAGGAGGAGTTTCTCAATTCGTCGGCATCTTTATAAGTATGTTTCCCGATTATTCAAAGACGCCTGGACCGATTTGGAAAACTCTTCTTTTGTTTAAAATGGTAAATTTCACAAATGGTCCCATGGTCATCAGGTTAGGATCTGATGATGGGATTCTGGAGAAATTGAGCTCCTCAAATATTATAGGCAAACATGTGGTGATTTTGGTATTTTCATCAACATGACTAGCATTTGCAGTAAAAAGTATCATTTGATGAAATGGAACTGGTGAAAGAGCCAGGTGACAGAATGGCATCTGGAACTTCTTAATGATAGAATGTCTCGGTTATAAGATATGTCGAATAGTTAAGCGACCATCGATGAAGCAAATAATAAGTTTTTACCTATGATATTGCTGTTCTGCAGTACTGGCCATTTCGAATCAAAATATTTTTTGTTTGGCTAAGAATTCAAATTTCGAATTAATTTTATTTAAAAAACGTGGCATTCTTTTTTCAAAATAATTTATTTTTTCGTCATCATGGATACGTTAAAAATGCTTGAAATTATGGAATATGAGTACCGTCGGTCGTGGCAGCAATGCGGCACCAGCTTCTCGCAACGTCAACGACGTTTACGGACCGAACACTAGAAACGAACCTGCAGGCTAATTGCGTTAGTGAATTCGACAAGGCAAAGGTTTTGACCGCCATCAATCGACCAATCGCATAGACGGAAATCCACATCAAGGGCATCAATAAACTGCCACTGCGATGGCAAAGATGCATTGATTGCATGGTTGCACTTTCATTAATAGAAATAAAAAATATACGATAACTTATAACTTAAAAAAAAACGGCAATTTCATAGGTAAACACCATAATAGGTACATATTTTATCCAAAAAAATAAACCGACTTCACAAATCTATCAAATGATCAGCGTATCATTGATCGAAGTTGGTACCTACCTCTTCTTTTTATAATTTTTGACACCGACTTCCGATACGAAAGTTATGTTGCTCTTTTTAGTGTTTTGCTTTTGATGAAAAAGTTATAATTTCTCTCATTTTAGCGACTTAAAGATATTGTGCTTTTCCATCAATATTATATATGTCGCAGCCTTATCGTATAACACGCCGTATTAAAAATATGCGCGACCAATTGAAAAACGTCGCTGTTTTGAAATGCGGCTGTTTTCGTTCAGCCGGATTTCAATTCAGCTGAAATAAAGTACGCCGCATTGTATGAGCACTTTAAGTTCATCAAAGCGGCAACGTGGCGCCCATACAAACGGGCGCATCTTTGATACGCGCCGCTTTGAAATCTGACACGCGCTGCATGATCATAACAATATAAATGGCGTCGCAATCGACAACGGTGACACAAAAAAGTGAAAATAATATTGAATTTAGAAGTGAATAATACAAATGTTTATAACAGCAGGGCTCCTTTTTCTATCTGCAGAGTCTAAAGTAACCTAACACGAAGGAGATGACGGGAGCCAAGTTCGCTCGCTTTACTCGCTCACTTCAGCTCCCGTCATCCCCTTCGAACCTAACCTATCCGTGTTGAGGTGCCCTAAGTTCCCGAGCTCGCTTCGCTCGCTCTTGGACTAATTCGTTGTTCATAAATTTATAGTCACCCTACATTGCTTCTTGCTGACAATAAAGCTAAACGTTGAACGCCGCTTTAAGGAACGTATCGCCACCACGATCTGGCTGAACGAAACGTAGCATGTTATCATTTATATGTGTATATCAAAATAGCGATGTTTTGCAATCGGGCGCGCCTATTTGTAATACAGCGTGTTATACAATATGACTGCGACATATACATACGTAGGTGCCTATCGAATTGATAACCTCATTTTTTTGAAGTCGGTAATACATTGGTACTGATGAAAATGGTACCATCGAACTGATCTGATGATAAAACCGGCAGGTAGGCACTGGAACTCCATAATTAAACAATGTAGACTAGTCGTGTTTAGGCTTATTGAAATCGTCATGAGATTGAGATGTACTCTGGCTAAGAATGATTGTCATAGTAATATTAAAAACAAAAACTAAAAGGAGATAAATAAAAACATTTAACAAAAAAAATGATCCGTCTTCCAAAACAAAACACTACAAAGCGAAAAATTACTTTCTTAGCCGAAGTCTGTGTTGAAAAACGTTAACTAGTTTAATTTAAAATTTAAAAACCCTCGTCACATTTTTATTTCATGCTTCATAATTTATCTAGTACATAGTACTAGATAAATATATAGACTAGTTTAGATACGCTTCGATCGGCAATCTATTGAACACGTAATTATGACACGATATCTTGCGAAAACACCCCGATTCAAACAGTAAAACGCCCATAACTTTTGAACGGCTGAACCGATTTTATTCAAACATAGCTAAGAACACTCTCGATAAAATCACCTTTCAAACAAAAAAAAAACAAATCAAAATCGGTTCATCCGTTTAGGCGCTATGGTGCCACAGACAGACACAAAGATGCTGTGTAGCAACACACGTCAAACTTATAACACCCCTCTTTTTCCGTTGGGGGTTAAAAACAAGAAGTACCAAAGACACACTTCCGAAACGAAAGTTATTATTGCAAGTGTTTTGCTCTTCGATCAACAATTATTTACCGAAGGTTTTGATTTAGAAGTCGGTTTGTCCATTCCAAAAACATCTTGATGGATAGTAAAAATTCAACTTACCTACTAAATTCCTACCCATACCCTTAGACTAATATATAGATTGAGATCCATACCCAGGTATCCAGTTTTTAGACGACAATCGACATTATACTATCCTATCAATCTCAATAATCTCCCTATAATCTCATCTTTAGGTAACAATGGTGTATAGCGTTAAGTTTCAGAGTAAACAGCCTGAGACAGACACCCAGACACCGAAAGCACCGAAATGCCTAAATAACCGTCCCGTTTTATTAATTTCGACGCGGATCTCTAAAATACTATCATAATAAGATAACCGTTGACAAAAAAACAAGCGAAAAAAAAGCTACCTTAATTTTTCAACATATGCCTTGATAAAACTCGCGGGCTCTTGAACAAGTAAATAAATGCATACTTAGTCGCGTATTTAAGTACAGATGAAACAACAAACTTGCCCTCAGTTGACGACGAGATTTCTTGTGGCATACTACCCAGCTTTCATAAATTTATTGTAACGTATATTATAAGGAATATTCAAAAGTGGTGACTGTTATTAAGTATTATTTTGTGGTGAATCTAGCAGTTTTACATTGCTGAACTGAAGAGGTATTTAATACTTTTTTCTTCCAACTATGCTTTAAAGCAATAAAAATGTATGAAATTTCATTATTGCACAGTTTATTTTTTAATCGCACCAAAAGGTGCCAATCTCAATGGATTAGCTCTATTCAGCCAGCCGATATCAATACTTTTTTTTTTACGTTCGTATTATTCGTTTCTATCCTACTTGTTCCAAATTTAAAAAATGATTGCTGCTAACTCTGATTTAAAAATGAAAGAAATTTAAAAAGTGATTTGGCGGGACTTTGTTAATTTTGCTTGACAATATTTTTGGAATCGATAAAGTGTGATACTATCTGATTTTGAGTGCTTCGGCTTCGAATTAAAATGGAATCATCTAGCGACACATTAACTCCGGAAAACATTCTAAATGAAGCCGACAGTGTTATAGAAAATCTTTTAATTTCAATAATTAAACTTCTATTTTAACTCTTTAGATTAGATTAAGACGGGCTGATGTCCGCAACTCCACGTCTAAGCGCGTATTTTGCGTACAAAACTGTTTGATATGAGTTTCTTTTATCTACTATTCCTATAGGTAATAGTTGAAAGAAAATTAGATTATGCACCTCGCCTTAAGTAATTTATATTGCCCTCGTGCCGGTTAGATTAGAGCCCTAAATCAGGCACTCGGTGCAATAATAAATTACTTTGTGTTGTAGGTATTTAAATGAAGCAATTTAGTTTCTGTTATAAATTATCATTAGTTAAAACTATTTGTGTTTTGCTCTACTATAATATACTATAACTATTTTTTGTGTATGCCTCAATATGATGAACTTAATAAATAATTTGTTCATAAAGTTGACAACTTACTTACCATCTGATAACGTTAGAGATGAACTGTGATACATCATTACTATGTAAACAAATTATGGTCCAATCTGTGACCCGGACGCGTGTAGGTACATTATTTTCTATCAGGATCGACCTAAGTAGCAATAAATAAAATAACAGATTTATTACCACCTAACAATCAAGCGCGTTGAAATAGCAATCAAATAGACCGGTGATTTATATTAAAAAAATAATTCGTACAAGGAGGTCTTGCTAGAGCTTTTATTTTATTTCTATGTGTTTACTGTGTTCTCAAAAAGAGTTTACCTCATAATAATTTGTTAAAACATTTAACTATTATTTTAAATTCCCATTGCGAGCAAAATAACTAGTTATATTCTGATAAAAATGTTTAACTATAAAAGTCGCAGTGGCGTATGTTCAAAACTTACCGCGTTTGCATTCCAGATTATACAAAATCAAAACAATATATTTCAACCAATAGCAGCAATCAGCACCATCGGCTGCGAGAATTCTGATTGGCGAATAAGAGTTGCTCTGTGGCGCCTCTCCGACCTTATAAATATCGGCGCGATCACAAACCAGACCTCTTTTCCACAGTGTTAATTCAAGGGGACTCTTTCGGGTTATTTTTGTGAGCTAACTCTAAATTCAGAATGCCGGAGACCTCAAAAATGAATGGATACGCAAAAACAAACGGACATAGCTATGATATGGAAGAAGGATCAGTATTTTTATTCACATCAGAATCCGTCGGCGAGGGCCACCCAGGTTAGTTTTCTTCAATAACTCTAATGCAGGAATTGTTCATCGAAAAATGGCCGCCTTAGCATGTGCGTAGATAAAGTATAAATAGGATTCCTTTTGTTTACAATATTACTTGTTCTATTCTTCGTAAATCTTTGATTGTCCGGCAATAACACACGGACAGGCATGCTTTATTCAATGGCAATGTTTTGTTACATCATGGTCCTCTCAACTATTACCGTAATTTACATTTGTCAAAATAATCGCAACACGTGGTCTGAGCCAAACAACGTTGAATTTTATGATAATATGCACTTGCACTTTTATTTGAATTTACAATTTATGATGTATTTTATATTTCAGACAAAATGTGCGATCAAATTAGTGATGCTATCTTAGACGCACATCTGAGACAAGACCCTGACGCAAAAGTAGCATGCGGTGAGTGTCATAAAATACCATGATGTCGGTGTAATAAATAGAAATAGTGAGAATTTTTGCTAATTAAAGTGCTTTATTATCAGAAACGGTGACCAAGACCGGAATGGTGTTATTGTGCGGTGAAATCACATCCAAAGCTAATGTTGACTACCAGAAGGTTGTCAGAGAGACTGTGAAGCACATTGGTTATGATGATTCCTCTAAAGGTATGTAAATATTATCCTTGAATAACTATCCGTTACCAGAAGTATACAGATGCAGCTCCTTGGCTTAAAGCCAGTTCTGTGTAGACAAAATCTAAATTCTAATTTAACTTCCCTCATAGTAATGGATGAATATTATTCCGTGCACACTAGGTTTTGATTGGCGTACACTAAATTTACTAGTGGCTATTGAAGAGCAAAGTCCAGACATAGCCAATGGAGTCTATCAAGATAGAGAGGAATTAGATGTTGGGGCAGGAGATCAGGTACAAATTGCATAAGAATTTGCTGCACGGAATAACTCTTGGGTCTATTGGCTATTTGAAAACTTGGGTTTACATTCTGCATGATTTACAGAATGAACAGCGTTCTCCATAACTATGGGTGTCCGTTTCACTTATTTCATAAAACTCATACTTGCCAAGCTCAAATGCATTTCAGCGGTCAGACAGCACATTGACAATGGTGCATGTACATTTCAATTATATTTGTTATGATGATGTCTGGCTGCAGTGTCACTTGATACTCTATAATCATTATCTACCATTAATTAGTACTAAAATGAGCATGTTGGGATCAGGTTTTGATTACAAGACCTGCTGCGTGATGCTTGCCTTGGACCAGCAGTCACCAAACATTGCCGCAGGAGTGCATGAGAACCGCAATGATGATGAAGTGGGGGCTGGAGACCAGGTATGTTAAAATCATCATGTTTATTTAGTTCTTGTCTAATATTGAGTTAAATTTAGCAGCTCTGCATTAATTTTATTTATACATTTGGGGGTTATTTATTCACGGGAACACATTTGCATATACATTTCCATTATGTTTGTTTTCATAATATTTTGTGGAAAATAAATCTGTTTTTATTTTCCACAAAATAATTAGTATAATTATCACTTGTCCACAAATCCAGGCATTGTTAAATGATTACTATTTCATTACACATTTGAAAACAGTTATTGTCAATGGGCATGATTCACTATTATGTTTTCTTACCTCTACTTGGGAAAAAACCATGTGAAAATTTTATTGCTTTGAATTGTGCAATGTTGAGGATAACTTAATTTTCTTATTATGTAACTAGCATGTGTCTTTAAAACTTTCTTTAATGCATTTTTTACATAAATAATGTGACTGGTATTGCAACAGCTGTGTTTAACAATAAACCTAAAAATTTCAGAAATTAAAAAGCCAAGGTCATATTCTTGTTTTTTCTTATTTTATCTTTGCCCCTCACTAGGAATTTCTTCCTGTATCGTGGGTGCGTTTACAAACATATAAACTTACATACACAACACCCAGAGCCAGAACAACTATTGTAGGTCATACAAATATTTGTTGCGTGCGGGAATCGAACCCGCGACACGCAGCGCAGCAGTCAATCGTTCTACCACTGCGATCAATCCTAATTATTTGAACAATGCTCCATCATGAATCTCAAATTAAAAGTCTAGATTAAAACTAGTCTACAGTATTTCAACACAATGGTACAGATATTTTTCATGTGTTCTAATTTATTATTTTATTTCCAGGGTTTAATGTTTGGTTATGCAACAGATGAAACCGAAGAATGCATGCCTCTGACAGTAGTTCTTGCACACAGACTAAACCAGAAAATCGCTGAGCTACGACGAAACGGCGAATTCTGGTGGGCTCGCCCGGATTCTAAGACACAGGTAAATATGTACTTTGATTTCATTATTCAAATTAAATTTATTGCATCCATAATGTGTATACAGGTGGTAAATGTAAGTAACAGAAATAATTATTAGGGACTCTATTGAGTACAACAAGATTTTAGATACAGTTTCTAGGAGCGAGGAGTAGTGTTGTTTAAATACAGGTAGGTTACCCAAAAACTTGATAAGATAATGACTTCAAAAAACATTTCTCAATAATAATAATTATATAAATATTTGTAACAAATAAACTGATTAACTCAAAAAGATAGTTTATCTGACCTTTGCAGCTATATGGTATGCTCGCTGATGTCAAAGGCCAAATTTTATGTCATTCAAGATTATTTTGTTTTTGTAAACCTAGCCTGTGGTTTATCTTGACGAAAACAAGAATGAACTATAGGGACATTACATTTTCCGGTATTGGTTTTCTTTAAATATTGAAGGAAATTTTATATTATAATAAATCAATCTAAAAGCCAATCTTTGCTCTATAAGAAAGAAAAAAAACTTTATTGAAGATACAGTTGTGTCCTGGATTCTTAAATATCTAGATGTGCAGGTCATTTCAATAGCCTGAGAAAGCCAATCAGCTACAATGTAACAATACATTGTTTCGATCTCTGACCCAGTGCTGTGCAACATTGTAATAGCTTTGATTGATGCATATTGGTGTCGAGACAGTTTGCTTCTCTTCAGACCAATTAACCCTTGTAAATCAGGATTGCTATAATTGAAATGCTTCAATGTAGACGCCGCCTCGTTACCAGCGTCAATTATTTTATTGGCAACTGTGGAATCCTGGCCAGTAAGAAAAATAACTTGTTGACAGATAAATTTTTCATTAAAAACATTACACTTCTACAGTCGGTAAAAAAGTCAGCAAGGCATCTCATGCAAAGAGCCAAGCCCATAGACAATTAGACTGTACCAACTGTGGTGTTCACTAGTAACACTAGTTAGGGTTTGGTTTGTATAATAAAACAATCAGGTTTATCAGTAAGTGGCAGCACTCAATCAGACGTCCGTACACTGCTGGTGCAGATCTAATAATGAATAGATGTAAACATTGAAAGTGCTGCCACATTTATTTACATTAATTTTAGTGTATGCCACATCTCTTCCTTTTTATAATATTAATTAGTTTTCAAGTGCAATTACATTATTTTGCATGTAGACAATAATTAAGTCTTAAAGTACAATTTACAATATTTAGCATTTTTAAATTAATTGCGTTTTAGGCACATATTGCTATGTTTGTAATGTATTAAAACATTCGGTTAGATTAAAGTAGTTATAATAACCTTATTTTGATTATAGATATATTTAGCTATCTAGTATTTGCTTTAATTTTTAATTCACACTAATCTTACAGATATAATATGGTTTTAGCAATACAGTGTTTTATTTAAAGTCTTACGAAGCATCGCTTCTTGATCGATAATCCTATAGGGTCTACAGGTTATTTTTTTTTCTTTATAAATGATACTTATTTTAGTAAATTGGTTAAAAATAACACAAATAGTGATCGAAACTTTTAGATGACCATTAAAAAAAAAATTAAACTAGATGAGGCCGGTATTTCCTATCTGACTACTCTGAGAAGAAACACCGAAACAAACTCAGAGGTCACAGTCACTTTTAAAATCCTTAATGATTAATAAAATGGTCAAATCATATGAGAATTGTGAACCATGTAGGTTTATGTCTGATGATCAAATCATATAGATTTTTTGAGAACCACGTTGGGTCGTAGATTAATATCTGAGGTGGTCTTCATTCACTAGTTATCATTCCAGTCTGCTTTTCGTATTGACTGATGACTGACTCGTGCAAAATGCCTGTTTTAATTTTTTTTTTTACTACAGCCATTATTGAAAAAATAACTATGCCTCGTTTGATACAGCATATATTGAATAACTAATAACAGATATATCAGCCGTTCTTAGATGTTATTTTAATAACTAATAACATAATTACGTTGTTAGATGTTTTACTTTTACGATTTACGGCTTTTGAAATATATTTCAGTACACTATTGTGTATTATTGTGTTTTGTCTAGAAATTTCACTATTTCGATATGTAAAATATTTAGAGTTTACATTAGTAGTCCTTATGACTACAAAACATATTTCATATATAAACAATCTGGACTCCTTATTAAATTAGGTCTTTGTTCATACGAGTATGACCTAATGAATCAGTTTCATAACTCTTTTTTTTTTTTTTTTAAAGCATATCGTCTCGTTTTTAATCTGACAGTACACTGTCAAACTTTAGTTTCCAAAGGAATGAAATGTACTGTTTCTGTTTGTCGAACTGAATTATTAGTCACTAAAGTAACAGTATTGGTGTCAGCAACTACTTGGATGCAATACAACTTTTGAGTCATGTCATTATAGAGACACAATATTTAAGTTTCAAAACTATAGATTGATTTTATAGTTGTGACTTTTATAGAAGTGGATCCTTAATAGATCCACTTTCAAACAAAATTTATCCAGAAAACTGGATTACTATAATAGTTTCCAATTACTTAAGCGTTTGTGTGTAACCACAGATCATAGAAACAAAAGATAAACTATGATCTGTGTGTGTAACCGTCGATTTCATCAACTGGTTAAAGTATTATAAACGCATCACAATTAAACGCCAGTCAAGTGATGCATAACTTGGATTCGATCAATCGCAGTAGCTGACGTGCGCGTTTGACAATAATTCTAAATTATTATTTTTTTCATCATATTTATTACATTTTTTTGAAGACAACTTTGTTTTTATAAAGTTTTACAACTCTTGCGCCAACCAATAATGGTTTTTGTGTCGGTAAAGCACAGAGTGCCAATTGACTTCTTAACTGTTTTTGATATAAACGTGATGAAAAGCGTTTTTGATAATTACTTTATAGAAACATATTGTTTTACCAAATTTAGGAGTTGGAGTTTCTTAGCAACACTACCTTAGTATTATAATTTATCTAAGGCTGTGTTTGTCCAAATTACAAAAATATCATCATCAGCCTCTAAGACAAGCATCTTTGGAGAACCCCTATCTTATAGTTTTATTTACAGGTTCCATGATGAATGTCTGTAGCTATTCCAGGAAGTGGGACTCAACTATGAGGCTGAATTTTTTTTTTGAAAAGTGAGATCTCTAGATTGAAATATGTGAAATTGGAAATTTGTTTATTATCTATGGAATTCAGGCCACAATCTTGTTTTAGTACATTAACGGAAATTGCAGCTTTATTCCTTGAACCAAACTGATGGAACTGTTTTGAAAATAGAGATCTCTAGATAAACCTTTTTGAATTTGGAAATTTGTTTATTTTCAGTGAAGTTCAGACCAAAACCTTTTCTAGTAAATTAAGGGAAATGGCACCTTTTACTCAAAAGATTATTTTTTGCTACTAATCATTTAGAGCCAGTTTTATCGTCTTATCATGCAGACAATAAGTCTTGCACATGCAAGTTTGTAGTCAATTGCATAGTCATTGACTTGAAAAATATATTCTAGAAAAGTGGACTTTATTAGCTTCTTATTTAAGCTTTCATTATCTTGTCATTTGACAAGAGGTTGGGCTTTTTTCTTTTACTGGCCCTTGTTTTGTAGTGTTTCTTGGAATAACATTAGAAAACACCTTTTATTCTGTTTGCATTCATTGTACTAGGCATAGGTAACTCAGCATAATCTTTGCGTTAACTCAGGTGCAGTTTACTGCACTAAGTTTTAAGTGCCAAAGAACATTGAACAGCAGAAACCGTTAGGTATTACGTTTGTGATTTTATTGCCACATCAACAAGAGAGGTTATACTTCTTGTTCATTTATCAATTTTATTATGGCAAGTACTTGTTGTATTTTGGCTCTGACTACGTTTTTCTGACTCTTAATGTTTGCTTTTTCTGTAATGTAATCAAATTATAAGTAGGTTCGCATATTTGTACTTTGATCGCGTCCTACAATAGAGAATGTGTCAATCATACAGCAGAGATTAGACGTAGCATTTTGTACATAATAACAACTCATTGTTCAATTAGAAGTGTATTGAGTAGGACAACTTGCATTTTATTTAGATTCAGGCTAGTTGACACTCACTGATATATTATGTCATTTCTACTTACATTGAGATTGACAAAACTTAATGTTCTACTGCATGCATTAGCTCCATTCGAATAAACTTCTAGCATTATTGATTTCATTTTATATAATCAAAATGCTAATTATAAAATTAACAAACGAATATATTTTTACTTTGAACTGATTGTGTTCTACTCATAACAAGAGCTCAGTGTGGCTTTGTTTACATAGGAATGTTTAAATAAACAAACTCTACCTAGCAAGCCGCACAAAAAGTCCCTTAAGTACCTTTTAAGTGCCAGACTGCCAGTTAACTCGAGTCCCAATATGTCATCTCAGGAAACGGTTACTTTTTGTTGATTTTATTTTTAGTTTGATGGGGATAGCCAGTACACAATGCATTCGATTATGTTATTATTTAGCCTTAACAAAATTCATGACACTTATTTAGTATAACGATAAAGTAATACCTATGTGTCACCTAACTTCGAAGTTATCGAAGTGGAACTCGTCCTTTTTTATGTTTGTTAATGATATCTTTTGATAAAATTAACATGTATTAATGATCAACGTCATTTTATTTTAGATCCAATAATATCTTTTGATATGATTGACATCATTTATTTCGACCACGGTTAAATAATTGGCACTTTTATTTTAGATCCAATAATGTCTTTCGACAGAATTGCAATCATTTTTTTTTTTGACCTCTATTTAACCACTGGAACTTTTGATATGATTGACATCATATTTCGACCACAGGTTAATCATTGGGACTTTTATTTTAGATCCAATAGTGTCTTTCGACAGAATTGACATCATTTCTTTTCGACAATGATTAAACTTTGGAACTTTTATATAGATTGTTTTAGATCCAATAATGTATTTCGACAAAATTGACATCATTTCTTTTTCAAACATGATTGGAAGTTTTAATATTGGTCCAATAATATCTTTCGATAGAATTGGCAATTGATGTGTCGTCCTCATTTATTTTCTACCACGATGACTCGTGGTGCTTTTATTTTTGATCCAATAATTCGTTTTGATAGAATTGGCAATTGATTTGTCGTTATCGTTTTTTCAAATAACGTAACGAAACTGTTGATCGTTGATCAACCTTTGACAAAACTATCTATTTTGGCAACTATCTATTTCTAAAAGTTTAATGTGTTACCTTACGGATTACCAAACACGTTTACCAAACGATAATTATAGTATACGATGAACTTCACTTCGTACTAGTATACGACGAACTTCCCTTCGAACTTTACCAGGCTTAGGGCTGGCTAGATTCCACGTCATGCTATTAATATTGCATTTCTGTGATTGCTAGTACAAATCAAGATAGTAAATCGGAATTCGTAATAAATTTGTCGCAGGTTACACTCGCAAAGTATACGACGAAGTCAAAGTTCAAAACGAAATTTTACATAATATAAAATCGTCCTAAGTTACTTAGGAATAAGCTTTATTTTTGCATTGTGCAATTCAACTAAACATCCAGCCCGAAGAGTATAGCTCTCCTACTCGCACGCATCAAAACGCTTTGTCTGGCTTATTCACTTCAACCAGCTACGTTGACAACTTCAAGTATGTTATAGTTTGCGGGGATTTATAGCGTTGTGACAACAGCTTTGGTTTCGTTTCGTAAGTAACAAATAATGGTTGAGAAATATATCGTTTAGAAAAATAGACAGTTTTGAAAATAGATAGTTTTGCTTTGTTTATTGGTGATTATTGTTGAGTGCAATGGATCGTTTTATGCTTACATAAGTACGTTGGCAAAGTTCCATCGCTATATTTGCAACCGGATTTGGTCAACCGGATTGAACCGGATTTGAGTTTGCCTTGCTATCGAAATGTAGAATTTATTTTAATTTTTTACCACATTTCGGAACACGGTTTTGTTTATTTAAATGAGTGAAGTAATGATTTCATCGATCTAAGCAGCACATCCCTCAGCTTATCGCCGACGCAGATCGCTCATAGATAGGCAGATAATTATAAAAATAAACATTCTATTAATTTCTATTAAATTTCACACATATTACTATTACTACAAATCACCCTTACTCATTTTATCTTTTTTTTTTCAAAACTCATTCAATAAAATAATATTTTTATTGCTGACCAAATTTTTGTAAGTGGGACACTATTTGATTTAATCACTTTACTTACTGCGCTTACACTCGTCGCCAATGTGGTGTTCACTAGTAACACTAGTTAGGGTTTGGTTTGTATAATAAAACAATCAGGTTTATCAGTAAGTGGCAGCACTCAATCAGACGTCCGTACACTGCTGGTGCAGATCTAATAATGAATAGATGTAAACATTGAAAGTGCTGCCACATTTATTTACATTAATTTTAGTGTATGCCACACCAACTAATCTATTTTTCTTAATAATGGCCAACTGTTGTGTGTAGGTTACTCTAATGAAAGAACTCTTGAGGATATCGTCTTTCAATGCTGTTCCTGTTCGTTCTGAAGCTCACATGACTTAATCAATGTCTAATATATCAATTGTTGTTTAATGACTGGGTGATAAAACTGACACCAGTGTCAAGCGATATCTGAGATGGGTCTATTGAATACGTTGGAGACATGTGCATTATAAGCAGCACACAATGAACACTTTAGTCATTTCTTCAAGGTTTTAAATCTATATTTTCAAAAATTAATTTAATTGGGGACTTAATTTTAATAAGTTTTTAATTCATATTAAAAAAAAATATTGTTCTTCTATGAAAGAAAGGGAGTTATTGATAGCAAGACGATTAACACGACGGTATGGAAGAAGAAAACGTGTTGTGTTGAGCTGACCCCAAGAAACGTGGGATAAGGGCAGGAAGTTGACGAGTGGTGTCATATTTTATTGTCGTATCCCATCACAAGCTAATTCCTTGACACAAAGTTGCCAGGTGTCTAGTTTTTAGCATTCGTTCACCCAGCGTAGTTAGTAGTTAATTTACGGGGTAAAATATCAATAAAACCTCAATGTCGGGTAACAAATAATAAGTTAAACAACTTATTGTAATCACGCATTTTTTATTATGAACATAAAAAATAATCATAATGTGTAATGTGTTACCAGGATTAAAAAAAACCCAGTCTAGTAAAAACAATACTTCATTAAAATTTTATTTGTATACTTATAGATATGAGGAAATGATTTTGATTTGATGAGTATTGAGGGCAATGATTATAAAAAGAAAACCCAAATTGTAGGCATATGACCTTTTTCGTGTCTAGGCAATTAGCGGGTAATTTTAAAGTTCGTTCGCCTTTAAGTCTCGAGAGCTTTTTATGAATGTAGAATTCTCGTCAATTCATACTATTCTGTAGCGTTTTATTCAAGTATAACTAACAATGGCTGTGCTTGGGAGGCCTGTCTTGTTTGGGCCGCGTCAGGTAGCAAATCGTTGGGTCGAATTTCAATCACACTTACCAGGATTAAAAAAAACCCAGTCTAGTAAAAACAATACTTCATTAAAATTTTATTTGTATACTTATAGATATGAGGAAATGATTTTGATTTGATGAGTATTGAGGGCAATGATTATAAAAAGAAAACCCAAATTGTAGGCATATGACCTTTTTCGTGTCTAGGCAATTAGCGGGTAATTTTAAAGTTCGTTCGCCTTTAAGTCTCGAGAGCTTTTTATGAATGTAGAATTCTCGTCAATTCATACTATTCTGTAGCGTTTTATTCAAGTATAACTAACAATGGCTGTGCTTGGGAGGCCTGTCTTGTTTGGGCCGCGTCAGGTAGCAAATCGTTGGGTCGAATTTCAATCACACTTTGAGGCCATCATGGTTTACTTAGCAACAGCAGCTTACTGTACAGATTTGAACCTTATATCCTGGAGAAAAGGTTCATGTTACTTTGCAGGGAGAGATAAGTTATGGTGGTTCCAGTACAAAAATAATTCTTATATTGTATGTGTTTGGTTTCAGGTGACCTGCGAGTACGTCTTCGCTGGAGGCGCCACAGTGCCACAGAGAGTACACACACTTGTCGTCTCCCTGCAACATTCAGAGAAGGTAAGTTTCTCATCATACCTTTAAATCTTAGGTTTCCCTCTGAGGTGGTTATGTTCGTGCTAATTCGGAAACTCGAATATTCCCTAAGCGCATACTTTTCTAGGGACATGTACTTGAACATTATACACAATCAAGACCCGGAACATTAAGGAAAATCAATTATTCCTATAATAGCAAAATACCACGGCATTTTATTAAATATTTCGTCATTTATGTTTTATCATGATGTGTGAATAATTTTCTTAGCACACGAGTAATTTTCTTGATAAAACTTACGCACAACTGTATCATAGCATCACTAACGTGACCATTTCACGGAGATAAGTATTTTAGGTTACATTATCAACAAATCACGTCATGCTTTTATGTTATAATAAAAAGATATGATACTGTGTTATACATTTTACTTGAATAATAAAATTCTTGATAATTTTAGGCCGTGACCTATGATGACATAGTGATTCATATTCGATAATAATATTAACTTTTTGTAGATAACTCTGGAAACTCTACGCGAGGAGATCAGGGAGAAGGTTATTAAGGAAGTCATTCCCGCTCATTACATCGATGAGAAGACAGTCATCCACATCAACCCTTGCGGTCTGTTCATCATTGGTGGACCTCAGGTAAGGACAATAATTATGCAAATTTATTTCCACCCAATATTCACATTCCCACCATCACATACAATACTATCTTAGATGTTATAGAATCTTTAGCTAGTGCTTTTGAATATCAATTCAAATGTTTTTTTTTTGTCTTTCTTCGGTTTGTGCATTTAGCCAGTTTCAAATTTAGTTCCTTTAGATATTTTATCCCTTTGCACATAAACTTTGTTATGCATTAGAAAGCATATGTAAAACATTCCAATGATTTTTGAAATATATTACAGCGAGCCGGTCTTATAGCCAAGCTTTGCTTCATTCTCAGCTCCACTAAGATGGCACCTGTTTCAATGATTCCGAATTTTCTCCAGTTGCATAAACACTACACAAATTTTACGACACAGTGTTCACTAGGAATCAATTTGCGAATAATTAAAACAGACGCTGAACTTTATAAAAAAAAAACCCGCCAAAATTCCCAAATGCTAGTTGCTAAGCATGGTCATGGTATAAGGAGATATAATTACATATTACAAATGACCAAGATTTCAGTGCATTATCTATGAAGCACAAAGAGACCTTGTTTGAGAAAAAAAACCTTAAAGTAACAATAGTAGATTTTTTGTTTGTTACTTTTATATCTGCCATCAGTCTTCATAGACTACAATCAGATGTGTTTTTTTTTTAATAATAATTAATAGCATTTAATTACATAGAATAAGCTAATATTGTATAAAATACTTAATTAACTAAGACTACAAACATGTACAATCGGCCAAAGCTATATCTGAGCACCGTAAGGACTATTTCTGCTTGCAGGGCTCGCCCGCTAAATTAACGCCGACTTAACTCATCAACCAATAGCATCGCAGCATCGGCTGACTGTTTCTCTAGTACCTGTCAGCCCCTTGTTTTTATAATTTAAAAAGACGGCAAAAAAAAACAAATAAGTTATTTCCTATGGTCGACGCAAAAAGGGCGGACGCAGCTATGCTCATCTTGTTCACGGGATTTTGTTTTCAAAGTGATCAGATATAGCTTTGGCCCATAGTACACTTAAAACAAAAACTAGTTACTAACTAATCCTTAAAATACTATTCTAAAATATGTCGTCGAAAAACTCCTCCATGCTGTTGTCTACTGGTATTGTGCCCAAAAGACTGGCAGTATTGCTGTGATGTGTTCTTGGTTAGGTATGTTTTGTAGAGTGCTCCTTCCAAGGAGGACGGCTACTTTTCTGTACAACATAGTTAGGATCTATTGTGCAGTTTCATTATATAAAAACCAAAATATTTTTATATCAACTAAACCTTATATAGGTACTTTTGAATAATGTGCTAGAAACTCCACGGTCATTCTTTTCTATCAATATAATTACAATTATTTGGTTACATCATTCTTGTTGAAAAATACATATGTGAGAACGATGTAAAAAGCACGAAAGTGTCTAGAGTAAAGCAAACAATTCCTAAATACAAAAAGTACGTAATTAAAAGCAGGCCGAGGCAGCTAAGTTATGACCAATCTCAACTGATGGCGCCCGTTCACGAACATGTCGCATGGATTGGCATCACTTAGCTCAACCATCATGAAGGGAACCGAATGATCCAACACATGTGCCACCATCAGAGAGACAATAGAATAAACTTTATATAATATAATAAATTTTACAATTATTTGGCCGCCCAGTACGTGCAATGCTATTTTACACATGTGTCTTACTAAAAGATCTAATTGTAAACTAGGCTCAGCTCAGGTATGAACTGGCTCACGCTACACAGCCATATCTTTGATAATTTAAATGACAGGAATACGAGGGACCATTTGCTTGGAGAGTGGTTTACCTCTTTGTTGTTTACATACATAATCAATATCACCAGCTCGCAGACTAGGTAAAATAGGATTATGATAGTTTGGTTTGTCATATTTATCACCAGGTTGCAGATCTCTTAACTTAAGTAGCATATCTTAATGAAGGTCCCTACGCACGTAGGTAGGTACCACGGGTCTTCATCAAGCATATCCCAGATCACTTGATAGAGCATGACACACTCAATTGCCAGGGCACACACAAGTCAACGAACGACACATAGCATCATGCCTTAATAGTAAGAATAAGGTTATATTGTCTGTTTCCGCAGTCGGACGCAGGTCTGACGGGCCGCAAGATCATCGTGGACACGTATGGCGGCTGGGGCGCACACGGCGGCGGCGCCTTCTCCGGCAAGGACTTCACCAAGGTGGACCGCTCGGCCGCCTACGCTGCGCGCTGGGTGGCCAAGTCGCTGGTCAAGGCGGGGCTGTGCCGCCGCTGCATGGTTCAGGTGAGACTTGCTGCTGATTTAACTTTGTCATATGCTTGCACGCTTCGCCAGTTACGTATAGGAAACAATGGGCGCGTGCCATCACTCAAGCACAGTTTGAAGACAGCACTGCTATTCAAAAATACCTGAATCAATCTTGCAAATAGGAAAAAAAACATTAAGAAGTTGAAAATGTCGCAATGTGTGTTTAAAAATTGTGCAAATAACCACCGTACTACTGTGATTTTGGAAGGAATAACTTTTTTTTTGTAAATGTGGGTATCATAAAGTAAAAACCGAATGAAATAGTATATACCTATAATGTGATTTTTAATTTCGTGGACTTAACTGATATTTGGGGGGTTGTCACATTATCGTTACAAAAAAATCGTGTCTTACCCTGACTCCTGAGTGATCGAAAATCGAAGTAGATCGAAAATGCAATATTTCACACCAAATTAAATTACATTTGTTAAGGAACTAGCGGCCCTTATTTAGTTTCTACTCATTTATGTCAGACTTTATTTTATCGATCGCATTTATTTTATTGTTGATTTCATATTTAATAGAATAAAATTTTATGTAATGCGTGTATGAATACTGTTACATTAAAATATATTATGTTTATATTCATAAAACATTTATTTACACTAATTAGTAAAATTAAATTGACGAGTCATGTCACATCAATTCGATGAATCATTTATGATTGAGCCTTACCTACAACACTACTCCGCGCTTACAACATTTTAAAAAAACATGGTCATTGGATGCTGTCAGTTTAGTCCCTGAAATAAATCACACTTAATATGAATCAATTACCAAATATTATGATTGTTTGACCAACGTTTGCTTCGCCAACGCGCCAACTATTGTAACAAACATCGACTATTCTAGAAATTTGTAGTTTAGACTTTAAAACATGCCAGTAAGACTAAATTTGTTTTGATGTATGTTGAGCAGCGAGCAAGCTCTTAAATTTTTTGTTGCTTTTTGTGCATAGTTTTGTGAATGCAACTTTAAACATTGCTGTTAAGGTTGAATTTGCTTTAATGCATATTTATTTCAACTAGAATTCTTAAAATTACCTAAACACAATTGGCGTCAGTTTTAAAGAGAGTTTTTGTATGGGATTGTTTATCTAGTATATTTTTCATCGAAAATCTGTTAATACTCTACTCATTATTATACTCACAACGGATCTTTGTGTGTTTGAATTGGCTGCAAGATCCTGCCCAGTAGCTATTTTTGTGTCAATATTGAAAGTGAAGTTATCATTGTATAACTGTATCTTTCACTCGCTTACGTTTGTCGTATCATCCTATCTCGCTTACTCTATGCAGTTAAACTGTTTCTTGCGCATTAATTGACAAAACTAACTTCAGAGACGCAAAGATCCACTGTTAAAATTATAACAGCTTACCAAAGAAACATCCATAATTATTATTATTTCGAAAACAATAGCAAGAAACTTAAAACAGCACCGATTCACGACGACACAGTCATGTGCAATGTCATTGACATCTTTATTCCATTGACATAAAGTTGTATATCAACATAATGCCACGTTGATAAAAATACAATGCCCTTTTCTCAGTCATCTGCTTGCATGAACTGTGTGAGTTTATTCCCCCTGAAAATTTTAGCTGGACGTCCCAAATAATTTTTGCATGATGATAATCTTACGTCACAATGACGTGTCGCTGGCGCCAGGTTTCCGTTGACGTATGCCTCGCGACACTATTATAGACAAATTGTACTTTACACCGCTCAATCATATTCTGTCCTTTGACTTGTATTGATTATACAGAAACAGATGACGATCTCGAATGTTCTTTTCTCTATTTGTGTAGACATTATCATGTATTTTTTATCTTTGGAACAAATATAGCTATTTGTTAAAAAGTCGGGCTTGTTGTGTTATAGCTTCTTATTGTCCCATCTTCCTGCCTTGTCCCATGTTACTTGAGGTCGGTAACCCTTTTTTAAGCCCCTACGGAAAAAGAGGGGTGTTGTAAGTTTGACGTGTGTGCATTTGTGTGTCTGTCTGTGGCATCATAGCTTCTAAACGTATGAACCGATTTTAATTTAGTTTATTTTTTGAAAGGTGACTTTATCGTGTGTTCTTAGCTATGTTTGAAGAAAATCGGTTCAGTCGTTCAGAGTTATGGGCATTTTACTGTTTGAATCTGGTTGTTTTCGCAAGATATCGTGTCATAATTACGTGTTCGATAGATTGTCGATCGAAGCGTGTCTACTATCAGATAAATCATGTAGTTTTAAAAGCAATATATAAAAATGTGTCGGGTATTATTTAAATTTTACTCATAATCTTTATTATTTTTAATTAATTCGTATGTTTTTATTGTTATTTACAGGTCGCATACGCCATTGGTGTGGCTGAACCGCTGTCTATCACCGTGTTCGACTACGGCACTTCACACAAGACCCAACAGCAACTCCTCGCGATTATACAAAAGAACTTTGACCTGCGACCGGGCAAAATTGTCAAGTAAGTTGTTATTCTTACATCATTGTTTTGAAACATTATCGTGTAACAGTTCTGTTTTGAATAATTCTGATAACCTAGTACTAACATGTAAATGTTTCTTTTCCAGGGAATTGAACCTCCGAGCACCCATATACCAGAGAACCAGTACTTACGGTCACTTTGGACGAGAAGGCTTTCCGTGGGAGAATCCCAAACCATTGGTTGTAGAATGACTTGCAACTTAAGCACTAGACCATTGTAAATATTTTCACCAGTATGTTATAAACACTTAATCTACGTGTGTAATTGTAGTGAGGGCGCAGGGAATGTCGCTGATGTCTCTCTTTAGACATAATCTGTACGTCACGAACATGAACCTCGCCAGTGGAACTGATACGATTGTCACCAAACGACGGTTGCATTCACGAGGTTCACTCTATATTTAAGTATTCTCTAGATTAATAGACACATAGGTTTAACATGGTGCCGTCATTTCTGAATTTGAGTTAGTTCACGGGTTTTAAATGGCAGTCCTATTTATTTAAGAACACGTGTTCAGTTTCCTATAAACAGATTTGTTTGATTTTTACACTGCCTCGCCTGTTTTTTATAGTTAAGTAAATGAACTTCCAGTTATTGTGAATGAATTGATTTTATATTATGTACAACTTGAATTATGGACTGCCTACACTCTCGAATGTTCTTCACTTTACGCTTTACGATGTAAGTGCTATGATTTATCGGTAGAGTAGACTACTTCTCTGGTCGCGTCACAGTCGAGCGAGTGGCGGTAGAACGTATTGTTCCACCGTCCTTCGCTTCACTGCAAATATATTTATTAGTGCTGCGTGGAGACGTTTCCCCTAATATTGTATTAGGTCTTCCCTATATTAGCTGAAATATACTGCCTTACTGCTGTGAAAAGTTAGTACATGAGAATGTTGGTTACCCTCACGCGCAGCACAATTTGTGTTGTGTTTCCGAAAAGGATTGTCGTGGAAAAGAGCCATTTTGAAAACACACCGACTAGACCAGGGCAGTAGTGCACTGTGCATTTACTCCTATATTGTAATTCCGCCGGTAGGTTTAATTAGGCGAAATGCTAACCGTACATTTGACATTAGGAATTAACATAGTTTTAAAACTATTGCTTAGGACGGTTAGTGAGTATTTCCGATTATATTTTTTTAACTGTTTCATCTTTGACCTGTTAAAAGTTTCTGATTAACTTCTGTGGATTATCAATTTGTCAGATTGTGGAATTTAAACTTAATAAAATTATGTCCTCCCGGATAACTAGCGGGAGAAAAAAAACGAACTTTTATTTTAATTCTTCTCGCAAGAGAAATCAGTCTGTAAACGTTCCCTTACAAAAAAAGTAGTAGTTTCTTTTTAAGAAGTTGGGTTTTTTGATATTTTGAATAAATTTTTTATTGGAAGTACTTAACACTTTTAAGTTAACATATTATTCGAATTAGGTTCATTTAAACATGTTATATATTTTTGAAATCGCCTCTTAAAACCCTTGATTCTGATACCCCACACGATGGGAGTGGAAGAAAAAAATATTAGGCCCCCACAATATGGCGCCCAAAAGCTTAAGCCATTTTTCTATTTTCCAATTTGAATGTAGTCAGTGACACTTGCAAGACTATGACGAATAGATTGACGTACGAATCATCAAAATCGGCCAACGCGTTTGGTCTCGAACGCCACATAGGATCAAATATACATGCATACATATATACATAGACTGATAAACACATTACCCCCCCTTCGGCAGTCGGGTAAAAAACACGTTGCTATGCTAACGAAACGTGTTCGACCATGTGGCTCACGTTGCTTTGAAACTATAGTTTACATAACAGCGCGGCGCCGCCAATCGCTAGAATACTCGTGCCGTTTTTATGCTGATAAAATGTTCACCTTGACATGATTGAAAACAGTTTTTGCTATCTTTTGGTTAACTGCCGAATTTAAGCATGACTCACGCGAACCATGGCATTGATACTACAAATATTTCATTTTTCAAAATTATTGAAAACTAGCTGTTGCCTGCGACTTCGTCGGCGAAGCATTAGTACTTCCAATAGCTAATATTTTTTATATCGCGCAAATATATAATAAGTTTGCCATACAAATTTCCACTCCCTTAAGGATGATTGCCGGGATATAAAAACTATGTATATGTTTTCTAAACTATCTCCATACCTTTTCCAAACTATTTGAACTAAATCGGTTAAGCGATTTAAGCGTTAAAATGTAACAGATAGACAGACACACTTTTGCATTTATAATATTAGTATGGATATAATACCAGTATGTTAACTACAGTCCCAGACAGGGCAAAGGTATCTTCTCATAAAGAGAAGGCACGAGCATTAATCACCACGCTTGCTCAAGGCGGGTTAGTGATTTTAATCTTTCGTGTGTTTGAGACGTGGATCCAAGTATCTAAACGTCACGTCTAAACCTAATGAACTTTTTAAATGCTATTTTGTGAATGAAACCTTGGTTTTTTGTGTTTATCTGCAGCCGATTGCGTAATGAATTCGGAAAGAGCAAAGGGCAGAGTTTGAAAAATCGACCATTCACATGCGAGATGAAATACGCGATGTAGCTTTCCGTCTATGTGTTTGGTCGATTTATTAGTACTTATAGAATCCCCTGCATAGGGGATCGTAGTGGATCATTGAGTGCTGTATAATCCCCTGGGGGACTGATTTGGAGGATTCTAGTGGAACGAGTGGATTTTTCATACTCTGCCCTTTGCTTTTTCCGAATTTATTACGCAATAAGGCTGCTGTTGACGCATGCGACTTGTGACGGCACACGACGGTTATTACGAACGCGGACTAAATACAAGAAACGTATACCCATATTAACTATTGTCCACGATAAACTAAAAGTACAATTGAAACAAATAAACATTTCTTACAATCTTTACTACAAAGAATTTGTTCAAAATATTGCTTGCTATGTAGTTGTGGAGCTGGATGAGGAGCTCGAGAGCCAAGAAGCTACAATCCTCCTTGCTCTTTGCTGCACAGTTGTCATCTGGATGGTGTCCGTCCGTAACCAGCCTTGCATATCGAAGCAATGGGATGCCCTAGAGACAGATAACACGATTTAAATAATATTAAAAAAAAACCGGCCCAGTGCGAGTCGTATTCGCGCACCGAGGGTTCCGTACAAACAGCTACTTTCACTAATATAATTAAGTAAAAAAGGTGAAGTTCATTAGTACATAATTGCAAAGGCCGGGCAATTGCAGGGCGAGGACTTCACTAATACGAGACAGGCAATTGCCATTTCCGCCGAGGCGTATATAGTGCTTTTCTCAAAAGAATGCAGGGAAATAAAACATAATTTTTATATTATACATTTAATTTATTAAAAGTTACAACAACATAGCTGGAACGTTGTAATGTTCCACATCCAAAAAACGCCCCTGGAATGGATTTGATCAACATTGCTGGAGCGTTGTAATGTTCCAAATTCAAAAAACGCTCCTGCAATGGATTTGATTTTCTATGCCGTAAATTCGATACGTCGCGTTTTCTGTTTTCGAAAATAATTACAATATTTCCATGCATGTTTGAGAAAAAACAATGAGTTTATGATCACGAGTGGCAGCCTTGTTCCATCTACCGCTGAGTGTAGGTCTACCCTTATAACCAGAGAAAAGGCAAGCATCCCTTGTCTATGCCTCATTCGCATCAATGATTTCATGCATCGTTATATCGACGATGAAGTGACAAGAACTCCTAACTGACATTTTTGCGATTTTACTTTTTTTACGTAGATAGACTTTAAATAATTGTTTGCGTGAGCAGGCAATAGCAGCTAGCTTCATATCTTATTTTTATATATTATATCTATTGCCTGCTCACGCAAACAATTATTTAAAGTCTATCTACGTAAAAAAAGTAAAATCGCAAAAATGTCAGTTAGGAGTTCTTGTCACTTCATCGTCGATATACTGGTTTGGATGTCTGTCTTTCATTCTGTTGCTAAACGTCGTCTTTTACGAGTCACACATGCCAAATGCAAAGGTGTCCACAAATCATACATTTATCTATACGGGGTGTATCGGATAGGTACGATCATATTTTAACCGACTTCAAAAAAAGGAGGAACCTCTCCAGGTATAAGATAGGTACCTATCTCAAAATAGTTAACCGACTATGATAAAGCAATAATTGGTACTTATGAAAAAAAGGTACCTACGAACTGATCTGATGTCGAAGCCGGAAGGTAGGCACTGCATCTCCGAAATAAAACAATGTATCCTTATCGTGTTTGGGCTTATTGGAATCGTCGTGAGATGTACTTGTTAGTAAATGATTTTCATGGTAGAGTGAGATACCTACCAATACTAAAAGAGAAAATTCGAAGTCTGTGTCGAAAAAATAAAAACAGTTTAAACAGCGATTTCGGAAAAGAAAGTAATTTATCACTTTGTAGTGTTTTGCTTTGGAAGTCGGTTTTATTTTTATGACAACACCTTCCTCTAAGAAAGTCATATTCAAACCTAGAAACAAAATCGTATACAGCTGACCAAAATTATATGGGTATTGGTATGGGAGATACCATTTTTTTAAGTTCGTAGAGTCTCCTTTTCCTTTTCGCAGTTTTGTTCGTATTCTACGGGTCTATTAACTGTAAAACTAAATCATATCTGACCTGTCCACAGTGTAGGTTGGCGAAGTCTCGGAGATATCGTCTTTGTACACTCCGAGCGCTCTCCACGGGTCGATGTAGCCGTGTATGTTAATAGTATTGTTCACTACAGGCTCTAGGCCGCCAAAAATCAAGTTAACTCGCTCGGCTCCGGCTTCCACGAAAGCCAAGTCGAATCTGCAAGGGAATACTTAGTTATATTCGTCCACACGGGTTATGTGTAAGCTTCGAATCGAAAACCCTGGGTATTTAGTCGGCTCTTTCTTACTGGGCGTACAACGGCGTCAATTAAGCTTTCGGTCATTCATGAGACTTGACTTACTGGAAAATGGTAATGTTCTCGAAATAACAATGCTTTAGCTTGGCCTGATTTGAACTTTATTTAAAATGCTGCAATGATTGACATGATACCTAAATGCGATTCAATTCAAAGATATGCTAGTATTATACTATCTGTGCCAAATGTATCACTTTTACCGCCACCGTCAAAAAACAACAATAAGCTATTTAAGTACCCACCTTTGATCGAAAATCTGTTTGCAAATATCGGTATAGAAATCCAGGCTAAGCCACTTCAGTCCGTCGAACGCTGTGCCAGATCGTGGCGCTGTTTGGTAAAACCCATATTCGGTGCAAGTTTGATAATACCAGGCACGTGCTGAAAACAAGCGCGGTTTTCAATTAATAATGATTTCAATTAATGAAGTTGTGTAAAAAAATGGTCTCTTAACAGTATAATGCTCGTTCATCATCTTCATTCCAGCCGAAAGTCTTCCACTGCTGAACATAGGCCTCTCCCAAGTGTAGCCTCATCGATCGGTTCAGTGCGTCTCACATCTAGCTGATTCCCGCAGCATTTACAAGGTGTTTTGCCCATCTAGTCGGAGGCCTTCCAACACTGCGTCTTCACGTACACGGTCACCTCTCCAGAACTTTCACCGACCTGTTCTGCGAGCAATATGCAATACTGCCTACTGCCACTTAGGTTGGAAATTTTTCGGGTTGTAGGTATCTATCTCAGATCCAGTGCTGCCAACTCGTTTAGACAATAACGCGCTATTAGCTCTTTAAAAAAGCGCTAGAACGCGCTAAATGGTCGCTGTCAAAAAATCGCCCCAAAAATCGGTAAAATTCGGCGCCAAATTCAAACAAAACACCCAATAATTTGAGACTAGAAATGTATAAACGCATTTTTATATTTTTATAATCAAAATATGTCATATAAAAGAGTTACATACATTATAGTACGAGTACTTGTTTAGTAATAATAAAATAAATTAGTAACGTGTTAATGTAATTATTTTATAAAATAAAGGGATCAAATTCTTCAAAGGGATTAATTTGCTTCTGCCGCCGAAATAAGGTTTGTCTTGATCAATTTTGGACTTCAATTAATATTTATCTGTGGATGAAATTTTCTTAACACGTCGTTGGGAAGTTGATAGTTTGCGCAGTTACTATTTTTTAAAGAAAGTACAGAGTTTCAAAAAGCGCTAGATTTAGCGTTAGGCGCTAGAACGCGCTATTGAACAAAAAAAGCGCTAGATCTGGCGCTGAAAGCGCTAGGTTGGCAGCACTGCTCAGATCAAATAAAAAGTCAAGATGGAACGTTGCAAACAACAAAGTGAAGCCGGTTCAAACTAAGCCTTGCCGTATAAATACACAATTATACGCGCACACGTATAACGAAACTACCCCTTAGCTTGTCAGTTGAGCTTTATTATTTGATCTGTAAGCTCGAAGGACAAGCTAAGGCGTAATTTCGTTGTACGTGAGTGCGTGTAATTGTGTATTTGTACGGCAAGGCTTAGTTGGAACCGGCTTCACTTTGTTGTTTGCAACGTTCCATCTTGACTTTTTATTTGATCTGAGGTATCTATAACCTTGGTCCTCATGTGAGAAATGAAGATATCATTTCTGATTCGATCACGTAAGGAAAGTCCGAGTACAGCCCTCTCTATTGCCGTTAGCGTGACTAAGCCTTCCGTATTATTATATTATTCTACCTTTTGGACTAAGCCTTCTGATGAGGCCCATTATGAGCTACCATTTTTCAGCGCTGGCAACACACACTGGTCATAGACAGCACGCATAATCGTGATCCGTTATTGAAGGGTAATGGTAGAGAATTGGAGTTGATCTAAAGTTTTATTTTTTACTGAAAAACTTCATCGATGGAAAATTTGTTATCGTGAAGTTAAATAAATCACTTACAATTTGTTGTTTGATTGTAGCCGGTCAGGAAACTATCGTAACTAATACGCCAACAGCTTTCGTCGTCCAATCCACGAATTCTCGCTATGTATCCGCTGATTTTCTCCATTGGAGTTGCACCTGCAATGTGTCATGAGAAACTTTTATGTTGTAGGTAATTCAAAGAGTTAAATTATAACGGCTGAAGAAAGAGCGACAAAAAAACTTTCAAGAACGAATGAACAAGGACTTATATGAGCGGTACAGACTCTTCAGCAAGCTGACGTTAGAAAATTAAACTTACCATAGCTAGTATGATCGGCGAAATTATTGCAAATATCCATTAGCGTGCCAGGTCTAGCCTGCTGCACTGAAGTAGAGAATGTCCAACTGATAAGTCCTGCGAAAACGCCTAATTCATACTCATTGTCATAGTCCAGTGGTTCACACAACCTGCAGAAAAAAATATAATTTGAATATATTGAAATTTCCGCGGGGCGGAATAGAAATACTTAAGAATTTGTTAGGAAGTTTTGCAAAGCATAATTAACTTTTATTCAATTGTGTAACTTACAAATAAGATCATAAGAGCTTTTAGCTGCGAAAATTGGACCGTGCGACCTTTCCCTTTCCCATCTTTTTGATTGGTCATGGAACCATATAGAACCTTCAAGATTTACCTATATGTTTCTTCTACTAGGCGCCGTCCGCTTTCGGTCTGCATTGCAGCGACTGTGTCGTCTAGACCACGTCTGATGTGCCCTATGCACTCCTCGCCACCCTCCAACGTGAAAGCTTCATGAACCACCTCCAAATATTCTGAAATGGGTGAAGGTGTTTTAGGAATATTTAATTCTCATTCTGGCGCCTGATTGTTATAGACATTAGGTAAGCAATGTTTGAAATTCAAGTGAAACGCGATATAGTTCTCTCCAAACATCTGGGCCGCCCTGAAGTTGGCTTCCCGATGCGCAAGGCGCGGATCGGTGCTGTTTTTTTTATAAGATTTACTACTGCGCAGCCATTGTAGCCAACTTCAGGGCTGCCAAGAAGTTTGTCGAGAACTATTATATACTTATATATGACACGAAATTAGTTGATACATTACTTGCGGCATTTATTGGTATTAACTTATTATCAGCAGATTTTAATATTTTACCTACATTACACAAGGCAGTAAGGATCAAGGCACATTGACGCAGAGCCGAAGCGAAAATATCTATCAAGAATTTGAGAGAACAAGCGAATAGATTTTCGCCTCGACTGCGTCAAATGCCATAGCCAGTGTTAAAAGTTAGCACCTACCAGGAAAGTCAACTTTCGCAAGGATAGGTCCACTCGAAGCGACAGTGCCGACCACCAAGTGCGGATATCTCTTCTTGAACCACATGACCATGTTAGCGGCATAAGACCCTCCGTACAGTACCACCTCGCTCTCGGCGAACCGCGGCTCCTTCTTCATCTCGCTAATGAAGTACGCAAGGTCGGCTAGGGCTTGGTCGATGTTTAAGAAACGCAAGTTTTCAGCTGTGAAGTCCCTGTGTAAAATACAAATGTACTTAAGATAAAGTTACTGTACAAAGAAATATTGGGGTGAAAGAATATTTAAATGGAAAATACATGAATGATTAGAATCATAAAGCAAGCTATGCGCCGATTTCTAAATTGAGTAGATACCTTTTTGGATTTAATATCGTGTCAAACTCATTTAATTCAGAAATCGGGGGTAGGTACGACGCGTCACATTATTTCTAATTTTAGGGTTCCGTACCCAAAGGGTACGCTCGGAGTGTCGTGGACCGAGTTCCGCACGAATTTCTCGATACTCCAAGAACTCCACATCAAGCAGCGTCTGTCCGCAATAGTACAGTCCCGAATATTCACTTTTCAAGGCGAAGCAGTCAGTCCATAAAGCGGTTAGTCGTCCAAGGAAAAGTGGAATGCACTAGACCGCGTGGTAGGACACCCATGCGTTGGACTGACCAGCAGCCGAATTGAGTTCTGAATTCTAACTCTTTGAAACCTTCAAAGAGTTAGAATTATTTCTTTCAACTTTTTCGGTATTGCGAAACTAATTTGAAAGGAGTACGATCATCTTCCTGATGGTTTTTTTTTCAAATAATTAGGACATAATTTAATTTTGTTTTACTTGCAGTGGTCTTCTAATGCTTTTAATTAAAAACGTATAATGGTTCCATAAAACTGTAAAACAATTATTCTTTACAATCAATTCTACGTCAAAATATTGGTGATAGAAAGATTCATTTCCTTTCCTTTTCAGAGTGTATTAAGCAATACGTAAAGTCGTTTTTGCGAAGGTTCCAAACTATTTCCTTTGCCGAATTCACTTAGGCAATTCGGCTACAGATCAAGTATGCTGTGGGCGGTTCCGTGCACGAATGTACCCGGATTACTTGTAATCAGGGGGAGACATTGTGAGACGCATTACATCTGTTCCATATACTACAATCCTTCATGGCGACCACGACCGCTCTGTCAAGAGCGTAACGACTAAGAAGAAGACCCAAAATGGGTCCCATTTTACCCTTTAAGCACGAAAAACTTAATTCAGAGTTAGTTACTAACACGAGGTTAAATTGAAAATATTGAATGACAAATTGTAAAATTTAACCTCGTGTCAAGTTTTTCGTGCTAGTGCAAGTGCTATCAAGGTCGTGAATTTACTTTACGGTTCGTATGATAAGTCTACTTACTCGAATATTTTAGTTGCTCCATAATAACGATGCTCGGTGTACACTTGGTATCCCTTGTTCTCTCGCGCTAACTCGTACATGTTACCAGCTAACAACCAGCGATGGTCAATGTCCCATTCTCCTCCAACCATGATGAATATCGGAGAGCCATCACCACCGAAGAATTCTTCATTGAACATGTAACGCTTTAAAAAAAAGGAAATTAGAACATGACTGAGTGAGTAGTGGTGGCCCCCTGGTTCTAGGAGCTCGTGGCTAAAAATAACAGCCGCACGGGTCGATCTTCAAAGTAAAGGAACGCTTGACGAGGTCGGCAGATGGATAGGTGAACTTCTTAACATACCGTGATTCCTCCGTGCCTCGGATAATACGTTAAAGATCTATCCACACATATCAGGGCCGTGCCCGGAACGTGGACGGACCGTGCCCCGTCAGGGGCTCAAAAAAATATCAAGCTAGCTTCATTTATTGGGCCCGGCCCTGTCACGTCCCGGGCTCGGCCCTGATATGTGAGGATAGACCTTTAAGGTCTACCACTTGTACATCATCGACAGTCGTAACGAATATTCAGATGCCAGGCAATCTGACATCAGTCTTGTCAAAGATGTACCTATATAGTATGACCCAGTTACTGGGTTGTAAAGGTCAGATAGGCAGTAGCTCTATATAAAATACTGGTACTCAGCTGCATTCGGTAGAACTGGCAGCCAACCTAGTTGGAAAAAAGCTAGGCATCTGCTTAGCCTGGCATCCTAGGCATCTGGAGCCGTTACCATGGGCCCACCACTGACAATCTTGTTAGTGGTGGCCCCGTGGTAACGGCTCCGACATATGAGTTGTAGATCGTGGGTTCGGACCATTCGAAATCAGGCAGGCGTTTTACTTGTGTAATATATTTCATGAACACTGATCTCAAAATGCTCGTCGTCGTCTTCCTGCCCTTATCCCATGTTACTTGGGGTCGGCGCAACAATTTTTCTTCTTCCATACCGTCCTGTCCCCCGTCACGCTATCACTGACTCCCTTTTCTTTCATATCAATCCTCACACAGTCCATCCATATTTTCTTTGGCCTTCCCTCCCTCTCCATCCATCCACATTTATATTCATAACACTTTTATTAACATGCGTTTGATGCCTCCTCATCACATGACCATACCAGGACAAACGGTTCCCTTTCAACTTTTCTGTCACTGGCGCCACTTTCAAACTTAATCTAATATACTCGTTTCTCACTATATCCATTCTCGTCACGCCGCACATACATACATTCTCATCTCTGCTACATGCAATCTCTTTTCATCCATCTTTTTCACAGTCCTACATTCTGAGGTTTAGTTTACGGCTTAGTTCCTCCCCCAGAGAGAAGGCCTGTGTCCCAACAATCAGGAACATTACAGGCTGAAAAGTGGTGGGAATCCAGTCCGTCCCCCAAGCACAGACTAATGAAATTCTGTACCCCTGTAAACCTTATTTCATTAAGTCTGTGATAGATAATCCATTTGGATTAGATCACGTCGGAAAACCTTATCTAACATAAAACAATTTTTCATCATCATCCTCTTAATTCCCACTGCTGGGACACAGGCCTCCTCTCTGTGAGAGAGAATCGGCCGTACCACGCGGGCTCAATGCGGGTTGGTGGATTTCACATGTCTTCGAACTTTTGGTTCTAGGACATGCCGGTTTCCTCACGATGTTTTCCTTCACCGTTTTGAGAGCAGTGGTGATGAAATAATTTACACAAAGTAAAGCGCCTGCCTGAAACCACGGCCTACAACTTGTAAGTCGCCACCGATACCACTGGGCTACCACTGCTCTAATTGCTCAAATGTTTGGTGCACATTTATTATACGTACCATAGAAAAATTTGTAGGATTCTGCGGGTCATAATGATCGAGCGGCATCGATATATAGGTGACGAATACATTTCTAGCGTTTCTCGCATACACTTCATCGAAACCTTCAGGTGGTGCCATGTCCACCTCTGTCATCTTCACGAGCCTGGGTTCCTTTGCCCATGATGTCGAGAACAAACTTAACAATAGTAGGAAGACTATCTGAAAGTTTTTGAATAAAAATACATTTACA
>OZ059830.1:35006965-35168017 GCA_964057195.1 Orthosia cruda | reverse complement strand
GGAATATCTTTTTTTTTCGGGTAAGTGTGGGTATCATAAAGTTAAAACCGAATGAAATAGTATATACCTATAATGTGATTTTTAATTTCCTGGACTAAACTGATATTTGGGGGGTTGTCACTTTATTGTTACAAAAAATCGTGTCGTACCCTGACTATCCTGAGTGAGTGATCGAAAATTTATCGAAAACCGAAGTAGATCGAAAATGCAATATTTCACACCAAATAAAATTACATTTGTTAAGAAACTATTATTTAGTTTCTACTCATTTATATCAGACTTTATTTTATCGATTGCATTTATTTTATTGTTGATTTCATATTTAACACAATAAAAATTTATGTAATACATGTATGAATACTGTTACAATAAAATATATTATGTTTATATTCAATTCAATTTTTTATGTTTATAGCTCCATCGATGAACATTCGATAATTTTGCCAATGTCAAGGTAGATGAAAATAGTCGGTTTAAAATTATGAATACTGTCATATAACTATTGATCAGGGTTTGTAGCGATGACCTCCATTGTTCACCATGCAAAAAAGGGACAAAACAATTTTGGTTAAAACATATAGGACAGCACAAAATAAATGTTAAAACTTCAAGTATATAATACATAAATAGAAATACTAGCTACAGTTGGGTTTTATATTCATAAAACATTAATTTACACTAATTAGTAAAAATAAATTGATGAGTCCATGTCACATCGATTCGATGAATCATTTATGATTGAGCCTTACCTACAACACTACTCCGCGCTTACAACATTTTAAAAATCATGGTCATTGGATGCTGTCAGTTTAGTCCCTGAAATAAAAAATCACACTTAATATGAATCAATTACCAAATATTATGATTGTTTGACCAACGTTTGCTTCGACAACGCGCCAACTATTGAAACAAACATCGACTATTCTATAAATTTGTAATTTAGACTTTAAAACATGCCAGTAAGACTAAATTTGTTTTGATGTATGTTCAGCAGCGAGCAAGCTCTTAAATTTTTTGTGGTTTTTGTGCATAGTTTTGTGAATACAACTTTAAACATTGCTGTTAAGATTGAATTTGCTTTAATGCATATTTATTTCAACTAGAATTCTTAAAATTACCTAAACACAATTGGCGTCAGTTTTAAAGAGAGTTTTTGTATGGGATTGTTTATCTAGTATATTTTTCATCGAAAATCTGTTAATACTCTACTCATTATTATACTCACAACGGATCTTTGTGTGTTTGAATTGGCTGCAAGATCCTGCCCAGTAGCTATTTTTGTGTCAATATTGAAAGTGAAGTTATCATTGTATAACTGTATCTTTCACTCGCTTACGTTTGTCGCATCATCCTAACTCGCTTACTCTATGCAGTTAAACTGTTTCTTGCGCATTAATTGACAAAACTAACTTCAGAGACGCAAAGATCCACTGTTAAAATTATAACAGCTTACCAAAGAAACATCCATAATTATTATTATTTCGAAAACAATAGCAAGAAACTTAAAACAGCACCGATTCACGACGACACAGTCATGTGCAATGTCATTGACATCTTTATTCCATTGACATAAAGTTGTATATCAACATAATGCCACGTTGATAAAAATACAATGCCCTTTTCTCAGTCATCTGCTTGCATGAACTGTGTGAGTTTATTCCCCCTGAAAATTTTAGCTGGACGTCCCAAATAATTTTTGCATGATGATAATCTTACGTCACAATGACGTGTCGCTGGCGCCAGGTTTCCGTTGACGTATGCCTCGCGACACTATTATAGACAAATTGTACTTTACACCGCTCAATCATATTCTGTCCTTTGACTTGTATTGATTATACAGAAACAGATGACGATCTCGAATGTTCTTTTCTCTATTTGTGTAGACATTATCATGTATTTTTTATCTTTGGAACAAATATAGCTATTTGTTAAAAAGTCGGGCTTGTTGTGTTATAGCTTCTTATTGTCCCATCTTCCTGCCTTGTCCCATGTTACTTGAGGTCGGTAACCCTTTTTTAAGCCCCTACGGAAAAAGAGGGGTGTTGTAAGTTTGACGTGTGTGCATTTGTGTGTCTGTCTGTGGCATCATAGCTTCTAAACGTATGAACCGATTTTAATTTAGTTTATTTTTTGAAAGGTGACTTTATCGTGTGTTCTTAGCTATGTTTGAAGAAAATCGGTTCAGTCGTTCAGAGTTATGGGCATTTTACTGTTTGAATCTGGTTGTTTTCGCAAGATATCGTGTCATAATTACGTGTTCGATAGATTGTCGATCGAAGCGTGTCTACTATCAGATAAATCATGTAGTTTTAAAAGCAATATATAAAAATGTGTCGGGTATTATTTAAATTTTACTCATAATCTTTATTATTTTTAATTAATTCGTATGTTTTTATTGTTATTTACAGGTCGCATACGCCATTGGTGTGGCTGAACCGCTGTCTATCACCGTGTTCGACTACGGCACTTCACACAAGACCCAACAGCAACTCCTCGCGATTATACAAAAGAACTTTGACCTGCGACCGGGCAAAATTGTCAAGTAAGTTGTTATTCTTACATCATTGTTTTGAAACATTATCGTGTAACAGTTCTGTTTTGAATAATTCTGATAACCTAGTACTAACATGTAAATGTTTCTTTTCCAGGGAATTGAACCTCCGAGCACCCATATACCAGAGAACCAGTACTTACGGTCACTTTGGACGAGAAGGCTTTCCGTGGGAGAATCCCAAACCATTGGTTGTAGAATGACTTGCAACTTAAGCACTAGACCATTGTAAATATTTTCACCAGTATGTTATAAACACTTAATCTACGTGTGTAATTGTAGTGAGGGCGCAGGGAATGTCGCTGATGTCTCTCTTTAGACATAATCTGTACGTCACGAACATGAACCTCGCCAGTGGAACTGATACGATTGTCACCAAACGACGGTTGCATTCACGAGGTTCACTCTATATTTAAGTATTCTCTAGATTAATAGACACATAGGTTTAACATGGTGCCGTCATTTCTGAATTTGAGTTAGTTCACGGGTTTTAAATGGCAGTCCTATTTATTTAAGAACACGTGTTCAGTTTCCTATAAACAGATTTGTTTGATTTTTACACTGCCTCGCCTGTTTTTTATAGTTAAGTAAATGAACTTCCAGTTATTGTGAATGAATTGATTTTATATTATGTACAACTTGAATTATGGACTGCCTACACTCTCGAATGTTCTTCACTTTACGCTTTACGATGTAAGTGCTATGATTTATCGGTAGAGTAGACTACTTCTCTGGTCGCGTCACAGTCGAGCGAGTGGCGGTAGAACGTATTGTTCCACCGTCCTTCGCTTCACTGCAAATATATTTATTAGTGCTGCGTGGAGACGTTTCCCCTAATATTGTATTAGGTCTTCCCTATATTAGCTGAAATATACTGCCTTACTGCTGTGAAAAGTTAGTACATGAGAATGTTGGTTACCCTCACGCGCAGCACAATTTGTGTTGTGTTTCCGAAAAGGATTGTCGTGGAAAAGAGCCATTTTGAAAACACACCGACTAGACCAGGGCAGTAGTGCACTGTGCATTTACTCCTATATTGTAATTCCGCCGGTAGGTTTAATTAGGCGAAATGCTAACCGTACATTTGACATTAGGAATTAACATAGTTTTAAAACTATTGCTTAGGACGGTTAGTGAGTATTTCCGATTATATTTTTTTAACTGTTTCATCTTTGACCTGTTAAAAGTTTCTGATTAACTTCTGTGGATTATCAATTTGTCAGATTGTGGAATTTAAACTTAATAAAATTATGTCCTCCCGGATAACTAGCGGGAGAAAAAAAACGAACTTTTATTTTAATTCTTCTCGCAAGAGAAATCAGTCTGTAAACGTTCCCTTACAAAAAAAGTAGTAGTTTCTTTTTAAGAAGTTGGGTTTTTTGATATTTTGAATAAATTTTTTATTGGAAGTACTTAACACTTTTAAGTTAACATATTATTCGAATTAGGTTCATTTAAACATGTTATATATTTTTGAAATCGCCTCTTAAAACCCTTGATTCTGATACCCCACACGATGGGAGTGGAAGAAAAAAATATTAGGCCCCCACAATATGGCGCCCAAAAGCTTAAGCCATTTTTCTATTTTCCAATTTGAATGTAGTCAGTGACACTTGCAAGACTATGACGAATAGATTGACGTACGAATCATCAAAATCGGCCAACGCGTTTGGTCTCGAACGCCACATAGGATCAAATATACATGCATACATATATACATAGACTGATAAACACATTACCCCCCCTTCGGCAGTCGGGTAAAAAACACGTTGCTATGCTAACGAAACGTGTTCGACCATGTGGCTCACGTTGCTTTGAAACTATAGTTTACATAACAGCGCGGCGCCGCCAATCGCTAGAATACTCGTGCCGTTTTTATGCTGATAAAATGTTCACCTTGACATGATTGAAAACAGTTTTTGCTATCTTTTGGTTAACTGCCGAATTTAAGCATGACTCACGCGAACCATGGCATTGATACTACAAATATTTCATTTTTCAAAATTATTGAAAACTAGCTGTTGCCTGCGACTTCGTCGGCGAAGCATTAGTACTTCCAATAGCTAATATTTTTTATATCGCGCAAATATATAATAAGTTTGCCATACAAATTTCCACTCCCTTAAGGATGATTGCCGGGATATAAAAACTATGTATATGTTTTCTAAACTATCTCCATACCTTTTCCAAACTATTTGAACTAAATCGGTTAAGCGATTTAAGCGTTAAAATGTAACAGATAGACAGACACACTTTTGCATTTATAATATTAGTATGGATATAATACCAGTATGTTAACTACAGTCCCAGACAGGGCAAAGGTATCTTCTCATAAAGAGAAGGCACGAGCATTAATCACCACGCTTGCTCAAGGCGGGTTAGTGATTTTAATCTTTCGTGTGTTTGAGACGTGGATCCAAGTATCTAAACGTCACGTCTAAACCTAATGAACTTTTTAAATGCTATTTTGTGAATGAAACCTTGGTTTTTTGTGTTTATCTGCAGCCGATTGCGTAATGAATTCGGAAAGAGCAAAGGGCAGAGTTTGAAAAATCGACCATTCACATGCGAGATGAAATACGCGATGTAGCTTTCCGTCTATGTGTTTGGTCGATTTATTAGTACTTATAGAATCCCCTGCATAGGGGATCGTAGTGGATCATTGAGTGCTGTATAATCCCCTGGGGGACTGATTTGGAGGATTCTAGTGGAACGAGTGGATTTTTCATACTCTGCCCTTTGCTTTTTCCGAATTTATTACGCAATAAGGCTGCTGTTGACGCATGCGACTTGTGACGGCACACGACGGTTATTACGAACGCGGACTAAATACAAGAAACGTATACCCATATTAACTATTGTCCACGATAAACTAAAAGTACAATTGAAACAAATAAACATTTCTTACAATCTTTACTACAAAGAATTTGTTCAAAATATTGCTTGCTATGTAGTTGTGGAGCTGGATGAGGAGCTCGAGAGCCAAGAAGCTACAATCCTCCTTGCTCTTTGCTGCACAGTTGTCATCTGGATGGTGTCCGTCCGTAACCAGCCTTGCATATCGAAGCAATGGGATGCCCTAGAGACAGATAACACGATTTAAATAATATTAAAAAAAAACCGGCCCAGTGCGAGTCGTATTCGCGCACCGAGGGTTCCGTACAAACAGCTACTTTCACTAATATAATTAAGTAAAAAAGGTGAAGTTCATTAGTACATAATTGCAAAGGCCGGGCAATTGCAGGGCGAGGACTTCACTAATACGAGACAGGCAATTGCCATTTCCGCCGAGGCGTATATAGTGCTTTTCTCAAAAGAATGCAGGGAAATAAAACATAATTTTTATATTATACATTTAATTTATTAAAAGTTACAACAACATAGCTGGAACGTTGTAATGTTCCACATCCAAAAAACGCCCCTGGAATGGATTTGATCAACATTGCTGGAGCGTTGTAATGTTCCAAATTCAAAAAACGCTCCTGCAATGGATTTGATTTTCTATGCCGTAAATTCGATACGTCGCGTTTTCTGTTTTCGAAAATAATTACAATATTTCCATGCATGTTTGAGAAAAAACAATGAGTTTATGATCACGAGTGGCAGCCTTGTTCCATCTACCGCTGAGTGTAGGTCTACCCTTATAACCAGAGAAAAGGCAAGCATCCCTTGTCTATGCCTCATTCGCATCAATGATTTCATGCATCGTTATATACTGGTTTGGATGTCTGTCTTTCATTCTGTTGCTAAACGTCGTCTTTTACGAGTCACACATGCCAAATGCAAAGGTGTCCACAAATCATACATTTATCTATACGGGGTGTATCGGATAGGTACGATCATATTTTAACCGACTTCAAAAAAAGGAGGAACCTCTCCAGGTATAAGATAGGTACCTATCTCAAAATAGTTAACCGACTATGATAAAGCAATAATTGGTACTTATGAAAAAAAGGTACCTACGAACTGATCTGATGTCGAAGCCGGAAGGTAGGCACTGCATCTCCGAAATAAAACAATGTATCCTTATCGTGTTTGGGCTTATTGGAATCGTCGTGAGATGTACTTGTTAGTAAATGATTTTCATGGTAGAGTGAGATACCTACCAATACTAAAAGAGAAAATTCGAAGTCTGTGTCGAAAAAATAAAAACAGTTTAAACAGCGATTTCGGAAAAGAAAGTAATTTATCACTTTGTAGTGTTTTGCTTTGGAAGTCGGTTTTATTTTTATGACAACACCTTCCTCTAAGAAAGTCATATTCAAACCTAGAAACAAAATCGTATACAGCTGACCAAAATTATATGGGTATTGGTATGGGAGATACCATTTTTTTAAGTTCGTAGAGTCTCCTTTTCCTTTTCGCAGTTTTGTTCGTATTCTACGGGTCTATTAACTGTAAAACTAAATCATATCTGACCTGTCCACAGTGTAGGTTGGCGAAGTCTCGGAGATATCGTCTTTGTACACTCCGAGCGCTCTCCACGGGTCGATGTAGCCGTGTATGTTAATAGTATTGTTCACTACAGGCTCTAGGCCGCCAAAAATCAAGTTAACTCGCTCGGCTCCGGCTTCCACGAAAGCCAAGTCGAATCTGCAAGGGAATACTTAGTTATATTCGTCCACACGGGTTATGTGTAAGCTTCGAATCGAAAACCCTGGGTATTTAGTCGGCTCTTTCTTACTGGGCGTACAACGGCGTCAATTAAGCTTTCGGTCATTCATGAGACTTGACTTACTGGAAAATGGTAATGTTCTCGAAATAACAATGCTTTAGCTTGGCCTGATTTGAACTTTATTTAAAATGCTGCAATGATTGACATGATACCTAAATGCGATTCAATTCAAAGATATGCTAGTATTATACTATCTGTGCCAAATGTATCACTTTTACCGCCACCGTCAAAAAACAACAATAAGCTATTTAAGTACCCACCTTTGATCGAAAATCTGTTTGCAAATATCGGTATAGAAATCCAGGCTAAGCCACTTCAGTCCGTCGAACGCTGTGCCAGATCGTGGCGCTGTTTGGTAAAACCCATATTCGGTGCAAGTTTGATAATACCAGGCACGTGCTGAAAACAAGCGCGGTTTTCAATTAATAATGATTTCAATTAATGAAGTTGTGTAAAAAAATGGTCTCTTAACAGTATAATGCTCGTTCATCATCTTCATTCCAGCCGAAAGTCTTCCACTGCTGAACATAGGCCTCTCCCAAGTGTAGCCTCATCGATCGGTTCAGTGCGTCTCACATCTAGCTGATTCCCGCAGCATTTACAAGGTGTTTTGCCCATCTAGTCGGAGGCCTTCCAACACTGCGTCTTCACGTACACGGTCACCTCTCCAGAACTTTCACCGACCTGTTCTGCGAGCAATATGCAATACTGCCTACTGCCACTTAGGTTGGAAATTTTTCGGGTTGTAGGTATCTATCTCAGATCCAGTGCTGCCAACTCGTTTAGACAATAACGCGCTATTAGCTCTTTAAAAAAGCGCTAGAACGCGCTAAATGGTCGCTGTCAAAAAATCGCCCCAAAAATCGGTAAAATTCGGCGCCAAATTCAAACAAAACACCCAATAATTTGAGACTAGAAATGTATAAACGCATTTTTATATTTTTATAATCAAAATATGTCATATAAAAGAGTTACATACATTATAGTACGAGTACTTGTTTAGTAATAATAAAATAAATTAGTAACGTGTTAATGTAATTATTTTATAAAATAAAGGGATCAAATTCTTCAAAGGGATTAATTTGCTTCTGCCGCCGAAATAAGGTTTGTCTTGATCAATTTTGGACTTCAATTAATATTTATCTGTGGATGAAATTTTCTTAACACGTCGTTGGGAAGTTGATAGTTTGCGCAGTTACTATTTTTTAAAGAAAGTACAGAGTTTCAAAAAGCGCTAGATTTAGCGTTAGGCGCTAGAACGCGCTATTGAACAAAAAAAGCGCTAGATCTGGCGCTGAAAGCGCTAGGTTGGCAGCACTGCTCAGATCAAATAAAAAGTCAAGATGGAACGTTGCAAACAACAAAGTGAAGCCGGTTCAAACTAAGCCTTGCCGTATAAATACACAATTATACGCGCACACGTATAACGAAACTACCCCTTAGCTTGTCAGTTGAGCTTTATTATTTGATCTGTAAGCTCGAAGGACAAGCTAAGGCGTAATTTCGTTGTACGTGAGTGCGTGTAATTGTGTATTTGTACGGCAAGGCTTAGTTGGAACCGGCTTCACTTTGTTGTTTGCAACGTTCCATCTTGACTTTTTATTTGATCTGAGGTATCTATAACCTTGGTCCTCATGTGAGAAATGAAGATATCATTTCTGATTCGATCACGTAAGGAAAGTCCGAGTACAGCCCTCTCTATTGCCGTTAGCGTGACTAAGCCTTCCGTATTATTATATTATTCTACCTTTTGGACTAAGCCTTCTGATGAGGCCCATTATGAGCTACCATTTTTCAGCGCTGGCAACACACACTGGTCATAGACAGCACGCATAATCGTGATCCGTTATTGAAGGGTAATGGTAGAGAATTGGAGTTGATCTAAAGTTTTATTTTTTACTGAAAAACTTCATCGATGGAAAATTTGTTATCGTGAAGTTAAATAAATCACTTACAATTTGTTGTTTGATTGTAGCCGGTCAGGAAACTATCGTAACTAATACGCCAACAGCTTTCGTCGTCCAATCCACGAATTCTCGCTATGTATCCGCTGATTTTCTCCATTGGAGTTGCACCTGCAATGTGTCATGAGAAACTTTTATGTTGTAGGTAATTCAAAGAGTTAAATTATAACGGCTGAAGAAAGAGCGACAAAAAAACTTTCAAGAACGAATGAACAAGGACTTATATGAGCGGTACAGACTCTTCAGCAAGCTGACGTTAGAAAATTAAACTTACCATAGCTAGTATGATCGGCGAAATTATTGCAAATATCCATTAGCGTGCCAGGTCTAGCCTGCTGCACTGAAGTAGAGAATGTCCAACTGATAAGTCCTGCGAAAACGCCTAATTCATACTCATTGTCATAGTCCAGTGGTTCACACAACCTGCAGAAAAAAATATAATTTGAATATATTGAAATTTCCGCGGGGCGGAATAGAAATACTTAAGAATTTGTTAGGAAGTTTTGCAAAGCATAATTAACTTTTATTCAATTGTGTAACTTACAAATAAGATCATAAGAGCTTTTAGCTGCGAAAATTGGACCGTGCGACCTTTCCCTTTCCCATCTTTTTGATTGGTCATGGAACCATATAGAACCTTCAAGATTTACCTATATGTTTCTTCTACTAGGCGCCGTCCGCTTTCGGTCTGCATTGCAGCGACTGTGTCGTCTAGACCACGTCTGATGTGCCCTATGCACTCCTCGCCACCCTCCAACGTGAAAGCTTCATGAACCACCTCCAAATATTCTGAAATGGGTGAAGGTGTTTTAGGAATATTTAATTCTCATTCTGGCGCCTGATTGTTATAGACATTAGGTAAGCAATGTTTGAAATTCAAGTGAAACGCGATATAGTTCTCTCCAAACATCTGGGCCGCCCTGAAGTTGGCTTCCCGATGCGCAAGGCGCGGATCGGTGCTGTTTTTTTTATAAGATTTACTACTGCGCAGCCATTGTAGCCAACTTCAGGGCTGCCAAGAAGTTTGTCGAGAACTATTATATACTTATATATGACACGAAATTAGTTGATACATTACTTGCGGCATTTATTGGTATTAACTTATTATCAGCAGATTTTAATATTTTACCTACATTACACAAGGCAGTAAGGATCAAGGCACATTGACGCAGAGCCGAAGCGAAAATATCTATCAAGAATTTGAGAGAACAAGCGAATAGATTTTCGCCTCGACTGCGTCAAATGCCATAGCCAGTGTTAAAAGTTAGCACCTACCAGGAAAGTCAACTTTCGCAAGGATAGGTCCACTCGAAGCGACAGTGCCGACCACCAAGTGCGGATATCTCTTCTTGAACCACATGACCATGTTAGCGGCATAAGACCCTCCGTACAGTACCACCTCGCTCTCGGCGAACCGCGGCTCCTTCTTCATCTCGCTAATGAAGTACGCAAGGTCGGCTAGGGCTTGGTCGATGTTTAAGAAACGCAAGTTTTCAGCTGTGAAGTCCCTGTGTAAAATACAAATGTACTTAAGATAAAGTTACTGTACAAAGAAATATTGGGGTGAAAGAATATTTAAATGGAAAATACATGAATGATTAGAATCATAAAGCAAGCTATGCGCCGATTTCTAAATTGAGTAGATACCTTTTTGGATTTAATATCGTGTCAAACTCATTTAATTCAGAAATCGGGGGTAGGTACGACGCGTCACATTATTTCTAATTTTAGGGTTCCGTACCCAAAGGGTACGCTCGGAGTGTCGTGGACCGAGTTCCGCACGAATTTCTCGATACTCCAAGAACTCCACATCAAGCAGCGTCTGTCCGCAATAGTACAGTCCCGAATATTCACTTTTCAAGGCGAAGCAGTCAGTCCATAAAGCGGTTAGTCGTCCAAGGAAAAGTGGAATGCACTAGACCGCGTGGTAGGACACCCATGCGTTGGACTGACCAGCAGCCGAATTGAGTTCTGAATTCTAACTCTTTGAAACCTTCAAAGAGTTAGAATTATTTCTTTCAACTTTTTCGGTATTGCGAAACTAATTTGAAAGGAGTACGATCATCTTCCTGATGGTTTTTTTTTCAAATAATTAGGACATAATTTAATTTTGTTTTACTTGCAGTGGTCTTCTAATGCTTTTAATTAAAAACGTATAATGGTTCCATAAAACTGTAAAACAATTATTCTTTACAATCAATTCTACGTCAAAATATTGGTGATAGAAAGATTCATTTCCTTTCCTTTTCAGAGTGTATTAAGCAATACGTAAAGTCGTTTTTGCGAAGGTTCCAAACTATTTCCTTTGCCGAATTCACTTAGGCAATTCGGCTACAGATCAAGTATGCTGTGGGCGGTTCCGTGCACGAATGTACCCGGATTACTTGTAATCAGGGGGAGACATTGTGAGACGCATTACATCTGTTCCATATACTACAATCCTTCATGGCGACCACGACCGCTCTGTCAAGAGCGTAACGACTAAGAAGAAGACCCAAAATGGGTCCCATTTTACCCTTTAAGCACGAAAAACTTAATTCAGAGTTAGTTACTAACACGAGGTTAAATTGAAAATATTGAATGACAAATTGTAAAATTTAACCTCGTGTCAAGTTTTTCGTGCTAGTGCAAGTGCTATCAAGGTCGTGAATTTACTTTACGGTTCGTATGATAAGTCTACTTACTCGAATATTTTAGTTGCTCCATAATAACGATGCTCGGTGTACACTTGGTATCCCTTGTTCTCTCGCGCTAACTCGTACATGTTACCAGCTAACAACCAGCGATGGTCAATGTCCCATTCTCCTCCAACCATGATGAATATCGGAGAGCCATCACCACCGAAGAATTCTTCATTGAACATGTAACGCTTTAAAAAAAAGGAAATTAGAACATGACTGAGTGAGTAGTGGTGGCCCCCTGGTTCTAGGAGCTCGTGGCTAAAAATAACAGCCGCACGGGTCGATCTTCAAAGTAAAGGAACGCTTGACGAGGTCGGCAGATGGATAGGTGAACTTCTTAACATACCGTGATTCCTCCGTGCCTCGGATAATACGTTAAAGATCTATCCACACATATCAGGGCCGTGCCCGGAACGTGGACGGACCGTGCCCCGTCAGGGGCTCAAAAAAATATCAAGCTAGCTTCATTTATTGGGCCCGGCCCTGTCACGTCCCGGGCTCGGCCCTGATATGTGAGGATAGACCTTTAAGGTCTACCACTTGTACATCATCGACAGTCGTAACGAATATTCAGATGCCAGGCAATCTGACATCAGTCTTGTCAAAGATGTACCTATATAGTATGACCCAGTTACTGGGTTGTAAAGGTCAGATAGGCAGTAGCTCTATATAAAATACTGGTACTCAGCTGCATTCGGTAGAACTGGCAGCCAACCTAGTTGGAAAAAAGCTAGGCATCTGCTTAGCCTGGCATCCTAGGCATCTGGAGCCGTTACCATGGGCCCACCACTGACAATCTTGTTAGTGGTGGCCCCGTGGTAACGGCTCCGACATATGAGTTGTAGATCGTGGGTTCGGACCATTCGAAATCAGGCAGGCGTTTTACTTGTGTAATATATTTCATGAACACTGATCTCAAAATGCTCGTCGTCGTCTTCCTGCCCTTATCCCATGTTACTTGGGGTCGGCGCAACAATTTTTCTTCTTCCATACCGTCCTGTCCCCCGTCACGCTATCACTGACTCCCTTTTCTTTCATATCAATCCTCACACAGTCCATCCATATTTTCTTTGGCCTTCCCTCCCTCTCCATCCATCCACATTTATATTCATAACACTTTTATTAACATGCGTTTGATGCCTCCTCATCACATGACCATACCAGGACAAACGGTTCCCTTTCAACTTTTCTGTCACTGGCGCCACTTTCAAACTTAATCTAATATACTCGTTTCTCACTATATCCATTCTCGTCACGCCGCACATACATACATTCTCATCTCTGCTACATGCAATCTCTTTTCATCCATCTTTTTCACAGTCCTACATTCTGAGGTTTAGTTTACGGCTTAGTTCCTCCCCCAGAGAGAAGGCCTGTGTCCCAACAATCAGGAACATTACAGGCTGAAAAGTGGTGGGAATCCAGTCCGTCCCCCAAGCACAGACTAATGAAATTCTGTACCCCTGTAAACCTTATTTCATTAAGTCTGTGATAGATAATCCATTTGGATTAGATCACGTCGGAAAACCTTATCTAACATAAAACAATTTTTCATCATCATCCTCTTAATTCCCACTGCTGGGACACAGGCCTCCTCTCTGTGAGAGAGAATCGGCCGTACCACGCGGGCTCAATGCGGGTTGGTGGATTTCACATGTCTTCGAACTTTTGGTTCTAGGACATGCCGGTTTCCTCACGATGTTTTCCTTCACCGTTTTGAGAGCAGTGGTGATGAAATAATTTACACAAAGTAAAGCGCCTGCCTGAAACCACGGCCTACAACTTGTAAGTCGCCACCGATACCACTGGGCTACCACTGCTCTAATTGCTCAAATGTTTGGTGCACATTTATTATACGTACCATAGAAAAATTTGTAGGATTCTGCGGGTCATAATGATCGAGCGGCATCGATATATAGGTGACGAATACATTTCTAGCGTTTCTCGCATACACTTCATCGAAACCTTCAGGTGGTGCCATGTCCACCTCTGTCATCTTCACGAGCCTGGGTTCCTTTGCCCATGATGTCGAGAACAAACTTAACAATAGTAGGAAGACTATCTGAAAGTTTTTGAATAAAAATACATTTACATAAGGCACAGATAATAATAATACTGCTTATGGTCTGTTTCACGATGTCCGTGTAACATTACTCAACAAATAAAAAAAATTAGAGATATGAAATTTATTTAAATTATCGAGTAAGCTAACGGGAACTAAATCGTAGGTGGTGAAACACTGAAACAGATGTTACAGTTATGCCAAACTATGAACAAGAAAAATTCAAAAACCCCCGATACATTTTTATTTCATGCTACATAATTTATCTAGTACATTGTAGATAGGTACGCTTCGATCGGTCTATTGAACACGTAATTATGACACGATATCTTGCGAAAACACCCCAATTCAAACAGTAAAACGCTCATAACTTTTGAACGGCTGAACCGATTTTATTCAAACATAGCTTAGAACACTCTCGACAAAATAACCTTTCAAAAAAAAAAAAACTAAATCAAAATCGGATCACCCAGTTTAGGAGCAATGATGCCACAGACAGATACACAGCAACACTCGTCAAACTTATGAAACCCCTCTTTTTCCGTCGCGGGTTAAAAATCTTAACTGTTTAACTGCTCATAAAATTTAAATAAACATCAAATAAAATATGTTTACTTACCATTTTTTATAAGAATATTTAACACATTTACTTACACATACATTTGATAGCCTAATTGAGTTATCTTTACGAAATTATTTGATAACAAATACCTACTTATCCTTATCATGACCGAGGATTAAGATTAGTGCCTTTAATATCAGTTTGTACAGGTGTGCTAAAAATGTTAGATCAAAAATCACAAAGCAGATTCATAGACTCGCCAATTTTTATATTCCTTGTTGTTGTTGTAGATTTAATGTAAACCAGAAGCGATGCAAAAACCCTAAAAAGAACATCTATAGTCCTGTAATTCAGCAAGGAGGATTTACCAAAATGTGTGAAGCATAACGCAGTTCAGGCCAAAATAAATAAATCATCAATAAAAAGCCTTCATTATTTACATAATTTCAGCCAAAAGACCTCCACTGCTGGACATAGGCAAAATATAAGCATTACAATAAACCTTATTTTTTAAGTAATTCATAATAAATGGCAATTTACAATTATTTTTGCCGCAAGATGTTTATCCTTACATAGTATACAAGTAAAATTTAAAAAACCCCCGACACATTTATCTTGCGTAAACATCCCGATTCGAACAGTAAAACGCCCATAATTTTTGAACGGCTGAACCGATTTAATTCAAACATAGCTAAGAACACTCTCGACACAATCACCTTTCAAACAATTCATCTGTTGAGGCGCTATGATGCCACAGACAGACACACAGATACACAGATACACAGCAACACACGTCAAACTTATAACACCCCTCTTTTTCCGTCGGGGGTCAAAAATAAAGTCGATTCCCGCTGTCTGTCTGTTCCTATGTATGCATAGATCTTTATAACTACGCAACAGATTTCGATACGGTTTTCTTAATAGATAGAGTGATTCAAGACGAAGGTTTGTATGTATAGCACACTAAGTCGAAACCGCTGGCAGAAGCTAGTGTAATATTTATGGTGTAATATTATGTCAACATTTGGTAGCTGTCAAATTTTGTCATAATATGTCAAACAAAAGAGATTTTAATCTAAATAAAAGTATATTTTAGGAGGTAATATTTTTACCGTAACTTGTTTCTTGCACTTTAAATCTAAGTCGAAAACCTGTAATTATTTTTGCCTGTAATTCACGGGGAGTTTATATTCTTAGTAAATAGTAGAACTACTATTTACTAAGAATATTATATTCTAAGTAGTAAATATTTCTTAAAAACAATAAATTTTTGGAAACATATTAAAGTAGCAATCCACCGACGCGACGTTGGGAGCAGGTTCCAAACCACCGGTGGTTAAAGCTCCAGACTTCAGAGACAGGAACCTCCTAAAAGTTACCGTGCCGTATATAGGAGTACTATTGTCTCCATACAGCATACTTACTACTATATTAAATCGAAATATACGGACTTATTTTAAAGTCATCATGTATTTATGAGTATTTTTTGGTATGCGATAAAGTTAAGTAATTCAAACACTTGGAGCGAGGCTCTGTGCACATATTAACGATTATTATTATATTATCCAGAATAATAATTACACTAATCAGATTCAATAGATACTCAACTTTAAAATATGCCTAAATTCAGAGTAGTATGCATTAGTTTGGACCTTGTTCTTTTTCAGTTGATGGAAAACTAAATATTTTGAGCCCAGCAGTTAGGTGTCCACGTTAATTGCAACGTCACGACGAATCAGTGGCGTTCATTAGGTCCTCTACACTTCTACAGGGCAGTTAGGAAATATTTTGAAGTACCTAATTGCTAACGATAAGTAGGTAGGCAAGGTTGAGGGTGTGACATATTCCTGTTGGGGCTGATGATTATCAGGAATACCGATCCTGTAGATACAGTAAATAATTCATTCTTATTCGTTTGCATGTCAATGATTGATATCTAGTTACCTATTCTATCATGATCCCAGTCAACAAACAACATATCATTCGCCTGTCAGCTGTGATGACAAGTCTTCTGCAACCTATAATCGATTTGTAAATTAATACCCTCATTTAAGTAATTAACAACCAGGCATTTATATTAATTAAAGCTAACAGCTTATATCGGTTACAATAGTTTTCCCCATTGGATTGCGTGCGGCCGTGGTAAGGTCAAAACCTGCCACCCGGAAAAAAACTTAGGTAGGTACTCGATAATCTAATAATAGATGCTTCATGATAAAAAAAACGTACAGTGTTCTCAGTTCGTTTCCTAGATAAAGTCACAAAGTGCGTAGGTAGGTAAGTGGCGGTGCGACTGTCCGTCGATGTCCTCGATCCATCTAAACTTCACATAAAAATATGCTATCAAACCCATAATTATAAAGATATAGGTAGGTACCTACAATTACGATATAAATCAAGTATTTTTTTATAGATATAGGCAATGGACCTCATCAGAAAGCTTAAAGCCGCCCAAAGGGTAATGGAGAGGGCGTTTCCTTGCGTGATCGAATCAGAAATGAAGACATCCGCAAGAGAACCAAGGTTACCGACATAGCCCGAAAAAATGCCAATCTTAAGTGGCAGTGGGCAGCGCACATTGGAAGGCCTCCCTCTAGGTGGAGCGACGATTTGCTCTAGGCTGCGGGAGTCCGGTGGATGCGAAATGCACAGGATCGATCAGTATGGCGACGCTTGGGGGAGGGCTTTGTCCACCAGTGGACGTCTTTCGACTGAAATGTTGATGATGAGATACAGGAAAGAGCGAGATGATTTCTACTAATACTCATCAAACTATGAGAAGTCCAGAATCTAGCCTTCTTTGTGCACCATGAGCTGTAAGGCTGTATCTACATAATATATTAGAGCAAAGAAAAAAAACGATCAGTCTCGGTAGATTCACGTTAAACAAGATGAAATATTATTTGTTTGGGACAAAGAGTCAGTCATTTCTTAATAAATTACTTTATTTTAATAAATTACATTAAATGCTTAGATTAAAATAAGAAACACACTCACAGCATTCCTCAAATACCTAACTCATTAAATAATAACATCACATGGTATTCAGTCAAAGCGAATTCTTTTTACAGTTTGCTCCATAAGGCCGGTCACACTTGTTTTTAGTGCCACACACTAGTTTGTTGCTGCGTCCATTACGCTCCTTGTACGGCTTTTGTCCCAAATAATTACCTCTGAAATGAAAAGAAAATTTACTGAGAATCCGATTCTGCATGCAACAATGGAACAAGGGTAAATGACCAATCCAATCGGTGGCATTACTCTGGCGTCAAAAAACTATCATGGTTCTAAGCAGTTAAGCTATACAGGGGGGTGACCACAAGCTCTTAGAGTAAGGTTATTTTGAGATCGAGTAAGGGCAGATGTATATGACGTGTATACATCTGTCACTTACTCGATCTCAAAATAACCTTACTCTAAGAGCTTGTGGTCACCCCCCTGTTTCATTTAGCATTATCGGCACAGGACATCCACTGAAATTTAGAAAAAAATGAAAAAAAAAATGCAAATGTAAAAATGCAAATAAGCTGTAAACACTGTACAGGAAAAAGATGGCCGAGGCAATGGCAAATTTTTTTTTTCATTGGTAAGTAAAGTTCTTAAATTGTGTGTGAAAAAGTGGCACGCTTGGTTTTCATACAGAGGTAGGGATTTGCGTTATCTAGTTAGATTTATGTCTGTGTTCTTACACGTCATCCCTTCCCTTCCCTCCCATATCTTCTTTATTTTGAATCATATCCAGGAACAGTTTCCTGATGAGATTCGAAACAAACAAGGGATTCAGAACAGCTTCCGGGATCAAGAATACCTCTATAATAATAATAATTTATTTCAAAATACAGTTCTTTTTCTATGCTTATGTATTTTTGAGGTGAAACCTTCTTTAACCGCGTTGAGCGATTTTTGGTAGGCGCAAAACTTATGGGTTCGCGTCACCGACATGCCCATGTAACCGCGTCTGCGCGTCTTGTTTATTCCCACACATAGAGTGGAGGCCTGTGTCCCAGCAGTGGGAACTGATGATGATTATGAGTTAATTCAAAGTTATAATAAGTTTTCTGTGCTGTTGGCAGTCCCCATGATTGCCTATTTTTTAAGGTTGCCCTTGTCGACGGCACGAACTATTTTGTGCGCGGGGTTAAAATGCAAGCTATTCCATCCGATAACACGTGCGAAAGAGATATATGCTGTGATGAGCAGTAAGTAGATAGTTCGCGTACGAATACACACTTTTGCAAATTTGTAGCGAAATAGATGATGATTTAAGGACGAAAATAAGCGCGCGAAATTTTATAAACAGGCCTTTGGGTATATGGATATCATGTATTGTAGTATTGTTGTATACTAAATGTATCTGTTCAAAATAAAATTATTAGCATTGTTGAACTACTAATCTATCCCTGTATGGTGACTGTTTTGTAATTTTCCTTCTTCTTATGGTATTTATTTCCGCCCAAAGATACGTTAAAATTACTGTTGAAATATGGAACTTTCGACACTCATAACTTTCAAATATATATTTTTTTCCATACAGGGCCATACAGTTTCCATAATGATGAGACAAATTGAAATCATTTTTTATTTTGATCGTTCACCGTCAAATATTGAAGTAATCAACATACTGCTTTTGTATGGAAGAATTATCGACTAGGGCAACCTTAATCCCGGACCTACGTTATTTTCGGAATGGAAAAGGTGATTCTCGAATGAATAATATCTGTCAACTTACCCTGGTCCATAATTACAGACAACGAAGTATTTGTTCCACCCGTTCTTGAATGTTTGTGAGATAGCGCATCCTAGGTAAACGCTATCAGACCACAACATCTGTAAAATGAATAAAAGTAAACAAAATGGCTATAAGAATAGGGAAATACCAAAGTAACAATGGATTACTTTGTGCAAGACGATGTGACCAGAAAGGGCTTGACAAAGATGACGAATAAGTAACAGATAAGTATGAAAAATAATAAATGTTCTGCCGACCCCAAATAAATTAGGATAAGGGCGGCAAGGAATAGGATGATGAACATAAAAAATAACAGATAAAAAAAACTAAATAAACACGCATTGATAGAAAATCCAACTAAAAAGTAGAAAATAAATTCCAATAAAATAAAATTAAGAATAGTGTGATTAACAAAAAATAATATTGTAAAAATGCGTGGGGTGCTTTTTAAGATATTTTCAAAATGACCATACTTTTGCCAATATACGTTAATAAAATATTATAACAATTGACATCAAGCATCTCACGCTTTTTTACTTAAAATATATATTTTTTTGTTAATCACACTTAATTTAAATTTGTGTGCAAAGATTTTGAAGGGTGTGAAAATCATCTTAAAAGATTCCTTTACATAGATACATACATAGCACATATATTAAGCTAACAAAAGCGAGTTAAAAACCAGGCAGAGAAATTCCTAATTCAAGAAATTGCCACGGTGCTTTTCAGACTGTTGATTTTGGCGGTCAGGAGTTTAAGTAGCTGGGAATACTGTGGCCATCTTATAAAAAAAAAAAGTTGCACAAACCTGAGTGTAATGCCCAATGTCGTAGTCTCTTTGGAAGTCCTTCATATCTAGCGGTCCAAAGGTGTAGTTAACATTTTCACTGAACCACGACTCGAGGGCTGAATCCGCTTTCAGGACATGCTTAGGGTTGGTTGTTGAGTACCAATACAAGTTCTCACCCGATGAAAATCTATTAGACCCTGTAAAAATCGATTGTTAGTATTAGTACCTAATCCTTTACCAAAGAGCCAGGTAACATCACTGTTTTTAGGGTTCTGTAGTCAACAAGGAACCCTCATAGTTACGCTATGTCCGTCTGTCCGTCCGCAGCTTAGCTCAGAGACTCTTAGAACTAGAAAGCTATAATTTGGCATGGATATACTTATTAATCATTCCGACAAAGTGGTAAATAAAATAATGAATATATATTTTTTTGGTGTGTCTCCTGTAGACGTAAAGTGGGGATGGTTATTTTGGTGTGTCTCCTGTAGACGTAAAGTGGGGATGGTTATTTTTTTTCTCGTCTATCCCATGGTGTGGGATATCGTTGGATAGGCCTTTAAAAATATTACGGGTCTGTCAAAACCATTTTTCGATTAAGGGATCGGTCGTAAAATTAAGCTTTATATTTCTAATTTTTGTTAGACTCAAGAGTCCCCTTCCCCTGTTGTTGGTTGCTTTTGGATATGTGAAACATTCATGGCAGTAGTATATAATTATAACGAAATTAAAAGGAAAATTATGACAGCTAAGTAGGCTTTACAAGTTTACGAGTAATAGTCGACCAACTTATAAAATGAACTTGGAAAAGTAAAAATTATGTACAAATGCCATTGAAAAATTACTTAAATAATGATGTTACGAGTATTTGTGTAAAACAGATAGTAAATATAAGTTTATGAACCGTGTATAAATATACAATATTAAATCATAACATACTTAATAAAGAGAAAGAAACAAGGAGCGTGCGTGTGAGGATCCAGGAACGAATCGTGGCTCAAACGCGCGGTCGTATCGGATCCTTTCGCAATTGACGTCCTTCATACAGATTATTTGTTGTAGCTCATATACGTTGGTTGTTTGTTCCTAACATTGATTAATTTTTCTTATTGGTAGTTGAGTAGCTTGTTTGAAAATACTCAAACAAAAATATTTGTTTTCGGTTTGTAAATAACTTTGCAGTTATAGGTAGGTATTTTTTCACCTCATTGTTTTGTTAAATTTATACTAAGCGGGTGTTTTTGGGTGAGGCCAAACGAACGTAATTTTGTGAGTCGCGTAAAATAAGTCGCGGCATTTACGTACAACTGAAATTCGGTTAGGCTGCCAGACGGAAGGACGTAATATCAGTTGCTATTCTACGTTTGTACGCAGTGCTGATGCTTGCCTCGCGCCCCTCCCTCACCTCGAGCGCAATTCGGTTGATATAATGTTTGTGAGTGAGGAGACAACCCATTTTGCGTCGCCGTGTGGCACATACAGGACTTTAGTATGACACCGAATGCAGCGTAAATGCCGCGACGCATTTTACGCGACTCAAACAGCGATCTTACAGTGACTCTACTAGAGGTGAACATAGTAAAGCAGTATCTGTCGAAGTAAACAACGTGAAGATAGTAGTCTTGTATCATCATTTCAGCCGAAAGACGTCCACTGCTGGATATAGGCCTCCCCCAGGCGTCGCCACATTGACTGATCCCGTGCGTCTCGCATCCAGCGCCTTCCCGCAACCTTAACCAGGTCATCAGTCCACCTAGTGGGAGGCCTTCCAACGTATCGTATTCCGGTTCGCGATCGCCATTCCAGAAATTTTCGGCCCCATCGGCCATCTATTCTGCGAGCAATGTGCCCTGCCCACTGCCACTTAAGTTTCGCAATTCTTCGGGCTATGTCGGTAAATTTGGTTCTCCTGCGGATATCATAATTTCTGACGTGATCACGCAAGGAAATTCCGAGCATAGCCCTCTCCATTGCCCTTTGGGTGACATTGAGCTTTCTGATAAGGCCCATTGTGAGCGACCACAGTCTTGTATAGATCATGCAAATGCTCTCACAGTGTCGCAGTAGGTTTCGTACGTAATTTTTTATCGCCTTACAGCCCTTGCATACCTACCATAATATTTGGAGATTTTGACTAAGAATATCTCCGTAACGGCAGTATTCAAATTATTACGTGACGCTGTTTATCAATCTTTATTACAAACGCTTGCCTCTACACGCGATGGTACTCAAATACTTAGATAATATTTTTTCACTTGTGAAGTTGGATTTTTTATCTCCTACTTCAGTTACCATCGTCCTATGTGAGCTCATTTTTAGACGTGATCCGCAGAAACCGTTTGTTCATGTAACAAGAAAAAAAGCCTCTTCTTAGTCCGCATTATTGTGTAACTACGGAACCCTATTACAGCGCGTGGCCCGACACGCACTTGTCCGGTTTTTCAATAGAATATTGTTATGGCTATTACAGCTGGATGAGTAAAACGCCTGTCCTTCTAGAAGGGAACTTTTGTTTAGTTAGAAGTGTGTGTATTTTGTTTCTTGAGAGCAGTTGTGGCCCAGTGGTGAAGGCTAACAAGTTGTTGGTCGTGGGTTCGAACCCTGGCAAGCGCTTTACTTTGTGTAAATTATTTCAACACCACTGGTCTCAAAACGGTGAAGGAAAATATCGTGAGGAAACCGGCATATACTAGAACCAAAAATTCGAAGACATGACATCCACCAACAAGCACCAGGCCCGTGTGGCCAATTAAGGTCCATAGGAGGCCTGTTTCCCAGCTGTGGGAATTTAAAAGGCTGATGATGGTGATGATTTTGCTACAATATCAAAGCAGAGCCAAAGTTGCGCTTGTTGAACACGCGGTATTATTGAACGAAAAACATAACAGTCAACTTCTACGAAACTAAAGTAGGATAACCTCATTACCCAGTCACCCAGTCTCATTGTCTCAAAGTTTTTTCTCAGTACACACACTGGCATTGACTACTTTTATACACCACACAGGTACCACATCAAAGTAGACAGGTGACACACATTTAGTGTTACCGAGTTACCGGTTAAAATCTTAAACATGTTGTCAATTTTTTTTTTGCAACTCTGGTTAGTCACTTTTACTTTTATTTCTGGTAAAGTCTTGGTAGGTTTAGAATTCCAACTTAATGACGCTGGAATGTTCGCTTTTATACTCTGGCTATTATAACTATGCAGATCTCATAATTTATGCTGAGTGAGCTGTGGTAAGCTTTTACATCTTGCACTTTCGTGGTACTTGAGCTGACAGATTGCTTACGCTGTATATTGTTTTTCACAAATCCAATTAGATAAATGGTAACCTATAAGAAGTAAGTGCGGGAGTTATTAATTTATTATATTACATGTTATGTAAATTCCAAGATGTGAAGGAACAACACGATGTCGTTCTTAGCAAAAAACGACAATGTTTACAGGATATCGAAACGTTGACGTGTACGTCGATTTAATGATTTTAATATTATGTCTTTTGATTTTTGCATAATAGATTCGACTAATAAAATAAAAAATCCGTATCAAATTATAACATTAAGAAGCAAAACAACAAACTTTGTGGTTTTGCGGTAATCACACACTGAGAAAACTGTCACTCAAAGTGACAAAACTGTATCAAATCAATCACACTGCATTGTACTAAAGTGACAATTATTTACCAGGAATGAATCGGATTATAAACAAAATAGCCTATCGAAAAGAACACAAAATGTCCAATATTATTCAAAAACACTGTTAATATATTTTTTCGTAGTACAGGCAGTGTTACCTTCCCCAAATTTTCGGTTTCCCACATTTTTTCAATTATGCATAGTTATAATAGCCAGAGTCTAGCTGCGTAGTGCCCACCCCTCAACCCCGCTGTCACATGAATTTGCTACTGCGCAGCGACTCGTGAAGAGTTCCGAGTCGCTGTTAAGTTTGTTTCCACCTGTAAAGGTTTTAGGTAGATTCAGCCAAGTAGACTTCCTGCTTACCTACCTACCTGCTAAACCTTTGTCACGTCTGACGTCATGTTTGAACGATATTAAGAAATAGCGCCGGTATTTTTTTTTATCAGCCCTTATAATTTATCAGAAGATAATTAGTGAATTTAAATTAATTTATTTGCCGGAAGCAGACGCGACGTGTAATCGTGTAAATTCGTGTATTCGTATACCAGCTTGATGCACTTGTGTCGATTGACAGACGGGCCAAAAGGCTTATTGGCAACGATGCACTGGTCGCATCAAAGCTCCAGAGCCTCGAACATCGACGCCGAGTCGCCAGTCTGTCGGTTTTTTATCGGTTACATTTCGGGGAGTGTGCGACAGAACTGCACAATTTGATTCCGCCTAGCCCTTTCCATCATCGGACTACAAGACGTACGGCCATGCGCCATCGGTACATGGTTGACATCCCTCCCATACGCACAAAACGTTTTGCTAATACTTTCATTGTGCGCACAGCTAAGGAGTGGAATTTCCTTCCGGAGTCTTTGTTCCCTGATAGCTACAACCTAGGAGTCTTTAAGTCAAGAGTGAATAGGTTTCTTCTAGGCAAGCGTGCTTCACCATAGACCACATCATCGCTTAACATCAGGCGAGATGGTGGTCAAACGCGAGCCTACAGATTATAAAAAAAAAAAAAAACAGAAATGTCTGAACCCATGACATCTGCGGCGTTTTGCTAGTCAATTTTATTTGACCCTGTATATTTCAACAAAGAATACATACCAACAGATTTATCTGGGTTGTGTTGACGCAAGTTTTTCTTCGCCCAACTAGATGCCTTGGCAGCCAACTCCTCATCCCACACCTGATAACCAAGAAGTGAATTTAGAAACAAAAAATACTGAAGTATCTAAAAAAACTTGAATCTTTAGACATCATTGCGGAGATCTCGAAAAATAAATCGAGAAAAATAGAGTATTTATTTGCTATTGATAAGACTGAAATATTAAAAGCTAGGCAAGCTTTGATACTAGTCTGTACTACCCCTCTGCAAGGGAAAGGCCTTTCTTCCATCTTTAAACTTTTCCCGTTCTTCTGTAATTTTGGGACAACAATCCTTACAAAAGAGGCAGACAAAATGAAAACAACAAACAAACAGACAAAGGGGATTATGGACAAAATTAATTTCTTAAAGCCTTTACTTATTAAATACTAGCTCCACCCCCGTGAAATTAGTATTTCCCCTACTTCACCCCCATTTTGGCCAAATTGCACAATATCTTTATAAAATGTATGCTGTTATTTGTGTTAATCTGATGTATGAGCTATATACTACTTTAGATTTGGGGTGAAAGAGTAAAAATACATCCATACGTCAATTCTCACTAACCGTCGCGTTTATTATATTAAATCTCTTTACGTATGAAATTGTCGTGATAAGACGGGTCACTATGAACTTTGTTAACTTCGTTTTGACTTGGAATTAAAAGTTCAAATAAATTATTCCATTTTTTAAATGATCACTGTTCTAAGTGGCCAGATTCATAAAACGGCAATTTCAAAGGTAAAGAGCATAGTAAGTAGACCTAAATTTTATTGAAGCTACATACCATCATCTTCATTTCCGAAGCAGCGGGCTGGCCAGCAACTTTTCCTTTGGCGACTAAGAGGCGACGGGAATTGTGCCCATCCACGAACGCACGAATATGTTGACATGATAACGGTATCACTGAAACCAACAATTTCGAATTTTAAAACACGATTTTACACACAAACGCTACATTGATTACATAAAAAAGTTACAAATTCAAACAAATCGACGGTATTCATAACATGCTCACATTTGCATTGTGCGACAGCCACGAAAGACAAAATAAAAAGCACTCTTATTTCCATTGTTCAAATATAAGCACAACTGGTAACACCGGCTGTTCAACGACTAATATTCGAGAACGCGATTTGATTGTAAAACAACGCTACTTGTGTTATATACTACTACTATGTAGTACAAGCGTCGATCAAACATTTGTAAATGAAGGCACGGTTCCGTATATTGAAATTAGAAAACTGCATGGAGGTCAAGTGCAAAAGTACAAGTGGATAGTTTTTATGTTTTGCTCGATCATCTCGATGTGGAACCGGGTTAAGTGAATCAGAAATCAAATTCTTAGAACTTATAACCACAAAGATACAAGCTACATCAGTCCGTGTCAATCAAATGCAATGTACCTATTGGACGAATTTTTTTTTTACTAATCAATAAGGCCCAGTTTTTGATCAGTAGTTAACTTAACCAATGGTTAAATATGCTAACCAATGGTTTAAAATTTCGGTAAAACCCAGTTTTCTTCAGTTTTTAACATCACAAAAGGTCAAATTATTTGGAGAGTTAATTATTTGATTATTTGTTAGACTATAATAACAATTGACGAATAAAAGAGTTTTACCGAAATGTGCAAACATTGGTTTATTTAACCATTTGGTTGAGTTAACTACGGATCAAAAAAACTGGACCTCGATAAGTTAAGAAGATAGCGGAACGACATAGACGAAATTATAATGGGCCACACTAGTCCTGGACCAAAACGGCTGTAAGTTATGAGGGAGAGACTTGCCCAGCTGTGGGATGATAATGTCTGACAGTAGGCAATACAAGAAGCCTCTGAGTTTGAATAACAGAATTTGGCGCTGTTTCAGTTGCGATTTACATTACTATAGTTATAATAATACTGCTTAGTTAGTTCTATTGTAGTCTCTACATAACAAGGTTGATTTTAATTGTAAGCACTTACTTAGGCCGTAAGTAGTTTTGTGACAAAGCAAATCCATGAATCAGTCATTAGACTCATTACAACATGAGCGATTCCGGTTTAAGCAAAATCTAAGTGCGATTCTACGACAATTGATTTTGCTTAGGAAACCGATGATGTTTTCATAATAGACCTCTTCTATGCTTCAGATGCCACGACTCTGGCAATAGCTTGTTAATATTAAGGAACCTACACTGAAACCTAACTAGAACAAAAACCTAGATTAAGGTTGCACCCGCCTCGACGCCTAAAACGGCGAAACCCCGCCAGCATCATAAGCAGCTGGTACTCCGGGGTTAGGTTCGCTCAGATTGGGGACCTTTTCCACCCACCAATTGACTCCAGGAAAGTCGGTGGAAGAGTGATCGTGCTGACTTGCACAGCGAGGCTCAGGGGAGAATATATGCTTCTTCAGCCTTCTCAGGGATGTGCCCTAACAGGCGTTGCACAGGGGGTTTTTCGGGGTGGTCTTTTAAGAGGTCTCGGGGTTCTTTTAAGAGGATCCATGTGCTGATGGTGACCACAGGGGTGGTTATTTGAGGTAAAAATACCCACACTTCTTGGTCTTTTTTCTCAAAAGCCAGGCCCTTTTTGAAGGATACTACCCCGAAAACAAAAATAAATGGACAGAAACTTCCTTCATCCTCTTACTTTTTAACAGAAAAACTGTCAGATTTCAATAAAAGAGCAGCTCTTTTATTGAAGTTTCATAGTTTTTGTTTCATTAAGGCCTGATTTTTCAATAGTTTGTTTTTAACTGAGGAATAAAAATGGCCGCTTGACAGCTTTTGTATAAAAAATATGTCAAACGGCCATTTTTATTCCTCAGTTAAAAGTTATCAGTCTATTGAAAAATCGGCCCTTAGTTGAATTATGACTGTTTTTGTTTCATGCTAACATAGGTAAGAAGTAGAAATATCTTAATTACGTGTGCTCTAATATAAACATTTGTTATGACGTATGGATTAACTTATTATGATGATTAGCTATGCTCATTCAATTATTCGGTAGGGTCGTCCTAATAAAATGAAATATTCCATCTACCTATTTATATATATTTATATTAATGTTAATAATTTTCCACAATCTCAGTCTACAAATCTTTGCCTAACCGAAATGAAATCGATTGACCTGGCCGCACAGCAGGTTAATCAATTTCATTTTGTTCAAGAATATTTTAAAATCGCAATTTTAAAGTAGTCTTGGCAGAGCCATCGAGCTGATAACTAGATGACATAGCAATCTCTATGCTAGCGAACAGAGTGAAAGTAATGTCTACTAGCTTTTTGGCCTCTACAACAACTGGTCGACTCTGTAGTAGACATCAGTCCCACCGTGATGACTTGACTAAGGTGAAAGGAGAACGAAGTTAGCTGTCATTCCAACCGCACTAAGGCCACTGACTGCCAAGCGAGCCACCGCTGAGCGAATATTATCTTAGATAGCTCTTGTCGCTGCGACAAACTATAGTGGTGAGAGAGTGGTCGCCGACAATGTGAATAGCCAGCGATCAACTATCAATATACGTGTCGCTTTTATTGACAGGTGTTTATATCTTTTGTCCGTTTCTTCAGCGAGAAAATAGTCGATAGGTAATCGCTTCCTCGTCGGGCGGTGGGACAAGTGCCTGACAGCTCACTTCGTCTTGTTATCACGGTGCGATTTTTACATAATATCAATACGGAATCGAGCATTTCTGGGATAAAAAGTAGCCCATGGCACTAATAGTTGACGTAGTGAGCGCGAAGCGCGGCCGAAGCGTGTCCGTTTCAGCTTGGACAAAAATGCTTTCTATGTCCGGCTGTTCTCCTCAACAAATTTCAAGACAAAAAAATAAAAAATAAAGGAGATCAACCAAGTTGGTAACGCGTTGTATATTCTTAGATGCAATTAAAAGAGAAATTCATCTCTGTCGATAAAAATAGGTTCTGCAGGTTGCCCTAAAACATAGTTGATTTATAATTATGTTAAGTTGTTCGAAATGCATTTTGTCTTGATATTAAATACAGAAAAGAGCCGTTTTATATCAATATTTGAATCAAGTTATCTAGACAATCCCACTAGTTACCAAAAGCATGTTAATTCTGTGAGCATGTCGGTCGGTACCAAAGCTCCAAAGAAAGTGCTTGATCTCCTTTTTTGAGCAGGTTCGATAATATTATAATTATATCTATTTTATGTCAAAAAATTCAAAAAGACAAGTCCTCCAGGTTTACAACCCACAGAGCCACTAGTGAGAAATAGCTTTCCATCTGTGAAATAATAGTCGCAAGCGTATCTGCAGTATGAGGTCCTGGGTTCGATTCTCGGATCGGGCCAAATGTGATTGGGTTGTTCCTTCTGAACGTCTTAGTAGCATGCCAGCGTTTAGAATTGTACCCGGTTGACGGCAAAAGGCATGCCTCCTATCAGATGGAACTTGAACATAACTAGCGTAATGTAGGAATACTCTAGGTGCTCCTCTGTGCAGTGGTGGCCCAGTGGTAACGGAGTTGTAGGTCGTGGGTTCGAACTCAGGCAGGCGCTTTACTTTGTGTAAATTCTTTCATCACTCCTGCTCTCAAAACGGTGAAAGAAAACATCGTGAGGAAACAGGCATGTCATGTAGCACCGGGCCCGCGTGGTGGATTACGGCACGGTACGGTACATTCCCTCTCACAGAGAAGGAGGCCTGCACGCACAATGGACCAAATTGGGAGTGTAAGTGCGAAAAAGGGTCCATCTTTCCTAACCTAGGGCACCTCTTAAGGCCGTACCCTGACCAAAAAATCAGCGTGAGATATGAGCATTCCTATTGGCCTAGCGGCACTGGTGGCGCATGAATTACAGTAGTGAATACGCCCAGATTTTAGAACAACTTCTTTATAAAATCGAATATTGGTCTTTTGAAAAAAATAAATCTACCAAAATGTTCGTTATTAAATTGTCTATCCATTAGTGTTAGTACAAAAAATATTAATGAACACTTTACGAGGAGATGCATGCTATCAATCATTATTTCTCATTTTTATGGTTTTGTTGGAAGGAGATTAGTGAAACATATACTACATTTAAAAAAAAAAGAATTCTACAATTTTGGAATCAATAATATAACGAAATTTAATGTATTTTTATTAGTTGATATTTCATTTTAAATAACGAGTAGATAGCTCCTAAAAACTGCACGAAAAACGGCTAGCGCGGCGTTTTGCTCGGGGTAGCGCCTTAACCCTTTGGGGAACACTTTGGATATTATGTGTGTGTTTTAAAGTTGCTACTATTTAGGGCTGACAAGTAGTCAGCCCTATAAAATAACGACTTCTTTTGTATTTCCCTACATTTTCAGTTCCACAGGCTGTGTAAACAAAACTGATAACAAGAATGAGTCTGACGGTGATTGAGAATAGACACACGTCAAGTCTTTACGAGCGAAACGTGTCGTTTACTAAAATAAAAGGTATCTTTGTTTGCACTCACTGCCTAACATGTTTTGCTTAATTTTGTTATCATGAAAATGACGCAGAGACAAGCAAAATTATTGTTTAGTAATGCCAATTGCAATTATGAAAAATAACCATGTTAGTAAGTTATGTATGAGTATTCGTCAAAGTTTTAAATTAGGAACGAAGAATCATCAATAGGAAGAAGAAGTTATAAGTAGGTACTACACCGAGAGCAATGGCCCAGTGGTAAAGACCGCGACTGAGGTCGTGGGTTCGAATTCGAAGCCAGGTCCGCACCTTGTGTTAATAATTTCATCACCACTTCTATCAATATTCCAGCCTTAGACCAAATTTAATGGGCTTTTATTCATGAGAAGTGCCGACGGCCAAATAGCGTTTATTATTTGGCTAGGTTTATAAAAAAGAAGTTGTTTTGAAAGTCCTCATCGAGGAATATATTTTTTTACTTTCAAGCTGTAAATCAACTTTCTTTTTTCTAAGATCTCTCGGCACTCCAAAAAAAAATAGAACATGACAAACTAGAGAGCTACGAAGGTAAGCCGTTCGCTTTTAAGGTTGAATTGCACCTAATATCTGAACGCGATTAACACATTTAAACCGAGTTCCGAGCTGTCAACATTCACTATGGAATATTGACACTGACAGCTCTTGAACGCTGTTCTATGGCCAATTTCTGAATTATATTTGATGTTAATAGCGTGTCAAACCTCACTTTAATGCCAAAGTTTGACAGGTTTTCAGGCTAAAGTATAGTTTGAAAAAAAAAACAAATAAACTTTTCAGAAAATCGCTAAGAATTGTCAATCCTTAGTGTCAATTGGAATAACATCTCACTTCACCGAGGTGAGTTTTTTTTTACAGAATCAACCGTCAGTTCCATCGGTGGAAAAACAAACATCGACCTGTGCTTCGATGGTTGCGAACAGTCGGCGCTTTATCTGAGCTGATCCTAAAAGCATAAGGAATTTACAGATCGAACTTTGACTTTGGTAAGTAAAGTTTCATACGAATGTGAACCTTTTTAGGTTCCCTAATAATGTTCACATTAGATTAAAGCGGAAAAACTATCATAAATATGAACCAATGTTTTGTACAAGGTTCATATTTGTATGAACCGCTGAAAATCTAGAAAAAGTCTAAGGTCGTCCTATGGATCTTGCCTCAAGTGTACACTTGAGGCAGGATCCATAGGACGGCCTTAGACTGTCTTAGATTAATGTGTCCACATGTAGGAATATTTTTGCGACTTTCAGGGTCAGAGATACACTCCATCAGCATGCAAAACAACTTCTAGGCAAAAGCACTTTATCGTCGACCAAATCATCGCCCACCATAGTTACGACCTACCACAGGTGAGATACTGGCCAAACGCGAGCCTATCTTAATAATATTATAAAAGTGAAAGTTTTGATGTGTGGAATATGGATGTATGTTTGTTACTCAATCACACCAGAACGGCTGAGCGGATCTGGATGAAATTTTGCACAAATCCCGTTATAATTTTCCCTAGGGATAAGAAACTATTTTCACGCGGGCGAAGCTAATGGCATAACTTAGAGTAATACAAAAAAATATAAAAACTCACCATTAACGTTACTATCCGACCGAGCAGAAGTGAATGCAACGCATAAAAACAAAAGAAAAAACATCTTCATGGCGATGGCAACCTTATTGTACATTTGTACGCACTACACGAAATTATTTTAAATAATGTCTAAAGCCCTATATTAAATGAGTTTATATAGTTTGTGAAGTTTCCTTGTTACCTACTCTAACAATGATATCAAAATTCAAACGACAATTGGATATTCCCAATTATAAGTTTTACCTAAACATAACTAAACCACAATTATACTATTTTCAATTTTACCGGTACGGAACTAAATAGTAGTACCCACCTACTACGACTAGGTAAGAGTGATTCATTGGTATGTCGTTTGGCTAGCGAGGGTTGTCACGTCCTGACGACTGTCTTATATGAGAAATAAAAACGTTGCATGAACAGGTACAGTACAGTCAAGGGTCAAAACTACAGTCATACTCTCCGTTCGTCCACAGCAGTTGAAATTCTGCTGCCTACAAAATAAAATGCTTTGGTAGAGTGTGACTGCGCTTTTGACCCTTATAGTACATCCGCCACCTGGTGGTTAAATGAGCAGAATGAGGTCCTGACAGAGAACCTGAATATAAACTGGGAATACTGGGAATTGGGTTGGACAAAGAAGAAGTAACTGATATCCACACTAAAAATCTTTCAATTGTGTATTATTAGTGGGACAAGTAGGATTTGAACCTACACATTTCAAAATAATCTGTTCTGAAGCACACAAACCCAAAATAACTGCAGTCTATTTATCAAAATATCGACAGGTATGTACCCGTATGTACCTTTCAAAACTTACTTCAATATAATTTCCAACTCCAGGGGCGGATCTAAAAAAGGGCTTTTTAGGCTGCAGCCGAGGGACCCGCCGTGGATATAAAAGGTCCCCAACCCCCATTGAAGGCAAAATGGACCTACAAGACATTTGTGAAAAAAAAATGAAACTGCCAATATGGCGGGTCACCACAATGGTATAAGGAACAAGCACTACTAAAACAGAATACTTATTTATTTAACATGGATGACTTACAGCTAAAACAAACAGACCAGAAACAGTAGATTTTACAGCCAGCCAAAAACAAGTCTTCACTTATAAATATTGAATAATACTTAATTTCTATGGACATTTCAGTACACATCGATAAAAAAAACAGTCGTGTGGCACTCGGGGACTGCCGCGGTAAAGCTATTGCATAGCATTTATTCTAGATCCAGTCCTGGAAAATGCGTCAAAAAAATTAAAAACGTTAAAAACTCGAAAACGTAGCGAGCCAAACCCGCATTTATTTACGATTAATAAAACTCTAAAAAACAAAACAAAATACCCTTATTCACATTGAAATAAGGTCGCTTTTCTTTGACAAGCAAAAGTGACCCTTATTCACATTAGTATAAGGTCCACATTGATCACAATTGTCACAGAAACAGCTCAGAGAGACAGATAAAAGGCAAAAAAATTACGACCAACAAAAATTGTAAAACCCTCATATCTCAGAAACGGTTGGAGTTAGCGCATTTCTGACAAAAAAATTGCCTCCTGCCCCCCCCTACTTCATCCAGGAGAACAAGATAGGATTTACCCCCACGTGCAACAAACCTCCCCCCCCGCCCCCCTGCCCCTCACCACTCAGATTCCACAGAATTCAAAAACCTTATTAAAAGTCAAAGTATCACCGCCGTGCCCGTCGGAGTGGGGAGCGTGAGGTTTTTTCGTTACGGAATTTCTGGATTCGGTCCCCGCGCTCAAGGCCCGCGATAGAAGCTATGCAATAGCTTAAAAACTGATCACCAAGTGAAAAATCACTCAATAATGCCTGCACCAATGACATCGACACCCAGCCCGCATGGCACAACAATATACTCACTGCAATGAACTAGGTAAAAAAATTACGGCTTAAGCACTTCCTGGCTGATGGCACACTAGTTAGGAATGGGTCAATATCATGCTGCTTACACAACTCATTAAAGCTCCTGCTTGCACGCACAACCGCACAATGCATGAGTTCTGCCTATAATTAGTGGAGGCTAATGACACCTGTAAAGGTGGATTAAACCTTTTTACCCGACTGCTGAAGGAGGGTAATGTGTTTATCAGTCTATGTATGTATGTAAGTATGTATGTATGTATGTTTGTTCCTATGTGGCGTTCTAGAGACCAAACGCGTTAGCCGATTTTGATACTTCTTACGTCAATCGATTCATCTTAACCCTGCGTGTTTCACTGGCTACATAAAAATTGGAAAAGATAAAAATGGCGGATTTTTGGCGCCGTTTTGTAGGGGAAAAATAAAAAAAATCTTCCTAACCCATCGTGTGGGGTATCAAAATAAAGGGTTTTAAGAGGTGATTTCAAAAATATATCACACATATAGGTTTAAATGTACCTAATTAAAAAAAATACAAAAAAGTTGTAAATAAAAAAAGTTTATTAAAAAATTCAAAAAACCCGACTGCTTAAAAAGCGAACTAAAAAGACGTAAACAAGAAGAAAATCATGCTTTGCAGTCGGAGGATACATATTCGCGAGCTAGCTGACCAAAACCAGATGTATCATCCGACTGCAAAGCATGATTTTCTTCTTGTTTACGTCTTTTTAGTTCGCTTTTTAAGTAGTCGGGTTTTTTGAATTTTTTAATAAACTTTTTTTATTGACTTCAATACTTACTACATTCAAAGTGGAGCAACCCATTAGGGTTACCAGGGCCTCGAAGAAGAAGGGCGAGAGGGCCTCCATGCCTCCATACAGTGTTGGCAGTGATACCGGCACAATGTTGTTATTATTGGTCATTGGGTCCAGACTCCAGAGAGCCCCGGTCCGGACAGTGCTTGGGTCCCAGTCGTCAGAAGGTGTTTTCCATAATACTTCTTTTAAGTTAAAAAAATGGTATCTATCAGGTCCTCAAATTTTTCGAGCTAGCTTTGCTAGCTCTCTTACGGCCTGTTGGGGCAGTATCTACAAAAAATTTGGAACTCGCTTTGCTCGCTCTTGCATCCTACATTCACTTAATTCTTCAGCTGGACAAATCTTTTAAAGCATCCACATAGTCGGTTTGTCACTGAAAGTATTTAGATTATTTTTCATTGCTCAGATTTAAATAAAAATTGTATGTAATTTTTTAAATCTTATATTGAGCTACTTGAAATTCCGGTTCTTAAACCCTTCGTATGCCTAAAGTTGGTATGCGCATTGGTGTGCATATGTGCATGGTAAATACAGGTAGGTACCAATAACGAAACGGAAGGTAACTAACTGTATGAGCGTAACATTTCTTCACATAGTAATTCCCCAAATTATCCACAGAAATAATTGGCTACCTTTACAGTGTACTTTAAAAACTTCTAATTAAGTAAGTAGTTGGCTACAACTAGATAGGTACCTAAGTAAATGAATACACAAGGCGCTTATAGATCATATTGAGATGGTAATTAAGTACTTATAAAGGAACCTTCCTCCATTACTCTCGACTCAGTTGCCATCATGTTAGCGGTAATAAACTCGACTCGAGAACACTTTTGTGTTTGTCAGTCTATGTATGTATGTTTGTTCCTATGTGGCGTTCTAGAGACCAAACCTGTTGGCCGATTTTGATGATTCTTACGTCAATCGATTCGTCTTAACCTTGCGAGTGTCACTGGCTACAAAGACTTATTCAAAGCAAAAGCTCATATTTAGATCTATTTCATCTATACATTCTATTCCTTAAGTTAGGTACTTAAAAATCCAAAAAGGTTTCGATTGTTTACGAATTTAGGGCCATAATAACTCTCGCTGAGTGTACCTATTCGCAGCCAAAATCATCGCCTTGCCTCATGAAATAGGTATAATATTTTATTCCCGGTATAGACGTCATGTATACCACCATGACATGTAATAAACTGAATATTCTAACTAAAAAAGAGATCACTCTATTCATTCATATCGCATAGGTACGATGTACGACCCATATATTGATTTGTCATATTCATTGTTTCCTGCGTAATTTACGCAAAGGTAGAAATTAAAATACGTACCTAGTGGTACCATCACGCGTACTATCTGACCGTACGTGGTACCTATTCCTGACCACTACTTATTTCCGGATCGGGAAAAGTGTTTTTTATTTTATTTTATTTGTTAGGGACAAAAAACAGTTACATGCCAAGCTTAACTAGATATTCTTAAGTTAGTACAATACTTAGAAATACATTTATCTAATATTTTTCATATTAATTATGGGGTTTTTCATTTGGAATTCGTCAGTAGCAGCCGGTATTTGGACTTGTGCCCGGGTGATGGCAATAGGTACGCTTTTATTACGTAGGACTTAAAAATAACTGGCGAACTGTAGGTGTACTTCAGGTGCACGTCTGCCTACTCCTTTGGGGAACTCAGGTGTGATGGTATTTATAAGTATATGGAGTTCAAATTATTTTAGAGACATCCATTTACACCAAATATTTTTATAGGGAAACTACGTGAGATCGAATGCTTTTGTCTCGAATACTGATGATCGAAGCATCATTACCGCTCGATGCATCAAAATCTCGAAAACCAATAAGCTCGAAACATCGGTAGCGCGACTTGCAGACATGATGACGGTATCTCGAACGAAACATCATTTCTCGAAAGTAGAGTTGAAGTTTTTATTCTGCGGTTTGGTACGGAATCCTAAATGTGTGAAGTCCAACACTCACTTGGCCGGTCTTTTTCCCAAAGATGCTTTACTGGTTTTCTGGGCAGAATAAATACTATTTTTTTATTTCTTTCACTTTTACCAATGATAGCGTTGAGAGATAATTTTTTGATGTCTAGTCGACGGCACGAACTATTTTGTTCCCGGGGTTAAAATGCTTGCTATCTCATCCGACAACACGTGCGAAAGAGATTGATGCTGTGATGAGCAGTAAGAAGCTAGTTCGCGTACGAATACCTACACACTTTTGAAAATTTGTAACGAAATGGATGATGATTTAGGACGAAAACAAGCGCGCACAATTTTATAAACGACTAAATGTATCTGTTCAAAATAAAATTGTTTGCATTGTTGAACTACTAATCTATCCCTGTATCATCATCATCATATCAGCCGAAAGACGACCACTGCTGGACATAGGCCTCCCCCAAGCGTCGCCGTCGCCACATATCCCTGTATGGTGTTTTGCAATTTTCTTCTTCTTATGGTATTTACTTGAGCCCAAAGATGCGTTAAAATTAGTGTTGAAATATGGAACTTTCGACGGTCATATCTTTCAAATATATTTTTCTTTACTTTTTGTTTCCATACAGGGCTAGATAATGATGAGTACAAATTGATATAATTTTTATTTTTAATGTATACCGTCAAGCAGTGGAGTAATAGCCAGACTACGTTTGTATGAAAGGATGATCGACTAGGGTAAACTTAATGAGACCATCTTCTGCCCTCTTTTTACGCGCTTGGATATAATAATTATTACCAGTGTTTAACATATTCTAATTACGGGCTTGATGATAAATTTGTTTAAACAACTTGGAATTATCTGTAACCAAAACACAGCAATGCAAGAAAATTATATTATGTAGCAGGAAATGTAATAGGTAAAATATTACAGTAATAGTCGGTAACTTACGGGGTTTTCAGACTGCAAATATATATTTATCAAAACATAAATACGCAATATTATTATGAAAAACCCCCGTGCTAAAGTTTACCAAAAGCTTCATGAATTAAACGCAACATTTATTTATTTATTCGTTTATCCTCGCACTGGAACGCCTTGCAGCAATTACACCAATGGAGCACAATCTTATAAGTGGACTGTTGTTGGTAGGATGGGATGCTTCGCCGATGTGCGTATTCTGGCGTGTTTTAGACGTCCAAAGCCGTTTTCATCTATAAAAGAGTTGAAACAGCAACTCTTGCCTTTCTAGCTCACGTGTTGTTTACTTTTAATATTGCGTAATTCATAGTTGAACTCCAGTGATTGCATTTCTTTAATAATCAAATTGTATGTTTTATTTTTATTTCAGATGACGCTTGAAATCCGTTGTCGCGAATTCTCTTGATGAAACGTGAAACCCCGCACAATTCGTGATAATGAACTGTAGATCTGTAGTGCGTCACTTATGTATGATTGTTACATTATTTTGTTTTTATGATGGGGGACTGCAGGTATATGATTTGAGTTGCATCTTTTCTCTCGCAAGGTTTCAGCCACTCTGGCTCTTCCCACCACAACGAATGATTTATAACTACTGATGAAACGTTCTTCGTGTTGCATAATCAGCTGTGTTTTATTCCGATCTGACATGACTTAACGTGAAGGTATCAGATGTTGGGTGCCATTTTTCGAGACACTTAAATTCGTAGGGACTATATTCAGTTGTTCAGTTGTCAAATGCTGCTGGTTTGTTACTTGACCTTGTTCGCAGGTTTATTCCAGCACCCTGGAGCATTTCGATAAGTGGTTTTTGTAGATCCTTTGCTTGATTAGCGTAGGAGTACAGTGTGATAAATGCCGACAGTGTGCTCTGCCGACGCTGTATGCAGTAGACATGATTCACTCTGAGGTTCACCGATGTCTTCTTTGAACGATTCACTAAGTGTTCAGCGAATGAGTTTACGAAACTGTCGCGAAATACTCAACGGATATAATCAAGTGTATGGCTACTATTTCAACATACCTTGATCTAAACACCCGATGGATTATTACGCGTGATCACAGACCGTTCACTGAATGGACTGATTTGAACTATTTATGGAACTGGCGTGAAATACTCAACGAATATAATCAAGTGTGAGGCTGCGATTTCAACACAACTTGATCTATGCACCCGATGGGATGTTACGCGTGATCACAGTATCCGGCTCGAAGGACCAAAAAAAATGTACGACGAAAGTCTATACACTTTGTTCAAGTGCACGATGATTGTTCTGTACAATTGAGATTTTGGCAACCCGGGGTTAATGAAATGAACCGCCCGTGTTGAGTGTGGTAAAATCACTGATTATTTTACTAAGCAAGTAGACTAAATGATCGCGCGTATGCAAACACTGATGTAGCTTAACCTACTTAATATAATGAAATGTGCGGGTTCACCGTACAAATCATATCAGTATTCACCCGCCATTTTGTCAGAACTGCGGCTCACTTTATTATTAGAATTTTTCTTGTTTCATGGAAGTACATTGAATTGCATAAAAGGTACTTACCTGCTGCTGGTACATTCCTTTTATATAGAACTATATATGCTATACATGACTGCTTGCGCGAAAACTATGACTCGTTTTCTCCATGATAGATAGCACGCCCACTAGTACTTTTCCTATCCAACTTGTCGGCTGCCCAATATGCATCTGAATAAGCGTTGAGCTCTACTGACTGCAATGACTTTGTGTATATTACACCTTTCTCTGATGTCCCTTTTAAGTAGCGTAATATCCTCTTGCCTGCTTTCCATATTTCTGTAGTAGGCTTGTCCAAAAATCTACTCAAACATGATACTGCATATGTGATGTCTGGTCGAGTGTTGGTTGAGATATACAAGACTGAACCAATTAACTCTATATAAGGTACATCTATTATTGCATCTGTATTACTGACATTAAAGTTTGTCTCCATCGGTGTCTGAACACTTTTACACTCCTGCATGTTAAACAATATTAATAATTTATTGATCATCTTTGTTTGTTTTATTATCATTTTATCTTTTTACCTTGATATCTCTAGTCCTAAATAATCTTTTACTTCACCCAAATCCTTTACCTTGAACTCATATTTTAACTTTTCTGTAATTTCCTTGTCATCTCCAAGCATAAGAATGTCATCAACAAAAATTAAAAGACATGTTTTATCCTTGGTGTATAAACACACATCATATTTTGATTGTTCAAATTTGTTTTTAATTATGAAGTCATGAAATCGTTTATTCCAACATTTTGGGGCTTCTCTGAGTCCATACAGTAGCTTTTCCAATTTGAGAACTTTTCCAATCAATTATTTTACCTTTAGGGCATTTAATGTACACTTCAGTATCGAGACTTCCATTAAGAAAACCTGTTGGTACGTCAAGCTGTTTTATCTTCAAATTTTCTTGAACTGCGTGGCTAAGCATTAATATTATAGTAGGTAGTCACGCCACAGGTGAGTATGTATCATATGTTTCTTCTTGTTGAAACCCTCTGGCTACTAATCTTGACTTCTTTGTGCCGTCTTGCTTTGTTTTGAACAACCATTTAGTATCTATTGCCTTTTTTCCTGGTGGTAATGTTGTTTCCTTCCATGTTCCTAGATTTTCTTCAGCTTGTAGTTCTTTCTTTATTGCTTGTTTCCACTCATCATCCTTTACAGCTTCCTCATAATTCTGCGGATCTCCAGATAATAAACAATGTGCCATGTATGTCTCATATTCTTCTAAATGTCTTGGTTTCTGTGTTATTCTTCCAGATCTCGTTCTTTGTGGTTCTAAATCTTCACTAGCTTCTTCATTATCACTTTCTATCTCGTTTTCTACGTTTTTTCTACAATCTTCTGTTTCCTTCTGTCTCATTCCTTGCTGTTTTTCTTGTAAATTCTTCTCAATTCTACTTTCTCTTTCATTCTGTATCCATTCCGCATCATTTCTGTTATCTTTTCTTTTTCCTGCTGTCTCCTTCTTTGCTGTTTTCTTGTAAATTCTTCTCAGATCTACCTGTTCTTTCATTCTCTATCCATTCCTCTTCATTTTTTTCATCTTCTGTGCACTTCTTTATATCTTCTTTTTCATCATTTTCTTCATAATAATCTCTGGTAGCTTCATTATTCATATCCTCCTTGTATTTAAACTGATTTTCGTCAAAACGCACATCTCTTGAAATAACTATTTCGTTAGTTTCTGGATTCCATAATCTATATCCATTTAGTGAATAACTAACCATTCTCATCTCTTTGGCTCTTTTTTCAAATTTTCCTCCTCTTGGTATTGTTGTCACCCAAGCATTAGATCCAAATACTCTTAATCTCGAAAGTTGCGCATTCCCAAGCATAATTTCTGCTGGTATTCTATTTTTAATCGCTGATGAAGGACATCTGTTTATCTGGAAAATTGCACACCTGACTGCTTCTCCCCATAAATGTTTTGGCAGTTGTGTTTCTTGCATCTGTGTTCTTGCTTTGTTGTGTATTGTCCTATTCATGCGTTCAGCGACTCCATTGGACTGAGGACTATAAGGCTGTGTGTACTGCATAGTAATACCTTAATCTATGCTAAATGTATCAATATTTTTGTTCTTAAATTCACCACCATTGTCACACCTTATTTTCTTCACTTTATTTGATGATTGCCTCTCTAACTGCTGTATATATTCTATTAATCTATCTTTTGCTTCATACTTTCTTTTAGTAGATACACAACACTAAAATGTGAATAATCATCAATTATAGTCTGATTATAAATTTCACCATTTGAGGTAGGGGTACTTACTGGACCTGCTATGTCAGTGTGAAGTAGCTCTCCAATGTCTCTTGATCTTGGTCTTGGTACATGCTGGAACGGTAGTCTAGTGGACTTGCCCTCCATACATGGGCCACATTGGATGTCAGAAGATGGCACTGATTGCAGTCTCATAATACCTAAATGTTTCCTGTTTGCATTCCTGTGCCATACATCTGATACTGAAAGGCACTTATCAGTCTCACAAAATTGCTTCACAAACTCTACAACATAAAGCCTTTCACAAATCTGACCATACACCTTTTTATTATTACCATAAATACTGACAGAATTAGAATGAAACCTTACAGTATGACCTTTTCTAGTATCTTTTGTACAGATAACAAATTATGTGTCAAACCTTCCAATACTAAAGCATTTATATTTCTTAATTCTTTATTGTACACCAAAAACAATATTGAATACAATGTGATAATAAAGTACATGTACAAAGGCGAGCTTAACTCAAGCATTTATATTTATTTTAATGTTTTTATAAGTTACCTTTAGATCTCCTTTCTTAGAGATTTTTATTTATGTTTGGAGCCTGCTCGCTATTCTTGATTTCTGCATCTAGTAACCTCGCCTTCACAAAGTCTGTACTTAACATTTTTTCTGTATTCATAGTTTCAATAGAAGTGATAACGTTATTTATTTATTTATTTATAATAAGCATACCAACAGCACGGTCACTTACAATTCAAATAAAATAACAATTAAAATCGGCATTTCAGTAACCATGCAAATAACAGGTCTGCATGACATTGACACAATGAATATTAGAGACAGCGAAAAAGTGTGTCCAGTAAACCTAAATCTAGAACACTACAAAAACAAAGCAAATTGAGCTATATAGGCACACATTGTTCGGACTGTTTATATAGGGAACGTCTGTATGAAGCGAAACTCGTAGAGAAAACATCGATTGGGTAATCCGTCAAGTTGGACCTATCATTATATAGCCTTGCCATACGTGTTAGGGGGCTATTAAAGGTAGTATTTAAGGTAGATTTAGGCAATTGAAAACTACGATGATATCGCTTGCTACGTTGGCTAGTCCTAAAGCTGAAATAGTTAATCAATTGCGCATCTATGGAACCATTTATAATTTTGTGCAATATAAGTAAGTCAGAATTGATCCGTCTTTCTTTTAAGCTAAACATCTTATAGTGCCCCAACCTATCACCGTAATCAGGTATAGCTTTTCGGATCCGTTTCTTTACACATAGATACCTAACAAAACGGGCCTGAACTGATTCAACGTTATTAATATAATTTGAGTAATAGGGAGACTAAATAGTGGAACAATACTCCAATTTGCTCCTTAACGCACTGGGCGTTATAGAGTAGAATAATGCTACTATAGTTACGGAAAGGTTTTAACATGTGGATTATAAAGCCAAGCATACATCGTTATCATATGTTATAGGCATTGAGAACAGTAAATAACAAATTTCATCTATTTGTTCTACTGAACTTCCAATTGCATTAAGTTCACCAATCAGTGAGTCGAACTTAAAAAATAAATCTTGTAACTTTTCATTTGTACTGCATTTTAACATAATTAGCTGCTTCTTTAATCTTAATTTGTTAAATATACTTTTTCTTTGAAAAATGTCTTCCATACATTTCGGCTGCGGTTGAGCACGCTTTCACAATTTCTACATATTTTTCCGCGAGACATTAAACAATTATCGATCTTGCTTTCGCATCGTAAAGGAGAAAAAATTATATAAAACAAACTTTTATATTCTTTTTTCTCCTTTACGTCGGATAAATCTGCAAGCTTTATCGTAAGGACGCCGATCACGCCTTTTTCTTCTAGAATTAGCTTCAAGCGAAATTTCCAATGTCTGAAATTCGCCTTTTCGGTAAGTTTCGGCAATTCCTGCGCTGAATGTGCCATTTTCTTTCTTGGTGCACACTATTTACACCAAAATACGTCTTCTTATTATGATTACGGCGCAGTGGATGCGTTTTAGATTTCATTTCATGGAAAAAACGTGCACCTTAATCAACCATCTTTATTAGCGAGAAGTACAAGAGTGAGCAGTGTTGCCATACACTATAGATATACAATGTAAACGCGCAGACATCAACTATAGGACGTAACATATAACTTAATATAATTATCCTAGTCGTGTTTGAGCTTAGTGAAATTAATGAATTTCATGTTAAATGGAGGTACCTCCAAAAATTAAAAAGAGGAAAATAAAAAACATTTTAACAAAAAATCAAACCGACTTCCAAAACAAAACACTATAAAGCGAAAAATAACTTTCTTTTTCGAAGTCGGAGTCGAATAACGGAAAACAATGGGTGCAAAAGACACCGACTTCGGAAAAGAAAGTTATTTTTCGCTTTGTAGTGTTTTGTTTTGGAAGTTGGTTTGATTTTATGTTAAAAAGTGTTTTATTCTTTCAGAGTAATATATTCTACTAATACATTTAAGAAACTTATTATTTTGGTGAATGTAGCTGTTTGTTCGTAACCCTCGGTGCGCGAGTCCGACTCGCACTTGGCCGGTTTTACATACTTTTGATAAACAAAACAAAAATTAAGATTAAAATAAATGATCATTTACTCAACGTTCATGAAAAGCAGTGAAAGAATACAAAAAAATAATTTACAAGAAAAGGTAGGTGTTGTCAGAATAAAATACAATGCGCAATTATATTTTCAGGGCTTCTTGTAGTGCGATTACATAGATCATCATAAAAAAAACCATTTCTTTTTTCTGTAACAATGATTTTTGTAATGACCGATATCTTCAAGTGTATTCGACATTGAAGGTAGATTACGATTACGTATTCAATAATGCCTATGATGTGGTATATTTTTGTCTGTAGATAAAATACTAGTAACACCTCATCAATATCAACATACTGAATCACTTTGGCTAAGCTCAAAGTTTATAACAATATGCAAAATTTACGTAAATGTTCGTATTCCTTCTCAATTGTTACGACAACACGATACTATGTTATTGCTGCTTTCCAGCATGGATATTGCGGAATTATTTATTTCTAAAATTTCCTTTTTGCTGGTATCAAGTGGCAGAAAAGCATTTTTCTGGTTACATTATTGATAACGCAAGATTCGTTTATACATTTTTATTTTCATTAATATCAGCACTATAAACTGCATCAATCATTATTTCATCAAAAAATGTGTCACGCTACATTCACAACTTATTTCGATGATCCCTATAGAACAATGAAAACAAAAATGTTCTGCAATTTGAGCACGATTTCTGTACAAGTCCTGATTTCTTTTTTGGCATCGAGCATATTTTTTATATACATGCAAAAGTTGTTAGTAGTATATAATACAGTTGTATTCACAGCACAAGCACTTGCAATAACTTGGGCCGCAGCATCAAAAGCGCAAGTGTTTTTAACAACGCATTTTTTACACCAGATCTAGTTTTGAGACCGTTCATAGTAGAGGAATGTACTTCACAGATTTTTTTCTTTTTGGGCAATTTCTCGTTTCTGTTGTTATCTTTTGTGGTTTCGGTCTATCCTTTTTTACTTTAACTATTTCATGCTTTTCCTTGCTCGTTGCTGCTTTTATTTCACCAGCTCTGAACTCAGAATGTTTCATGACAAAGTCATCAGTTTTAAACTGCTTTCGACGTTAGAGGACAGAGATTTCTTACATCGGATTGATATCATTACGTTAGACCATAATGGTAAATTCCAAACTAACCTTGTCAAATGCGGTATCAAAATAAATGTTCATGAGACGATTTCTCTTCATGAAAAAATCTTCTTTTTCAATTTGATTACTATGTCACTTTGGCACTTTAGAAGTTTCTATTGTTTTACAGTTCATCCCTACATTTACGCCAAAACAATCTTCTACTTTATTATCTTCGTCCCACTTCTGACAATCGTCATCTATATGCATACCTTTCAAATCTAGCAGACGTTTATTTTAGCCGTGATTTAGATTCTGAACATCTTGTTCATTGATTATATCGGAAACAACTTCTTTTAAGACATTATAGTCTACTAGCGTCAACAAGCAACAACAAGCAACGATATTAAAACGTATTTACCCTCTCATCAACATTTTTAATATACGATAAATTAAATAATATTTTAGTTAAATGGCTAACATCGATTCGGTTAAAGGTTTCATTGGGCTTTACACTGTTTTCTTCAAGTTTATTAAAATAATTTGTCAGGTACTCCTTAGTGGACTCAAAATCAGAAAAAGACTTTACAGCTGTTCCGATAAGAGCTGGTGATTGATCCAATACTACTTTATTGGGAGATTTTTTTCCGTGAACCAAGTTTTTAACCATTTTGATATTATATGCATATGACAACATCTGAGATATCGGCACACTTCTTCCATTGTCATACATGACACCGGAATCTATATATATAAAAACGAAAGGTCACTCATTCACGTATCACGAAATATCGAAAACCGCTTGACGTATAAAGATGAAATTTGGCAGGGAGGTAGTTTATAGTTAGTAGACGTCCGCTAAGAAAGGATTTTAAGACAGGGCCGGATTTAGGGGGTCTAAGGGCTCTCGCAAGTTTATATGAAAGTCCTTAATTTTTGGAGTTACAAACTTAAAATTTGGCAGGGAGGTAGTTTATAGTTAGTAGACGCCCGTTAAGAACGGATTTTACGACAGGGCCGGCTTTAGGGAGTCTAAGGGCTTTCGCAATTTTGTATGAAAGTCGTTCATTTTTTGAGCTACAGACTTAAAATTTGACAGGGAGATAGTATATAGTTAGTAGACGTCCGCTAAGGACGGATTTTGCGACAGGGCCGGATTATGGAGGTCTAAGGGCTCTCGCAAGTTTGTATGAAATTCCTTAATTTTTTGAGCTACAAACTTAAAATTTGGCAGGGAAATAGTTTATAGTTAGTAGATGTCAGCTAAGAACGGATTTTGCGACAGGGCTGGATTAAGGAGATCTAACCACTCTCGCAAGTTTGTATGAAAGATCGGATTTTTTTTTTTGTACTACCGCCCTGAAATTTTGCATGTCTAGAGTTTATGACTAGGAGACATAAGCTAAGAAAGAATTTTGTGATAGCCTGGACTAGGGGCTCTCGCAATTTTATATGAAATCCTTGGCTTTTTATACCATTAAATTGGTAAAGAGGTAGAATATAGCTAAGACATGTCAGTCAGGAACAGATTTTATGACAGGGCCAGTATAAGGGTATATATTCGCTTTTGCAACGCTATGTGTTCACCAAACATTTATTGATTGCGTGCAACAAACAGAAAATACTGCAAAATTAATTCAAACGAAGATAGGTATTTATATATTTTTTTTACAATAACATTTAGTAGGTAAGTAGTTACATCAAGTTATAGCTCGAATATTTTTTTTGTATTTTCGCCTGGGCAAATACAAAAAAACTCCGTGACGCATTTCCGTGGTAAAAGTATCTTAAAGGACGTTGAACCTGGTATTCACATATTAAATACCAAATTCCAGACAATATTTTATACATGTTTGTGCAGTGGTGGCCCAGTGGTAACGGCCGCGACTTACATGTTGTAGGTCTTGGGTTCAAACCCAGGCAGGCGATTTACTTTGTGTACCTAAATTATTTCATCACCACTGCTCCCAAAACGGTGAAGGAAAACATCGTGAGGAAACCGGCATGAACTAAAAATTCGAAGATATGTGACATCCACCACCAGCAATGGGCCGTCGTGGTGGGTTACGGCCCATTATCTCTCAAAAAAAAAAAAAAAAATGGGTGTCTAACCCCCCCTTCCTCAACACTCGATTATCGGGCTGTTAACGTAATTGACGAATAATCGCCGGTTATCTGCTGTGGTTGGCTGTTGAAAATTCATTCAACCAATCCCAGCAGATAACGCGTGCTTGACAATTTGTCACATTAATTCTGCGATAATTTAGCACTATCACGAAATATCGAAAACCTCTTGATTAATAAAGTGCGCACTTAGAAAGGATTTTTGGAAATGCCTAACCTAACTTCCAACCTCGGTTTTAAAATCGAGGTTGAAAGTTAGGTTTAGATTTACGCTCTTGGTTCATAAAAGAATTCCTGTATTTATTGGTTTTTGGAAATTCTACCCCTAAGGGGATAAAACAGGGGTTGAAACTTTATGTGAAATTTCTTCGGTTTAGAAGGTAAAACATCTGAAATTGTTGGTTTACGCTCATGGTTAATAAAAAAACAATGCATTTTTTTAAGTAGTTAGTAAAAAGGGGGTTGGTACTTTGTATAAAATTTCTACAGTTTTTAAGTTGAACACCTGAACTTTTAGATTTATACTCTTGGTTAATAAAAAGACATCAGGTTTTTGGAAATGCCACCCCTCAGGTGGTAAAAAGGGGGTTAAAAGTTTGTGTAAAACATCTACACTTTTAAGTGTGACACTTGATATTTTAGATTTACGCTCTTGGTTGATCAAAAGAATTTATGTAAGTATTTATTGGTTTTTGGAAATTCCACCCCTAAGGAGGTGAAAAGGTGCAAATTTGTTGGGCTTATATATTTGAAACTTGGCATAAATACTAACCTAAGTAAAAAGAAAAGGTTTTTTACTCCTACAAGACGATTTAGGGGGTGTTAAAGAATTTTACTGTGTAGGGCTTTTGTTTTTATGATGTAAGGGAGCTCTGAGAAGAGATTTTTGGAAATTCAACCTTTAAGAGGGCGAAACTAAAAAGTCATCTGTAGGATAAAATACGGATCAAGCGAACAAACTCGCGTGCGAAGTGCTAGGTAAAAATATATGATTACTTGTAATAATTTTCTCTGTAGGTACAACTTCTTTTACCAAACTTACAGTTGCATCTAAGCTTAGAACGACTCTGCTATCTTTAATATACTGTCTATAATGTGCATCTTGAGCTGGAGACCAGTAATAAATGTATAATGGATGCAAAGACATATTTTTAATTAATCATCAAAATCATTATTAATTCATCGTATGGTCTTATGTTGGTCATAATCCAGAGTGACAAAACAGGGTTTGGTAATGCTCACTAGATCTATCTTCATATTTTATTTGCTTTAAGTTTTGGCCAAGGAGGTTCAAGCATGACGGCGTTGATTTGTTAGTGCGTATGTGCACGTCAGCTGAAGTTAAAATCACATATCGGATCGTCCGATAACTCGTTTGTCATGATTAAGCCTTCCCCTTTTAAGGGTCGTACCTCAATTGTAAATGTGATTCCCCTATTAGGTAAATGCTCGGGTTAGGGTAAGGTAGGATTCATGTAACCTTTCAAGACATAGAATAGAAGCACTTCATATGATTCTGCGCGTCTATTCATAGGGGCGTAGCTCATGTGAGGACTCTGCTCAACTAGAAGGCAACCTACTTGCCTATAAAAAACACTGGCAATTGGTATTACTTGAAAGGTAAATGAATTTCGAACAGAAAATAAGTGAATATGTTTTTGAAAAGCATTTGATTGTCAATTCTAGTGGAGCCGCCCAGAAGGCAGGCATTGTAGAATTCGTACTAAATATATAAAATATAAAAGTAATTTATTAGTTTAATTCTCAATACATTCTTCTGGTAGATATTAGGTAACCATAAGATATCTATTACATTCATATTAGTATTCACCCGCTATTTTGTCAGGACTGCGGCCCACTTTGTTATTGTAATTTACTTGTTTCATGGAAGTACATTAAACTTCATTAAAGGTAGGTAGGTACATTCAAGTACTTTACTGGTTCATCCTTTCATATATAACATATTCATTTCTGCAACAACACACCCGTCATTCTGAACCACATTATTTTTAAACTATCTGGCCCTAGTATGTATACCTGCTCATACTCGTCGACGTATGTTCAAGTTCCATTTTTTCGAGGGAACCTATATCATTGCTTGGCTCTAGGTATTTTGTTTCCAATTATCAGGAATACCAAATCTGTACAGTGGGTAAACCAAATCTGTACTTAATGTTGTCTTATTTGTTGCCATGTCAATGATAGGTAAATACCTATTCTACAGAGAATCGTGATCCCAGTCAACAATCAAATCATTCGCCTGATAGCTGTGATGACAAGTCTTCCGCAACCTATAATCGATTTATAAATACCCTCATTTATGTCAATAACAACCGCTTTTTTTACATGGTAGCTATGAAGTTCTACTTATAAAACATGTGCAACATTCGATTATCGACTTTCAGTTATTTTTATTCAGCTTAGACAAGAAAGATGGATATTTCGAAAATTCGAGTGCTTTTTGAATACAAGTTCCGACGCGGCAAAAAAAAAAAAAAAGAAAAGTGGGTGCCTCATGATTTGACTGATCTGCAGAAATAAACGCGTGTTGAAACTTGTGTTGCCTTGTTGAATCGATACAGAAATGAAGGAATATTGGATCGAATTGTGACATGTGATGAAAAGAGGATTCTTTACGATAACCGTAAGCGAAAAATTCAATAGCTGACCCCAGGAAAAACGCCGCAACAGTGTCCTAATGCAAAGCTTACCAATCAAAAGGTAATGATAACTGTTTGGTGGTCTCAGCACGGTGTTATTCACTATAGCTTTCTCCGATCTGGTCAAGCAATAACAAACTCCGAACTCCGAACAATGTTAGCAAAACTAGCAGTGAAACAGCCCCGACTCATGAATCGATCTTCACCATTATTGCTCCATGATAACGCGAGACCTCATACAGCACGAGAAACCGTGAACCGAGAACTGTTTTAAATCTACAGGAACTGCAATTAGAAACCATTCGTCACCCTCCGTATTCGCCAGGCCTTGCTCCAACGGACTACCATTTTTTCGTGATTTGGACAATTTTCTGCGTGATAAAAAGTTTTCTTCTCAGAAGGCAGTATAAAATGCTTTCACACAGTTTGTCGAATCTAGGTCACCAGAGTTCTATCGCAAAGGCATTAATGACCTTCCTATTAAATGGCAGCAATGTAAAGATAATAATAGTATTAATTTTGATTAAATAAATATGAAAAAAAAAAACAATACAAATCAGCAATTTCATACTTTATAATAATAATATATCACAGAGTATTCATACACATATTAATTAAACTTTATTTGTGTTAAATACGAAATCAACAAAAAAATATGCGATCGATAAAGTTAAGTCTGGAAAAGACGACCAGTATCGGTAGATTCACGTTAAACAAGATGAAATATTATTTGTTTGGGAGAAAGAGTTTCAGTAATTAAAAACTATTAATTTCTAAATAAATTACTTTATTTTAATAAATGACATTATATGCTTGGATTAAAATAAGAAACACTACCCTCACAGCATTCCTTAAATACCTAACTCATTAAATAATAACATCACACGGTATTCAGTCAAAGCTAATTATATTTACAGTTCGCTCCATATGGACGGTCACACTTATTTCCAGTGCCACACACTAGATTGTTGCTGCATCCATTACACTCCTTGTATGGCTTCTCACCCAAATAATTGCCTCTGAAAATAAAAGAAAATCTATTCAGAATCAGAAATGGAACAAGGGTAAATTATTAATCCAATCGGGGGGGAGAGGGATAGAACCATTACAGCTAAAACATGATAGTTCTGACACGTCAAATCACCCAGAATACCATTCAGGAGCCTAATTGCGCAAGTGATTTCGGCAAGGCAATGGGTTTGACCGCCATCAATTGACCAATCACATGTGAGATGAAAGACGCGATGTGGATTTCAGTCTATGTGATATTGGTCGATTGATGGCGATCAAACCCTTTGCTTTGCCAAATTTACTTGCGCAATTAGGCTGCAGGTTTCCTGGTAAGACTCAAAACAAAGAAGGTATTCAGAACAGCCTCCGAGATCAAGAATATACCTCTATGCTTATGTAATTGTTGAACTGAAAATTTCTTTAGTCGCGTTGAGTGATTTTTGGTAGGGGCAAAACTTAAGTATTCGCGTCACCGACGTGCTAATGTAACCGTGTCTGCGCGTCTTGTTTATTCCCTCACATAGAGTGGAGGCCTGTGTCCCAGCAGTGGGAACTGATGATGAGTTAATTCAAAGTTATAAGTTTTCTCTACTGTCGGCAGTCTCCATGACTGGCCTATTTTTTGTAATTCTTAATCCCGGAGCTACGTTATTTTCCGAATGAAAATGGTGATTCTTGAATGAATAATAGCTGTCAACTAACGTTGGTCCATAATTGCAGACGACGAAGTATTTGTTCCACCCGTTGTCGAATGTTTGTGAGATAGCGCAGCCTAGGTAAACGCTATCGGACCACACCATCTGTAAAAGGAATAAACGTAAATAAATGATAGTTTAAAAAACTAAAAACCCGCTGTAATAGAAAACAAAACTAAAAAGTATAAAATAATTATTGTTAATCACACTATTCTTAATTTAATAGTAGATTATTACATCGAGCACAAAGTAATTTATTATTGCACCGAGTGCCTGATTTAGAGCCCGAGCGTTGCGAGGGCTCTAATCTAACAGGCACGAGGACGAATTACTTAAGGCGAGGTGCATAACCTGCTTTTCTTTCAACTATTACCTATAGGAATAGTAGATAAAAGAAACTCATATCAAACAGTTAAAATAGAAGTTTAATTAATGAAATTAAAAGATTTTCTATAACACTGTCGGCTTCATTTAGAATGATTTCCGGAGTTAATGTGTCGCTAGATGATTCCATTTTAATTCGAAGCCGAAGCACTCAAAATCAGATAGTATCACACGTTATCGTTTCCAAAAATATTGTCAAGCAAAATTAACAAAGTTCCCGCCAAATCACTTTTTTAAATTTCTTTCATTTTTAAATCAGAGTTAGCAGCAATCATTTTTTTAAATTTGGAACAAGTAGGATAGAAACGAATAATACGTACGTAAAAAAAAAAGTTTTGATATCGGCTGGCTGAATAGAGCTAATCCATTGAGATTGGCACCTTTTGGTGCGATAAAAAAATAAACTGTGCAATAATGAAATTTCATACATTTTTATTGCGCTAGAGCATTAAAGACTCGCTTTGTACTGAGTTTTTAGTGTGATTGTGATGAAATTAAAGCATAGTTGGAAGAAAAATTATTTTATTCTTTTTTCTATTAGGTATAACGTGTTTTATAGTTTTTTTTATTTATGATTAATTTTTTAATTCAATCGCTAATCCTGAAGATTCTGGTAAGGATAATGGGACAAACTATTTAATTATTGCATTGTTATCGGTCCTTGATAAGTGTACAAAGTTTCAAATTAATCGAAAATTTTGAAGCGGGTGCAAATCACGTTCGAAGATTCCGTTACATAGATTCGGAATACCAAGCGATAAAAACTTTTCACAAAAAATTAACCGACTTTAAAAGCAAAATACTAAAAAGTGCAAAATAACTTTCATGTCGTTCTTTGGCTCTTCTATTTTTATTGTTTTTCGACACCGACTTTCCAAACAAAAGTGATTTTGCACATTTTAGTTTTTTTTTTGAAGTCGTTTTATATTTTTTGTGTAAAAGTTTTTATTCCCCTCTTTTTAGTTTTTGTACACTAACACTGAGGATTGACAAAATACCCATAATAACACAATTTACAAATTCGTGCTATTTGTCGCTAAGGAGTTCGGTTGTATGTTCCATGTCTTGAAAACTGCTGATCCAATTTTGATGAAACTTGAACTATTCCCTGAGTTGAGAGATACCTAATCCAATAAAATGGACACAATCCGATAAGTAGTTTCGGAGAAATGCGTGGACAAACATACACATATGAAATTTGGCACACATGTTAAGAAGCCCACATAGAGTAGCATATATGAATAGTGTGCAATTCCAACAATATAACATACGAATAATGATTACCGCCGGTTTCTTGAAGTCGGTAAAAAGGGACGTCAAATAAAGAGATGGGAAGATCATACATAATGTATTAGTATGTAAAAATTCTAAATCTATAGGGGAAGATGACCTACTGAAAGAATGGAGACGATAAGCTCGCAACAGACATGAGTGGAAGAAACTATATCAAAGAGGACTATGTCAAAGTAGGACAACCTGACCAACAAACTGGTTGCTGAGTAATACTTAATAACTCAATAGAATTAAGTTTTTTTTAAATATACTAGTGTTAAAATGATAGATTAGATTTATATAGTTAAGTTAAAACTGTACCTAATGAATATTCAGCATAAGAAGGCTTTTATTATTATAGACATCTTTTTTCCGGGACTCGTCGCGAGCTTCACTGTCACGGTGCTTTTCTGACTGTTGATTTTGTTGGTCAGAAGTTAGAGTGGTTAGGTATATTGTAGCCATGTTATAAAAAAAGTTGCACAAACCTGAGTGTAATGCCCGATGTGGTAGTCTCTTTGGAAGTCCTCCTCAACTAGCGTTCCAAATGCGTAGTTAACATTTTCACTGAACCACGACTCGAGGGCTGAATCCACCTGCAGGTCATGCTTAAGGTCGGTTGTTGAGTACCAATACAAGTTCTCACCCGACGAAAATCTATTGGAGCCTGTAGAAAACGATTGTTGGTATTAGTACCTAATCATTTACCAAAGAGCTTAGCTAGGTAACATCACTGTTTTTTCAATAGAACATTGTTATGGCTATTACATATGGATGAGTAAAACGCCTGTCCTTCTAGAAAGGAACTTTTCTTTTGTTAGAAGTGTGTTTTTTGTTTGTTGAGATCAGTGGTGGCCCAGTGGTAAAGGCTTACAAGTTATTGGCAGTGGGTTCGAGCCCAGGCATGTGCTTTACTTTGTGTAAATTATTTCATCACCAATGCTTTCAAAACGGTGAAGGAAAACATAGTGAGGAAACCGGCATATCTTATAACCAAAAATTCTAAGACATGTGACACCCACCAACCCGCACCGGGTCCGCGTGGTGGATTAAGACCTATTCTCTCTCTTACAGAGAGCAGGCCTGTTTCCCAGCAGTGGGAATATTAAAAGGCTGATGATATTGATTTTGTTACAATATCAAAGCAGAGCCACTGTCAAATAAGCCCTGCAAATATCTACAGGTATCTAGCAGTGGCGTGCCAAGGGTTTCAAAATAAGGCAAGCCCAATAAAATTTAAAAAGATTAAAAAAAAAAAAAAAACACTTTTCGACTGAGTATGTAGGTACCTACGTATGTATCATCGCAATTTTCTCATAAACTACTGGTTAGGTATAATAAATTAAAAGTGGATTCATCCATCTTCTTCTTCCCTCTTCTTTCTTCAATTTCACTCGTGCTTGTCGTGCGGTGAATGAGGTAACCAAAACACACTGAAGGCATGCTAGTGCTAGATTGAATATAATAAACATATCAGCAATTGCATACCTCCGGTGGCTTTAAAAAAAGCCGTTTGGTTTGCTTCATTGCTTGAGGGAACAAAGTAATGGTAAGTAGTTGCTTGTTTCGTAACAGGACTAACAGGTTACAGACGAAAAAAAAAACAAAACCGAAAGTTAAAAAATAGCTAGATAGAATGTAATAAGGAATTTAAATAAATTATTTATATTCTAATTGGAATCGTCTATCTTTCTTAAGAAATGATTAAATTACATCAGAGTAAAATGTTGGTGATCGTTTTAATTCTACCAACAACTATTTTTCAATAGCTATCATTGATAATTCGGAAAGACGCTCTTGACCTTGTGTATTTCTCAGATAGGTATGGATACGTTTAAGAGACGAAAAAGCACGTTCCGCGGAAGAACTGGTAGCCGGAATAGTTACAACAAGATACGCTAACTTTAACAGCTCGGGAAAGGCATCTTCGAGGTTATTCTCATGAATGAAATCAATTAATTCGAAAACATTACGATCTTTCAGATCAGGACTAGAATACAAGCAAATCAATTGGCTTTTTAATGTTTGTTTGTCGAAATAGTTTGCATTAATGTCAAATAATGAATCTAATTCCTCTGTAGGAAAATGTGAGTGATAATTGTCAAATTTTTTGTTGTTGAGCAGTTGGAAAAACTTTAATTTATAAATTTCAGAATATCGGTCAGTAATTTCGGTATTAATGTTATCAATTACTTCTACAAAAAGTCGTCTGTATTCCGTTTTTGCACAGCGTACATTGCGTCTCAAACGACGAGCCGAGTTATTCTGCAAAGTATTCTCATAAATAATAAAGAAATTAACTGTTTTTTCTGAGCAAAGTTTAAAGATTTTACCTTATCTTCGCCAATCAAAACTTGAACGCATTTTAAATCCTCACAAGGTACAATTACCTCCATTGTTGTAGGTAAGTCACCAAAACAATTGTATCACTGAGAAAATCTAAGAAAACACAAAAAACTCTAAAACTTTTCCCACTCAAGCAAATGAAACTGAAGCACAGACTACTAAGACAGTGTTACCAACCATAAACAAAAATATTCCCCAATTTTTTCCGAATTTCCCTAAAAATCCCTAAATAGAATTTTATATGTGTTATACCTACATACTTATTTAGTACCTAAATTATTTCGTAGGTAAATATAACGTTACATATTAAGTTGATAAAAAAATTGAAAAATACTAATATGCAAACTTGTTAATTATTTCTAGAACCACATCATCATCCTTTTCATTTGACGTCTCATTTTTGAAGTCATACATATGTACGATGAAGTTCTTGATCGTGTCCACAGTATGATTAAGTTTTACTCACGATCCATAATCCCGATTTATAAGGAAAATCGTACCATCATGATTCTATGTACCTTTTTAGGGGAAATGAATTACATATCGTGCGTTCCTTTCTACGCACAAAACAGAAAACACACGCTTTGTTTTCGATTTGGTAAGTTTTGTTCGAAATCCCTAAAAAAATCCCCAAAATATTCCAGTCCCCAAAAATTTCCATTTTAACACTTCTAGTCCCTAAATTTAGGGACAAAATCCCTAAGTTGGTAACCGTGTACTAAGAGATATGAACTGAAGTGAGTTGCACTCGGGTCGTTGCAGTGTTGTCATTTGGCAAAAAAAAGTCGCCAGTTATATGAAAAATCTAGCTAGATGTCGCAAATTTTTTATTTTTAAGATATTGCTTGAATATTTATATTCGTTATTTTCAAAAGTCGCTAGTTTTAATTGTTGCTAAATCTAAAAAAAAGTCACCAAACTCGTTAAAAATCTCCAAGATCTCACAACGTCGCTAAAACGGCAACACTGCAGAGTTGGCAAGGTGACAAGGTCACGCATACGCGTGCAACTTCACACGCAAGCCCTGCTTAAATCGTCAAACTGATCGTCTACAAAGACGCACAAGTTTCTAACTCGTTATACGGCACATCGCTATAAGTGCGAAAGAGACAGATATAGTATTTGAAAGCCCGGTAAAAGCCGGTGCGTGTAAGCGAGATAGCTATATGTAGATGCTACAACTGCAAATGCGAAACTCTGCGCGAGACCAATCGCTATGTGAAGTAGTGTGGCATAGGTAGATACTTTGTGTTATTTTGATAAGAATTAAGCGCGCGAACTTTTAAATAGTTCAGGTTTGATATTGATTCTCTATCGAGCATTTTAGTAAGGCATTTGCTGGCTTTTGGGCTTATATGAAGCTACCGCCACTGGTATCTAGTATTTTTGAAAAGATCTCATGGTTCTACCTAGAATGGAGTCACGCTAGTATTATATTATGTATCTGTAAATAGCATGTGTGCAGTCGGGGGTACGCGTGCATTTAATTGAAACCCGGGACCTCGACTCATGATAGCGGTAGGTAGGAACTGTGGGGTTTTAGTCGGTTGGAGTCCGACATAACCCTCCGTTTCCTCCGGACGGTGAGTAGGAGTACCCATAAAGAGTGTCCCACTATAAAAAAGGTAGGTAAGTACCTTTTATCAAATTATTTTCCACAATCCATCACGTATTACGTGCTTATAGTGAGCACACGCCGCGGGAACCGCACTCACACACAATCCGCATCGGACGCGCTGGACGCGCGCTAACGATCTTATTAATATTTTCCATACGGATAAGGATGACGTCTCCGCGCTGCCCGTACCGCAGTCGCCGCAAGCATCGAACGCGCCGAATTTGATGACGTCATCCGCACGCGCTGGTGGAATCCGTATATTTACAGCATTTTAACACACTTCCTTGCGATACGCCAGCTTTTATTTATTTCAGTTCTGAGTAGGCATCTTCTTGGCTTATTTTAAAGACTCTGTTTAAAACATAGGACTCCAATATATCTACAAATTGCTTCGGTAACTCGCTCTTAAATTTATTAATAAGGCCTTCATGCCATACTTTGTCAAACGCTTGCGCCACGTCTAGAAATACAGTAGAACATACTTTCTTGTGTTCAAGGGCGTATTCCATTACATTTGTGATCATATGCACTTGATCACTAGTAGTGTTTTTCTCGAAATCAAATTGGTGCTCTGGTATTATGTTCTTGCTATATATTATAGGTTTAAGTTGTCTGAGAAACAGGTTTTCAAATAGCTTGGACATTATTGGTAGGATGGAAATAGACCTATACGATGATTTTTCGTGAGCCGGTTTACCTGGCTTATCTATCATTATTACTTTAGCCACCTTTCATAAGTCTGGTACATATTTAAGCCCTAGTGCAGCATTGATAAGTGTCGTTAATTTATCCAGACTCTTTCTTGGTAGGTTATGAAGGACTTGGTAGGTTAGTAAGTGGACAGGTGACACACATTTGGAGTTACCGGTCTAAAATCTTGAATATGTAGTATTTTTTTTTTGCATCTCTTGTTATTCACTTTTGCTTTTGCTTTTATTTCCGGTAAACTCTAGGTTTAGATCTCGGTTTAATAAATGAGTTCTTATTATGGACTGTTAGATATTTTAATTAATCATTAAGAATCAGGGTCAATTAGGAAGGTGCATATATTATACTAGGTGTGAGTCGATTCAAATTTAATGACGCTGGAAAGTTCGCTTATAGACTCTGGCTATTATAACTATGCAGAACTAATAATTGGTACCTATCCAAAAAGTTTTGTATGTGGTATGCTTTTTCATCAGTCACTTTTGGGTACTTGAGTTTTCAGATTGTTTACGCTGGTACATTGTTTTTCACAAATCTAGTGAGAAAATAGTTAAACCCAATGATATTAAAATAAACAGATATGTTATGCGCGCGTGCATTGTGAAGACTCGAATAGGTCACAATTGTGACATTTAGTCTTTAGTTTATGTCACGCATGGCGAAGAGCGATAGACTTTGTTGAAACAAAAACAAAATAAAAAAATTACATCGTGTGTATTTAGACATTGTACCAATTATGATACCAAAGTACATAAAACAGAAGGGATCTCAATACCATATGTAAGTACGCAATACGCCTCAATTTACAAATTTATTTCATTTTTTTTTGAATATCATTGGTATAGGTTTAAACCTATAAGAAGTAAGTGCGGGAGTTATTAATTTATTATGTTACATGTTATGTAAATTCCAAGATGTGAAGGAACAACACGATGTCGTTCTTAGGCAATAACTGTTTTGATTTCTTCATAGTACATTTAGCTAAGAACATTTTTTTGAATACTCATACGCCCGTTCATGTTCTTAACAAGGAGACCGTGTCATAAATAACAACATTATGAAGCAAAACAACAAACTTTGTGGTTTTGTGGTAATCACACATTGAGAAAACGGTCACGCAAAGTGGCAAAACTGAATCAAATCCACACTGTATCGTACTAAAGTGAAGTGACTATTCTTTACCAGGATTGAATCACAATATAATCAGAGTAGCCTATCGAAAAGAACAAAAAAAAACCTTTCTCGTAGTACAGACGGTGTTATCTTCCCCAAATTTTCGGTTTCCCACATTTTTTTAATTATGCATAGTTATAATAGCTAGAGTCCAGCTGCGTAGTGCCCACCCCTTCACCCCGCTGTCACATGAATTTGCTACTGCGCAGCGACTCATGAAGTGTTCCGAACTTCCGAGACGCTATTAAGTTTGTTTCCACCTGTATAGATAGACTGCCTGCCTACCTATCTACCTACCTGCTAAATCTTTGTCACGTCTGACGTCATGTTTGAACTATATCAAGAAATTGCATCGGTAATTTTTTTTATCAGCACTTATAACTTAGAAGATAATTAGTAAATTTAAATTAAATTATTTGCCGAGAGTAGATGTCACGTGAAATCGTGTAAATTCGTGTATCGGTAAAATAAACAGAAATGTCGGAACCCATGACGCCTGCGGCGTTTTGCTAGTCAATTCTACTTGACTCTGTATACTTGAACAAAGAATACTTACCAACAGATATATCTGGGTTGTGTTGATGCAAGTTTTCCTTCGCCCAACCAGATGCCTTGGCAGCCAACTCCTCATCCCACACCTGATAGCCAAGAAGTGAATTATGAAACAGAAAATACTTCTCTAAAAAAACTTGATATCTTATCATCATTTCGTAGATCTCGAAAAGACAAAAGAAAATCTTTGGCAGTCGTTACGGGTAGTTTGAAGATTGAAAGTCTGACAAGAGTATCGTATAACCCATTATCAGGGTTGTGGAGTTCAGATAGGCAGTCACTCCATAAAAAACCGAGTATTTATTTGCCATTGATAAGACTGAAATATTAAAAGCTAGGCGAGGTTTGATATTAGTCTGTACTACCCCACTGCAGGGCAAAGCCCTTCCTTCCATCTTTAAACTTTTCCTGTTCTTCTGCAATTTTGCGACATTAATCCTTAAAAAGGAGGCAAACAAAATGAAAACAATAAACAAACAGACAAAGGGGATTATGGTCAAAATTAATTCCTTAAAGCCTTTAGTTTATAATTCTAGCTCCACCCGCGTGAAATAACTATCTCACACTTCACCCCCATTTTGGCCAAATTACACAATATTTTTATAAACTGCAGGCTATGTGCTACTGTAGATTTGCCGTGAAAGATTAACAAACACCCATTCGTCCATCCTCAATAACTGTCACGTTTATAATATTAGAGGTATTTAATAAGAAACGGGTTTTCTTTGAACTTTGTTAACTTGGAATTATAAGTTCAAATAAATTATTCCTTTTTTTAAACATTGATCACTGTTCTAAGTGGCCAGTTTCATAAAACGGCAATTTCGTAGGTAAAGACCATAGTAAGTAGATCTAGATTTTATTGAAGCTACATACCATCATCTTCATTTCCGAAGCAGCGGGCTGGCCAGCAACTTTTCCGTTGGCAACAAGGAGGCGACGGTAATTGTGCCCATCCACGAACGCACGGATATGTTGACATGATAACGGTATCACTGAAATCAACAATTTTGAATTTCAAAACACAATTTTACACACAAAAAATTACGCTTCATTCATTACAAAAAAATTAACAAATTCAAACAAATCGAAGGTATTAACAACATGCTTACATTTGCATTGTGCGAAAGCCAAGAAAGTCAAAATAAAAAGCACTCTTATTTCCATTGTTCAAATATAAGCACAACTGGTAACACCGGCTGCTCACCAGACGCAAAGACACAGAGACAACCAACGTTTATTTTTTAGTAATGTCTATTGCAATTACGAAAAATAATCATGTTAGTGAGTTATGTATGAGTATTCGTCAAAGTAAATTTAAATTAGAAAAGAAGAATCATCAATAGGAAGAAGAAGTTATAAGTACACTGAGAGCAATGGCCCAGTGTGCGTGGTCGTGGCCAGTGGTCGTGGGTTCGAATTCGAAGCTAGGTTCGCACTTTGTGTTAATAATTTCATTACCACTTCTATCAAAATTTCAGCCTTTTACCAAATTTTATGGGCTTTTATTCATGAGAGATGCCAACGGCAAATTTTCGGCTAGGTTTAAAAAAAATATTAATAATATTACTTAAAAGCTGCAGATCAACTTTCTTTTTTGAAGATTTCTCTGATATCCAAAAAAAAGAACATGACAAACTATAATTTGGCACAAAGCCCGGTATAATGTTCCCTAGGGATAAGATAACACTTTTCACGCGGGCGAAGCCGCTGGCAGAAGGTAGAGTAATCTAAAAAATAAAACTCACCATTAACGTTACTATACGGCCAAGCAGAAGTGAATGCAACGAATAAAAACAAAAGAAAAAACATCTTCATGGCGATGGCAACCTTATTGTACATTTGTACGCACTACACGAAATTATTTTATTAATGTCTATAGCCCTATATTAAATGAGTTTATATAGTTTGTGAAGTTTCCTTGTTACCTACTCCAACTACGACATCAAAATTCTAACGTCAATTGGATATACCCAATTATAAGTTTTACCTAACTATAATTATACTATTGTCAATTTTACCGGTAGGGAACTAAGTAGTAGTAGGTACCTACTAAGACTCTGTAAGAGAGATTCATTGGTATGTCGTATGGCTAGGGCTGTCACATCCTGACTGTCTTATAGGAGAAAAAAAAACAGGTACATCCGCCACCTGGTGGTGAAATGGACAGAATGAGGTCCTGAGGTGAGAACCTGAGCACTCTGACCACCTAGAACAAAGCTCTCTGGCACAGACGTACAAGGAAACCTGTCCAACCCTATTCTGCTAAACTGGGAACGAAGAAGTACTTAAATGATATACATACTAAAAAGCTTTCAAATGTATAATGTTAGTGGGAGTAATCTGTTCTGATGCTCACAAAACCATAAAAACTGCAGTTTATTAATTAAAATATCGATAAGTATGTACCCGTAGGTACCTTTCAAAACTTTCTTCAACAGAATTTCCAACTCCAGCGGCGGATCTATATAAGGGCTTTTCGGGCTGTAGACCAGGGCCCCGTGGATATAATAGGTTCCCAACAACCATTGAAGGCAAAATGGATCTACAAGACCATTTTGTAGATCCAAAATGGATCTACAAGAGGGCCTCCATGCCTCCATACAGTGTTGGCAGTGCCAGGAAACGGCACAACGTTGTCGTTAATGGTCATTGGGCCCAGAGAGCCCTGGTCCGGTTAAGTTCAAAAGAAAATGGTATCTATCAGATGCCCAAATTTTCGAGCTAGCTTTGCTAGCTCTCTTACGGCCTGTTGGAGCAGTATCTACAAAAATTTTGAATATTGGATTCTTGCATCGTACATTCACTTAATTCTTAAGCTGGTGAAATATTTTAAAGCATCCACATAGTCGGTTTGTCATTGAAAGTATTTAGATTATTTTTCATTGCTCAGTTGCCTGAAGTTATTCTGAATTTTTGAAATCTTATATAAAAGTAGCTCATACTTGAAATGCCGGTTGGGAAGAGAACCCTACGTATGTCTGAAGTTGGTATGCGCATTGGTGTGTATATGTGCATGGTAAATACAGGTAGTAGGTACCAATATCGAAACGGAAGGTAACTGTATGAGCGTAACGTCTCTTCACATAGTAATTTCCCAAAATTATCTACAGAAATAATTCTCTAAAAATCTTCTAATTTAGTAAGTAGTCGGCTACAACTAGATAGGTAACTAAGTAAATGAATATACAAGGAGCATAAAGACGATATTGAGATGGTAACGAAGTCCTTATAAAGGAACCTTTCTCCATTCCTCTCGACTGATCTGCCATCATGTCAGCGCATAAACTCGACTCAAGAATACTTTTGTATTTTTACCCAACTGCCGAGAGAGGGTAATGTATTTATCAGTCTATGTATGTTCCTATGTGGCGTTCTAAAGACGAAAACCGTTGGCCGATTTTGATAATTCTTACGTCAATCAATTCGCCTTAACCTTGCGAAGTTGCGAGTGTCTCTGGCTACATTAAAATTGGAAAATATAAAAATGGCGGATTTTAGGCCCAATTAATTTTTCTTCCCATCTCATCGTGTGAAGTATAAAAATAAAGGGTTTTAAGAGGTGGTTTCAAAAATATGCAAAAAAATAAAAATATATATTAAGTTTAAATATACCTGATTCTAAAAAAATTTTTAACTAAAAAGCTGTTTTTCTTTGATTATTGGAAAGGTAATTCAAATAATCAAAGAAAAACCCGACTGCTTAAGAAGTGAACTAAAAAGACGTAAACAAGAAGAAAATCATGCTGTTTAGTCGAAGTTTACATTTGATTTTGGTCAGCCAGCTCGCTAATATGTTTTCTGTAAACAAGTTTGATTTTTCTCACTTTTTTCTGGTTTTCTCGAATAAAAATAGCTTAAATTTAGTAAAGTTTTTGGTTCCGCCCGAAGAGTGCCAATTCCCTCTCACAGAGAAGATGTCTGTGTCCCAGCAGTGGGAACATTAAAAGGCTGATGATGATGATATGATCTACCGGAATTCGAACTGGAGCAACTCGTACTTGAACGAGCTGTTTTTATTTATTTATTTTTTCACTACAAGCCTCAACAAAATAAAAAATAAGCTCATACAGTTACAGGTTACAGGGTTATCAGTGCAGGATTCCCGATACCTAAGTAGGTAAATACCCAATTAAATAATTGGGAATCTCACAACTTTTTGTATTTTTGGGGTCAAAGGGTGGGGTTGGGACATTTAGATCTATTTCATCTACATAATATTCTATTACTTATGTTAGGTACCTAAAATCCCAGAAAGGTTTCGTTTGTTCACGTATTTAGGGCCACAATTACTCTTGCCGAGTGTACCTATTCGCAGCCAAAATCATCTCCTTGCTTAATGAAATAGGTATAATATTATATTCCAGGTAAAGACGTCATGTATACCACCATGACGAGAAAAGAGAACATTCCATCCATTCATATCGCTTAGGTACGAATTACGGCCCATATATTGATTTGTCATATTCATCATTTCCTGCGTAATTTCCGCATAGGTAAAATTAAAATACGTAGTGGTCGCACCAGTGTTGGCAGTGGCAGATAGTCAAATATTACATGAGGCATCTCTAAAAATTACATTTTCATGAGGAAAGTTACATTACCTTATTTTATGTGGAAAACGACACTAAAACGCTCACTTGTTCGCCGGAGTAAGCGGGATGGAAGATTTGGAAATACACGTGAGTGAGTGAGTGAACAAGCAATACGTCAATTTGTGTGTCACAAAATTAGGTGCGACAACACGACGAATGAAAACTTACTAGATGCTTCTCGTTTCACGAATTTTTTTTTGCTTGCAAATATTTCAATATTTTTCATTAAGAGCGCGGCGAACCTAGCTCGCAAATGCAATTCGAGTCGCGTGAAAAATTCGTCCGGAGTATTGCTATCTCAGTTTGCACGTACACGCGGCGCTGTGTGTGTGCGAGTAGATACTCGATAGGCATACATACGGCTGCGCACAGCGCCGCGATACATAGCTACCTAATCATTGTAACGTCTCGGAAGCATTTAGAATGTTATTATTTAGGTATGTTCATTATTTGCTTTTTTTAGTTGACTACTTTGTGGAATCGTTGGTAAATTTACAGACTAGTAATGCGTTTTTACGAAATTTCTTTACAATATCCTCAAGTTTAGGATAGCTAGCTACATATCGCTTGGCTTTGTACGTCATGCGTACCTTGCCAAAATGGGTACTTTTGTAAAGCGATGTTGTAAGTTTATAATATTGGTGTTTCTAACCGACTTCAAAAAAAGGAGGAGGTTCTCAATTCGACGGAATCTTTTTTTTTTTTTTTTTTTTTATATGTTCCCCGATTACTCAAAGACGCCTGGACCGATTTCATAAATTCTTCCTTTGTTTGAAAGGGTATACTTCCTAGTTGGTCCCATAATCCCAAGTCAGGATCTGATTATGGAATCCTAGAGAAATCGTGGGAACTCCTCAAATATTATAGGCAAACATATAGCGATTTTGGTATTTTCATCAACAATGCAAACATTTGCACTCAGAAAGTATAATTTGGTGAAGAGGAACTGATGAAGAAGACCACAGATGGCCACTGTAACTCCTAAATGCTAAATATGTCACGGGAATAAGATATCTCGAATAGTTAACCGACTATAATGAAGCAAATACTTATAAATAAATGGTACTGATGAAAATGGCACCATCGAACTGATCAGATGATGAAGCCGGAAGGTCGGCACTGGAATTCTAATATAAAACAATGTATCCTAGTCGTGTTTGAGCTTATTGGAATCGCCATGAGATGTACTTTGGCTATAAATGATAATCATGTTAATTGGAGGTACAGACTAACAAAACTAAAAAGAGAAAAATAAAAACGTTTTAACAACAAATCAAACTGACTTCCAGAACAAAAAACTACAAAGCAAAAAATAAATTTCTTTGCCGAAGTCGGTGTCGAAAAACGGGAAACAATGGGTAGGTACAAAAAACACCGACACCGAAAAGACGCGGCGGCGCCGGCGTTATTTTGTCTTATTTATGTAGGTATTCCTTTTAATAAACCTCAAATATGTATTGTTATTATAAATAATGCATGCAAGTAAAATAATACAAGCTTTACTTAGGCAAAGTATTATTAAAAGACAAATATTCCAATAGTGTACCTACCTATGCCTATTTACGCATAAGTAGGTAGGTACAGATAAATAACAGCGCTCTGAGCTAAGAATATTATAAATAAAAATAAGTACCTAGTTATTTTGAATAAACATTTATTTTGTTATGTTCTTACTTTATATATTATCATTCATCTATTTAAAAATGTAAATCGAAATGTGATAAAATCGTGTAGGGTGACCATAAATAATCGACTGAACGAAATACAATAATGGTAATCAGAAAACAAAGTGTCAAAGACCCACACAAAACACGCTGATTTATAAGATTTGGCTTGTAGGTATTATAATATGTATAAATAGGTAATCTGCAGTAGATACCATGCATAAGATGATAATCGACCTAAACGGTCGATTACTCACCTCATAGGACGCTTATTATCTTTATTTGTTCCGTGTTTCCGCCTGTAAACTGATGGCCAAAGGCGTTTTTTACTTGATCGTTGTGGCTCTGTAAATATTTTTGCAGTTTATTATGAAGTCGATTAGCAAGCCAATTATTAAAGTTTATTGGAGCTGCCTCCCCAGTGTAATAAGGGTCACCGAAGTCCAGATAAAAAGCCTAGAATAATTTAAAAAGCTAGAAAAAAAAACTAGAATGTCCTTGGATTTTTAATTTTAGTTTTAGGAATTTTACAAAAAGACGCGCTTGTGCAGGCAATTCCGATCGTATGGTCACCCTACCCTGAGTGAGCCGAACTAACGTCACAGTAGGTAAGTAAAGATGCAGTGTAGGTAAGTCTTAGCGGTGTCCTTGAGATAATTACTTACGCCCGCATTGTCTCATTCATGAGTTCATGACATGAATAAACAAACGAAAAAAACAAAGCTTCGCAAGTTGGTAGATAGGTAGGTTAATAACAATTTATACAAAATACTAGCTGACCCGGCTAACTTTTTTTTTGCTATAAAAACACCAAACATTTATCTACCCTACCTACCCTACCCTACTTACCCTACCTACCCTACCCTACCTAACCTACCCTACCCTACCTACCCTAACTAAAAATAGATAGTAGCCGATTCTCAGACCTACTGAATATGCATATAAAATTTCATAAAAATCGGTCAAGCCGTTTCGGAGGAGTATGGTAACTAACATTGTGACACGAGAATTTTATATATAAGATATACTAATGTACCTATTAATGTAACTTATTTTATTATTTCATTGGGAAATAGGTATTTATTGTGAGAAACATACCAACGTTCGGAGTCCATGTTGGCAACCAAACCAAATAGTAAATAATAACAAACTCCGTAAACAACGCAGTCCGTAATAAAGTACTCTTTTATATATTAGGTACTCAATACCAAAGTTCAAATCACAAGGCAAATCTAAATCAAATTTCATAAAATATATCAATAGTGTCAGAAATATTACAATAAGTACAATTTAGAAAATAAATAAATACGCACTTACAGCACAGTAAGTAAAGTAATCGTCTACAACAAGCAAAACCGAGCGAACGCATTCAACCCGAATCTCTTCAAAGTTAGAGTAAACAGGCTCCTTCTGGGTAAGCTTACTCCATCGTCGACTCTGTCTCTGTCACCTATGACTTAGACTAGAGTCAAAAAAAAAAAAACACAAATAATACAACAAACAGTGAAACATCCCCGAAGCACACCCGAAGTGCCCCGAACAAAACCCGTACGAGCGATGCACAACCGTGAGCAGTACGACCACGCACACATTGACATTTTTGCTTGACGCGACAGTAATACTCGCTATTGAAAAAGTATGATTAATTTGATGTGTTCCGTAATACCAAAAATGATGAATGAAAACTTAATGATTTTTATATTTTTTTCGATTATTTGTAACTTGATAATATGAGCTATGTTACTACGACGACAATATTGTAGATATTGATTTTTATAATACATAAAAATCAATAAGTAAACATGCCATTTACGCTGTAAAAATGTACGAAATGTAATTCGCTAAAACTTCATTTTAGGTAAGTTTTTTGAAAAAATAAAAACGTAGGAACCTATATAAATACTGTCTAAATCCGAATATCAGCATAATATGGTGGAAATATGCTCAACTTACAAATAATTTAGGTATTACGTTTGTATGGACAATTCATGCTTCGCCGTGCCCTTAAGTCCTAAACGTAAAAGTTACATTTTAAGTCGTCACGTCGCGGTCAAAAGTAACGTAAAATGTAACAAAAGTTACATTCTGGCAACGCTGTGTCGCACGTTCTACCTGACCATCGACCATACAGCCTCTAGACGCCTAACAAAAGGCGAGCGATGTCTGTCAACACATATGACTAAAATAATCAAATACAGGTAATAGTAGCGACCATGTGACAGTGTATTGTCTATGTATCTGACCGTACGTGCTACTGCTGATTAGTCCCCCCGCCCTATTCTGACATAAGTCAACTCCCAGCCCATGTACAAGCGGCTATAAAGACCATAAAGGAGAGGTTCGCTCAGGACTGTCATCTCCGAGCGAGACTCGCCACTCCTTTTGGCGCAGTATTAGAAGCCCTCTTACCTAATATAAATCCGACCGTTGAGGATGTACTGGAACCCGAACCTAGCATGGCCCCCGTGCCATGTGAGGAGAAGGACTCTCCCAGATCACCCTCCCCACCCGTCAGGCCCACTTCCGGGCCTAGATCACCCACCCTTTCCCAGGGCGAGGTTCTTATTAGAAAGCCAGACCCAATTCCTTCTGAGAGTGACCGTAGCCCTCTAAAGCCTCAGATTTCGGCTACTAAGCCTCCTCCTCGTATGATGTCCGCCCGTCTTCAGTACAAAAAGTACAAAGAGCGCGTAGCCGCTATCCACGCAGATACTAGGTCCAAATCCAAATCTTGGGTCGATGAGGAAGGTGACTCTCCCATCGATATGGACACAGCCCTCAGTACCGACAATGAATGGGCAGCAGTAGCTGACCACATCGATCAGGTTATAGAAAATCCCCCAGTTGACCCCAATAACCCCGATTTGTCAGAGGACTATGCCACTATGTCCTCTTCTTCTGACTCTGATGACAGAGAATTCACTGTCCACTCTGGAGGAAAGAGGAAGATGACGAAAAGTCCTCCTCACGCTACCAAGGCCAAAAAGCCAGTAGCCAAAACCTCTCCCCAGCCAGTTCTGCCGCCGGCCTTGCCCGACAGGCAACCCTCCCCCGCCCCCGCCCCCGCTAGTCCTTCTCAGCGGTTAAACCGTTCGCCCAGCCCTATGGTAGTAGTAAATACTACCACTAGGAAGCCCCCTCCTCCTCCACCCATTTATCTTCAAGATAAAGGAAAATGGAGCGACATTTCAAGCGCCTGTGTAGCGCGTAAAATCAACTATACCAAGGCCACTGCATGCCAACAAGGCATCAGAATTCAAGTCCCCACTCCCCGTGATTATCGAGATTTAACTCGTTTTCTTAAAGAAAGGAAAGTATCTTTCCATACTTACTCCCTTCCCTTTAAGTTTACAAGAGTAGTTATAAAGCGCGTTCCGAAGGAGAACCCGACGAAAGAAATCCGAAAGGATTTACTAGCGCAAAAAGTCCCTGTGTCAGAGGTCCACCGATTGCATAAAGCAAGAGGCGGAGATCTCTACGACATGGTCCTTGTCGTGTGTTTCCCCTTCGAGGGTCACAATCCCATCTTTAATGTCAGGACCGTATGCAACTTATCAGGCATTTCCATAGAAAAGCCATACCGTCCCCATCTCGTTGGTCAGTGTCACAACTGCCAACTCTACGGTCACTCTCAGACTAATTGCTTCGCGCCTCCCAGGTGCGTTAAGTGCATGGGAGAGCACAGTACCAAGGACTGTTCCCGTCCAAAGGACCGATCACAATGCACGGAGCCTCCCAGCTGCGTGCTTTGTGGACAAGTCGGGCACCCGGCTAATTACCGTGGTTGCCCAAAAGCCCCTAAACTTACGCCTAAAATGGCCAAGCGTAATGACGCGCGCCAAGCGCGCCAAGCCCCTACCTCTCAACCCCCCCCTCAGAGGCCTTCACCCTGGGGTAAGCTGAACCACCAAAGTGTGGCTCCTCAGTCTTGCTCCCAGCCGATTCCAGCGCTGACGGCTACTCCCATCGCAGCGCCAATTCTTATCCCCGACTCAATGCCCCCCGCCGCCCCTATGACCGCACAAAGCCAGAAGGTGGCTTCCACCACCCGTGCTGCTAAGTGCCAGCCCCCTGTCGCCCCCTCTGGGCAAAAGCCATATATATGCGTCGCTAAAAATATAATTAGCGCGTACTCTATATTTATGACCCCTCAAGCCCGTGCTCTGGATACTGAAATCCGGAATGCGGGCTCTCTCCTTCCCGCTGAATGCGCCAACCTCTTTTCGAGGTATGAGTCCATTACTAGGGAGCTCGATAGCCTTGTCTACTAGGACGGTCAATGGGTTCGTAAATAGTACGAACCCTCCGTTCATACAAAATTAATATACATATTCGTTCCGTCCTCACCGCAGAGGCTCGTCGCGTAATCCTTTTCGATTCATATAAGCTAGCCCGCGTGCTGAGCCATAGTTAAATGCCAGTTATTGGAGTTTCTTGTCCGTTCTTCTCCACGTAGGCTTTTCCGAACGGATGGTAGAATCACTTTATAAGATCCGGCCTTTGCCATCTCCCCAGCGACGCCCTGAGCCGAGGTCCGACCCCAACTGGGGTAGCCCTTAGTGCTGTCGCTTTAGGTTTAGAACTTTGAAGCCTGGCCGGAGGCTATATAGCTTAGTCTCCACAGGTTAGTCCGGTTAAGCAGTGGACGGCTACTTTGGCCGAACTGCGAGACGCCAAGTATTAAAAAAAAAAAAAAAACTACTGCTGACCACTACTGATTTCCGGATCGGGAAAAGTGTTATTGGGTTTTTTATTTGGAATTCCTCAGTAGCAGCCGGTATTTGGACATGATGGCAATAGGTTCGCCCCTATTACATGGGATTTAAAAATAACTGGCGAACTGTAGGTTTACTTTAGGTGCACGTCTGCATACCCCTTTGGGGAACTCAGGCGTGATGTTGTGTGTATATTTCGAGTAAAAAAAACAAAATATTTTTTATAGGGAGACTACCTACGTGAGATCGAATGTCCTTTTCTCAAATAACCAAATCTCGATAGCATAATTATGTACCGTACTTACTGATGATCGAAGCATCATTACCGCGACAGTTCATTACCTCGGGCTCGATGCATCAAAATCTCGAAAACCTATAAGCTCGAAACATCGGTAGCGTGAATGACGGACTTGATGACGGTATCTCAAACGAAACATAATTTCTCGAAAGTGAGTTGAAGCCATGAAGCTTGATTTTGCGGTTTGGCACGGAACACTAAATGTGTGAAATCCGACACGCACTTGGCTTGTTTTTTTTCGCAAAGTTGTTTTGCTGTCACTGCTGTCAGTGTGCTGGGCGGAATACATTCAATTTTTTTTTCTTTCACTTTTACCATTGATAGCAGTGTGAGATAATTTTTGATGCCTTGACTGATAATAATTATTATGTTCAAGCGTTTCCCGTGCTAAGGTTTACTAAAAACTTCATGTAGTAGGTAAACGCCACATAACAAAATAAAATACGAAATAAAGTTGAAAAATTTTTTTGCTGACATAATTTTATGTAGGTACCTGTAAAGGTAAATACGTACATAAAATTATGTCGTCTACAGTCATCGGTGCTCAATGGACCAATTGGTCTATGGCGAAAATTACATGTTTCCATCGTCCAAATACCAACTATGGGCTATGGAGAACACTGGACGTAAACCAAAACTATGTTCCATTATAACATAATAACCCTGAGTTCACACCAATATAGGTACTACCTAATGTCATGAATCGTTATAAGTATCTTAGTAAATATAATCAGGAAAAAATTGTTAAGGTTTTTTCCAATTCATAGATGACGAACAGCAAACAGCCAGTAAAATTACCTCTTATTGGATGGGGTAGTCGCAGAGTAGTTAAGCAATGCCCGAGTCAGACAGCGATTCTTCTGATGACGATGCTAAGCCTCCACAATATTAAATATGTTGACTTATGACTGCGTCAGCGGAGGGAGTTGCCGCGGCTGAATTCTGGACCAGGCAAGGCATTTAAATAAAAAGAGTTTGTTTGCCATCGACACGCTAAGAAGAAGAATGGCTGTCGGAAAAAAAGTTAATTCAAAAAATCAAAAAACCTGTCTGCATAAGAAGCGAACTAAAAAGACGTAAACAATAAGAAAATCATGCTGTGCAGTCGGAGGAAAAAAATTCGCGAGCTGGCTGGCCAAAAACAGATGTTTTTTTTTGTTTGAATTTACTTTATTAATTTATAACATTTTAGTTAACCATTTTTTTCGAATTAAGTACATTTAAACAATAAGACCCATTATAGCCCACTCCCTCTATGAGAGGAAGTCTGTGTCCCAGCAGTGGGAACATTAAAAAAAAAAAGGCTGATGATGTGTGATGTGAAACAATAAGAGTTACATATTTTTGAAGTCAACTCTTTAACCCTTTATTTTGATACCTCACACGATGGGTTTGGTATAAAAAAATAATTGGGCCTCCACAATATGGCGCCCAAAATCCGACATTTTTCTAATTTCCAATTTTAATGTAGCCAGTGACATTCGCAAGATTAAGACGAATCGATTGAAATAAGAATCATCAAAATCGGCCAACGCGTTTGGTCTCTAGAACGCCACATAGGAACAAACACATACATACATACATACATGGATTGATAAACACATTACCTTCCCTCGGCAGTCGGGTGAAAATTTGGTGCTATTACGAAAAAAAAAATAAGACTTTCGTTGCCAAGGACTTGCCTCGCGAGACACAATGGCTGTTTGATTGTTTCAGTATTATTGGTACATCACGGACATCACCCCTGTTAGGTACCTCTAGTATAGTAGGTACACTCATATTACGTCTATTGCAACACTGTGTGTGTCATAGTAGCTGTGGCCCTCTTCTACAGTCTGTTGATCTCCAACATAGAGCTGGTGCTCGGCCTGGTGGTATCTAAGAAGTCACTGGCAGTTAAAGGGCTAAAGGTAAAATTATCAAAATATGAGATGAACCACGTTCTTATGTGGTGGGGGATGAAGTAGGGAATAGGTATAGAAGAAATAGAAAATTCACTAAACCACACTACAATGTTTGTAATTCTAATCATTTAGAGAATAATAATTATAAAAACTTAACATGTAACTCCACTGATAGTAATAATATGCAGAATAGTTCACTTGTATGTAATGAGAACATGGTTTCTGAAAGTGAACCTGATGCTAGACTAAATGAAAGCAGTAAAGATGAAAATGTTTGTAATGATAATAGTCTCAATAACTTTGAAGAACCACCCAATAATGAACTATTAAATACTTCAATACCAAAGGACACTATAAATGTAACACGCAGTGGTCTTCCAGTTAGGAGGCCAATTAAATTTAAAGATTATATTGATAACTCTGATTTAGAAAATTAGTATGCATTAGTAAGAACGAATTATTTGATTGCATGTGTTTATTTTAGAACAGTTGTAAACGTATAATAGTTAACTCTTTGATTGTAATGTAAAGCTTTGGAAAAGGTGGGATGTTTATGGTTATCTGTTTCTTGTCTATGACAGATGGTAACTGTCAGGGAGTACCCGCTCATCGGTGTTCAAGCCTAGAAGATTCCAACTAGGCTATGAAATAAAATGTGTCTGTAAAATGAAAACTAAGAATAAAACTAAGATCTTATAAGTGCAGTGTTTAATTACAAAATAATAATGACAAACACGTATGTTAAAGTTCCATTTTTTCGAGGGAACCTATATCATTGCTTGGCTCTATGTATTTGTGTTTCCAATTCCGGTTGGGAGTGTTGGTTATCAGGAATACCTAATTCTGTACAGTGGGTAGGTACTTAATGCTGTCTCATTTGTTGCCATGTCAATGTTAGGTAAATACCTATTCTACAGAGAATCGTGATCCCAGTCAACAATCAAATCATTCGCCTGATACCTGTGATGACAAGTCTTCCGCAACCTATAATCGATTTGAAAATACCCTCATTTATGTCAATAACAACCAGAAATTTATATTGAATAAAGCTGACTGCCTATATCGGTTACAATAGTGTTCCCATTTGATTGCGTGCCACCGTGGTAAGTTCAAACCTGCCACCTCGGAAATAACCTGAAGAACGAGATGAGTTCATAGACTAATATATTATGAGTTCTACTAATACTCATGAACTTACATCGAACTGTGAAAGGAGATCGCCAGCATTTAGCCTCCTTTGTGCACGCTGAGCTATCAGTTGCTGTTGATTTTTCATTTCGTAGACTAAACTGACAGCTGCCAATGACGTTATTTTTTTAAAACGTTGCAAGCGCGGAGTATAGTGTTGTAAGTAAGGCTCGATCATAAGTGATTCAATGAATCGATGTTACGTGACTCCTCAATTTAATTTTACTAATTGGTTTAAATAAAATGTTTTATGATATAAACGTAAAATATTTAAATAATAGGGGTTAAAGTATGAAATTTCCGTTTTATTGTAATAGGTACTTCGAATTGACATAAAACCTTCATGGTTTAAAATTTTTGCGTGAAACTTTTGTCACATGGTACCTATGCAATTCTACTATTATTTATTTAACACTTTATGCACACAAACGTACAGAGGCGGACTTAATGCCTTGGGCATTTTCTACCAGTCGACCTTTGTGTGATGCAGAGACAAATATTGGTAGGTGCATTATAAAGTCAAGCAAATCGCGTTTAAAACATGTGCAACAAACGATTATCAACTTTCAGTTGTTTTTATTCAGCATAGTCAAGTAAGATGGATATTTCGAACATTTTTGAATACGAGTGTCAAATAAAAAAAAAAATGTTTTCCTCAAGATTTGACTGATCTGCAGAAAGAAACGCGTGTTGAAACTTGTGTTGCCTTGTTGAATCGATACAGAATTGAAGGAATATTGGATCGAATTGTGACATGTGATGAAAAGTGGATTCTTTACGATAACCGTAAGCGAAAAATGCAATAGCTGACCCCAGGACAAACGCTGCAACAGTGTCCTAAAGCAAAGCTTATTACCAATAAAAAAGTAATGGTAACTGTTTGGTGGTCTCAGCATGGTTTTATTCACTATAGCTTTCTCCGATCTGGTCAAGCAATAACGGCAGATGTCTACTGTGCCGAACTCCAAACAATAATAGCAAAACTAGCAGTGAAACAGCCCCGACTCATGAAACGATCTTCACCATTATTGCTCCATGATAACGCGAGACCTCATACAGCACGAGAAACCGTTTTAACTCTACAGGAACTGCAATTAGAAACCATTCGTCACCCTCCGTATTCGCCAGGCCTTGCTCCAACGGACTACCATTTTTTTCGTGATTTGGACAATTTTCTACGTGATTAAAAGTTTTCTTCTCAGGAGACCAAAATGCTTTCGCACAGTTTGTCGAATCAATATCACCAGAGTTCTATCGCAAAGGCATATATGACCTTTCTATTAGATGGCAGCAATGTATAGATAATAATGGTAATTATTTTGATTAATTAAATATGATAAAATAAAAATAAAAAACTAATTTCAATTTTTCAGTTCAAATCGGCAATTTCATACTTTAACCCCTAACAATATCACAGAGTATTCAAACACATATAATATAAACTTTAATTGTGTTAAATATGAAATCAACAAAAAAAAAATATGCGATCGATAAAATTAAGTCTGAAAAAGACGACCAGTATCGGTAGATTCACAATAAACAAGATGAAATATTATTTGTTTGGGAGAAAGAGTTTCAGTAATTAAAAACTGTTAATTTCTAAATAAATTACTTTATTATAATAAATTACATTATATGCTTAGATTAAAATAAGAAACACTACTCTCACAGCATTCCTTAAATACCTAACTCATTAAATAATAACATCACATGGTATTCAGTCAAAGCTAATTATATTTACAGTTCGCTCCATATGGACTGTCACACTTATTTCCAGTGCCACACACTAGATTGTTGTTGCATCCATTACACTCCTTGTATGGCTTCTCACCCAAATAATTGCCTCTGAAAAGAAAAGAAAATCTATTCAGAATCAGAAATAGAACAAGGGTAAATTATTAATCCAATCGGGGGGGAGGGGGGGAGGGATAGAACCATTACAGCTAAAACATGATAGTTCTGACACGTCAAGTCACCCAGAATACCATTCAGCAGCCTAATTGCGCAAGGGATTTCGGCAAGGCAATGGGTTTGACCGCCATCAATTGACCAATCACATGCGAGATGAAAGACGCGATATGGATTTCCGTCTATGTGATATTGGTCGATTGATGGCGGTCAAACCCTTTGCTTTGCCAAATTTACTTGCGCAATTAGGCTGCAGGTTTCCTGGTAAGACTCAAAACAAAGAAGGTATTCAGAACAGCCTCCGGGATCAAGAATATACCTCTATGCTTATGTAATTGTTGAACTGAAAATTTCTTTAGTCGCGTTGAGTGATTTTTGGTAGGGGCAAAACTTAAGTATTCGCGTCACCGACGTGCTAATGTAACCGTGTCTGTGCGTCTTGTTTATTCCCTCACATAGAGTGGAGGCCTGTGTCCCAGCAGTGGGAACTGATGATGATTATGAGTTAATTCAAAGTTATAAGTTTTCTCTACTGTCGGCAGTCTCCATGACCGCCTATTTTTTGTAATTCTTAATCCCGGAGCTACGTTATTTTTCGAATGAAAATGGTGATTCTTGAATGAATAATAGCTGTCAACTAACGTTGGTCCATAATTGCAGACGACGAAGTATTTGTTCCACCCGTTGTCGAATGTTTGTGAGATAGCGCAGCCTAGGTAAACGCTATCGGACCAGACCATCTGTAAAAGGAATAAATGTAAATAAATGATATTTCAAAATATAAAAAACCCGCTGTAATAGAAAACAAAACTAATAAGTATTAAATAATTATTGTTAATCACACTATTCTTAATTTAAAATTATTTTATACTTTTTAGTCTTGTTTTCTATTAGGTATAACGTGTTTTATAGTTTTTTTTAATTATGATTTATTTTTTAATTCAATCGCTAATCCTGAAGATTCTGGTAAGGATAATGGGACAAACTATTTAATTATTGCATTGTCATCGGTCCTTGATAAGTGTACATTTTTCAAATAAATCGAAAATTTTGAAGCGGGTGAAAATCACGTTCGTAGATTCCGTTACATAGATTCGTAATACCAAGCGATAAAAACTTTTCACAAAAAATTTACCGGCTTTAAAAGCAAAATACTAAAAAGTGCAAAATAACTGTCATGTCGTTCTTTGGTTCTTCTATTTTTATTGTTTTTCGACACCGACTTTCCAAACGAAAGTGATTTTGCACATTTTAGTTTATTTTTTGAAGTCGTTTTATTTTTTTGTGTAAAAGTTTTTATTCCTTTCTTTTTAGTTTTTGTACACTAACACTGAGGATTGACAAAATACCCATAATAACACAATTTACAAATTCGTGCTATTTGTCGCTAAGGAGTTCGGTTGTATGTTCCATGTCTTGAAAACTGCTGATCCAATTTTGATGAAACTTGAACTATTCCCTGAGTTGAGAGATACCTAATCCAATAAAATGGACACAATCCGATAAGTAGTTTCGGAGAAATGCGTGGACAAACATACACTTATGAAATTTGGCACACATGTTAAGAAGCCCACATAGAGTAGCATATATGAATATTGTGCAATTCCAACAATATAACATACAAATAATGATTACCGCTGGTTTTTTGAAGTCGGTAAAAAGGGACGTCAAATAAAGAGATGGGAAGATCATACATAATGTATTAGTATGTAAAAATTCTAAATCTATAGGGGAAGATGACCTACTGAAAGAATGGAGACGATTAGCTCGTAACAGACATGAGTGGAAGAAACTATATCAAAGAGGGCTATGTCAAAGTAGGACAACCTGACCAACAAACTGGTTGCTGAGTAATACTTAATAACTCAATTAAATTAAGTTTTTTTTTATATTTAATATACTAGTGTTAAAATGATAGATTAGATTTATATAGTTAAGTTAAAACTGTACCTAATGAATATTCAGCGTAAGAAGGCTTTTATTATTATAGAAATATTTTTTCCGGGACTCGTCGCGAGCTTCACTGTCACGGTGCTTTTCTGACTGTTGATTTTGTTGGTCAGGAGTTAGAGTGGTTAGGAATATTGTAGCCATGTTAGAAAAAATGTTGCACAAACCTGAGTGTAATGCCCGATGTGGTAGTCTCTTTGGAAGTCCTCCTCAACTAGCGTTCCAAAGGTGTAGAGAACATTTTCACTGAACCACGACTCGAGGGCTGAATCCACCTGCAGGTCATGCTTAAGGTCGGTTGTTGAGTACCAATACAAGTTCTCACCCGACAAAAATCTATTGGAGCCTGTAGAAAACGATTGTTGGTATTAGTACCTAATCATTTACCAAAGAGCTTAGCCAGGTAACATCACTGTTTTTTCAATAGAACATTGTTATGGCTCTTACAGATGGATGAGTAAAACATCTGTCCTTCTAGAAAGGAACCAGTGGTGAAGGCTAACAAGTTATTGGTCGTGGGTTCGAGCCCAGGCAGGTGCTTTACTTTGTGTAAATTATTTCATCACCACTGCTTTCAAAACGGTGAAGGAAAACTTCGTGAGGAAACCGGCATATCTTAGAACCAAAAATTCTAAGACATGTGACACCCACCAACCCGCACCGGGTCCGCGTGGCGGATTAAGACCCATTCTCTCTCTTACAGAGTGCAGGCCTGTTTCCCAGCAATGGGAATATTAAAAGGCTGATGATGTTGATTTTGTTACAATATCAAAGCAGAGCCACTGTCAAATAAGCCCTGCAAATATGGTATCTAGTATTTTTGAAAAGATCTCATGGTTCTACCTAGAATGGAGTCACGCTAGTATTATATAATGTATCTGTAAGTAGCATGTGTGCAGTCGGGGGTACAAGTGCATTTAATTGAAACCCGGGCCCTCGACTCATGATAGCGGTAGGTAGGAACTGTGGGGTTTTAGTCGGTTGGAGTCCGACATAAGCCTCCGTTTCCCCCGGACGGTGGATACCCATGAAGAGTGTCCCACTATAAAAAAGGTAGGTAAATACCTTTTATCAAATTATTTTCCACAATCCATCACGTATTACGTGCTTATAGTGAGCACACACCGCGGGAACCGCACGTGTCGCAATCATCGCATTTTCATATAATCCGCGCAATTTGTATACGGATAAGGATAACGTCTCCGCGCTGCCCGTACCGCAGTCGCCGCAAGCATCGAACGCGCCGAATTTGATGACGTCATCCGCACGCGCTGGTGGAATCCGTAAACCTACAGCATTTTAACACACTTCCTTGCGATACGCCAGCTTTTATTTATTTCAGTTCTGAGGAGGCATCTTATTGGCTTATTTTAAAGACTCTGTTTAAAACATAGGACTCCAATATATCTACAAAATGCTTCGATAACTGGCTCTTCAATTTATTAATAAGGCCTTCATGCCATACTTTGTCAAACGCTTGCGCCACGTCTAGAAATACAGTAAAACATAATTTCTTGTGTTCAAGGGCGTATTCCATTACATTTGTGATCATATGCACTTGATCACTAGTAGTGTTTTTCTCGAAATCAAATTGGTGCTCTGGTATTATGTTCTTGCTATATATTATAGGTTTAAGTCGTCTGAGAAACAGGTTTTCAAATAGCTTGGACATTATTGGTAGCAAGGAAATAGACCTATATGATGATTTATCGTGAGCCGGTTTACCTGGCTTAGCTATCATTATTACTTCAGCCACCTTCCATAAGTCTGGTACATATTTAAGCCCTAGTGCGGCATTCATACGTGTCGTTAATTTATCCAGACTCTTTCTTGGTAGGTTATGAAGTACTTGGTAGGTTAGTAAGTGGACAGGTGATACATTTGGAGTTACCGGTCTAAAATATTGAATATGTAGTATTTTTTTTTGCATCTCTTGTTATTCACTTTTGCTTTTATTTCCGGTAAACTCTAGGTTTAGATCTCGGTTTAATAAATGAGTTCTTATTATGGACTGTTAGATATTTTAATTAATCATTAAGAATCAGGGTCAATTAGAAAGGTGCATATTTTATACTAGGTGTGAGTCGATTCAAATTTAATGACGCTGGAAAGTTCGCTTATAGACTCTGGCTATTATAACTATGCAGAACTAATAATTGGTATCTATCCAAAAAGTTTTGTATGCTTTTTCATCAGTCACTTTTGGGTACTTGAGTTTACAGATTGTTTACGCTGGTACATTGTTTTTCACAAATCTAGTTAGAAAATAGTTAAACCTATAAGAAGTGAGTGGGGGAGTTATTAATTTATTATGTTACATGTTATGTAAATTCCAAGATGTGAAGGAACAACACGATGTCGTTCTTAGGCAATAACGACTGTTTTGATTTTTTCATAGTACATTTAGCTAAGAACATTTTTTAGAATACTCATACGCCCGTTCATGTTCTTAACAAGAAGACCGTGTCATAAATAACAACATTATGAAGCAAAACAACAAACTTTGTGGTTTTGTGGTAATCACACATTGAGAAAACGGTCACGCATAGTGGCAAAACTGAATCAAATCCACACTGTATCGTACTAAAGTGAAGTGACTATTCTTTACCAGGCATGAATCAAAATATAATCAGAGTAGCCTATCGAAAAGAACAAAAAAAAACCTTTCTCGTAGTACAGACGGTGTTATCTTCCCCAAATTTTCGGTTTCCGACATTTTTTTAATTATGCATAGTTATAATAGCTAGAGTCCAGCTGCGTAGTGCCCACCCCTTCACCCCGCTGTCACATGAATTTGCTACTGCGCAGCGACTCATGAAGTGTTCCGAACTTCCGAGACGCTATTAAGTTTGTTTCCACCTGTATAGATAGACTGCCTGCCTACCTATCTACCTACCTGCTAAATCTTTGTCACGTCTGACGTCATGTTTGAACTATATCAAGAAATTGCATCGGTTAATTTTTTTTATCAGCACTTATAACTTAGGAGATAATTAGTGAATTTAAATTAAATTATTTGCCGAGAGCAGACGTCACGTGAAATCGTGTAAATTCGTGTATCGGTAAAATAAACAGAAATGTCGGAACCCATGACGCCTGCGGCGTTTTGCTAGTCAATTCTACTTGACTCTGTATACTTGAACAAAGAATACTTACCAACAGATATATCTGGGTTGTGTTGATGCAAGTTTTCCTTCGCCCAACCAGATGCCTTGGCAGCCAACTCCTCATCCCACACCTGATAACCAAGAAGTGAATTATGAAACAGAAAATACTTCTCTAAAAAAACTTGATATCTTATCATCATTTCGTAGATCTCGAAAAGACAAAAGAAAAACTTTGACAGTCGTTACGGGTAGTTTGAAGATTGAAAGTCTGACAAGAGTATCGTATAACCCATTATCAGGGTTGTGGAGTTCAGATAGGCAGTCACTCCATAAAAAACCGAGTATTTATTTGCCATTGATAAGACTGAAATATTAAAAGCTAGGCGAGCTTTGATACTAGTCTGTACTACCCCACTGCAGGGCAAAGCCCTTCCTTCCATCTTTAAACTTTTCCTGTTCTTCTGCAATTTTGCGACATTAATCCTTAAAAAGGAGGCAAACAAAATGAAAACAACAAACAAACAGACAAAGGGGATTATGGTCAAAATTAATTCCTTAAAGCCTTTAGTTTATAATTCTAGCTCCACCCGCGTGAAATAACTATCTCCCACTTCACCCCCATTTTGGCCAAATTACACAATATTTTTATAAACTGCAGGCTATGTGCTACTGTAGATTTGCCGTGAAAGATTAACAAACACCCATTCGTCCATCCTCAATAACTGTCACGTTTATAATATTAGAGGTATTTAATAAGAAACGGGTTTTCTTTGAACTTTGTTAACTTGGAATTATAAGTTCAAATAAATTATTCCTTTTTTTAAACATTGATCACTGTTCTAAGTGGCCAGTTTCATAAAACGGCAATTTCGTAGGTAAAGACCATAGTAAGTAGATCTAGATTTTATTGAAGCTACATACCATCATCTTCATTTCCGAAGCAGCGGGCTGGCCAGCAACTTTTCCGTTGGCAACAAGGAGGCGACGGTAATTGTGCCCATCCACGAACGCACGGATATGTTGACATGATAACGGTATCACTGAAATCAACAATTTTGAATTTCAAAACACAATTTTACACACAAAAAATTACGCTTCATTCATTACAAAAAAATTAACAAATTCAAACAAATCGAAGGTATTAACAACATGCTTACATTTGCATTGTGCGAAAGCCAAGAAAGTCAAAATAAAAAGCACTCTTATTTCCATTGTTCAAATATAAGCACAACTGGTAACACCGGCTGCTCACCAGACGCAAAGACACAGAGACAACCAACGTTTATTTTTTAGTAATGTCTATTGCAATTACGAAAAATAATCATGTTAGTGAGTTATGTATGAGTATTCGTCAAAGTAAATTTAAATTAGAAAAGAAGAATCATCAATAGGAAGAAGAAGTTATAAGTACACTGAGAGCAATGGCCCAGTGTGCGTGGTCGTGGCCAGTGGTCGTGGGTTCGAATTCGAAGCTAGGTTCGCACTTTGTGTTAATAATTTCATTACCACTTCTATCAAAATTTCAGCCTTTTACCAAATTTTATGGGCTTTTATTCATGAGAGATGCCAACGGCAAATTTTCGGCTAGGTTTAAAAAAAATATTAATAATATTACTTAAAAGCTGCAGATCAACTTTCTTTTTTGAAGATTTCTCTGATATCCAAAAAAAAGAACATGACAAACTATAATTTGGCACAAAGCCCGGTATAATGTTCCCTAGGGATAAGATAACACTTTTCACGCGGGCGAAGCCGCTGGCAGAAGGTAGAGTAATCTAAAAAATAAAACTCACCATTAACGTTACTATACGGCCAAGCAGAAGTGAATGCAACGAATAAAAACAAAAGAAAAAACATCTTCATGGCGATGGCAACCTTATTGTACATTTGTACGCACTACACGAAATTATTTTATTAATGTCTATAGCCCTATATTAAATGAGTTTATATAGTTTGTGAAGTTTCCTTGTTACCTACTCCAACTACGACATCAAAATTCTAACGTCAATTGGATATACCCAATTATAAGTTTTACCTAACTATAATTATACTATTGTCAATTTTACCGGTAGGGAACTAAGTAGTAGTAGGTACCTACTAAGACTCTGTAAGAGAGATTCATTGGTATGTCGTATGGCTAGGGCTGTCACATCCTGACTGTCTTATAGGAGAAAAAAAAACAGGTACATCCGCCACCTGGTGGTGAAATGGACAGAATGAGGTCCTGAGGTGAGAACCTGAGCACTCTGACCACCTAGAACAAAGCTCTCTGGCACAGACGTACAAGGAAACCTGTCCAACCCTATTCTGCTAAACTGGGAACGAAGAAGTACTTAAATGATATACATACTAAAAAGCTTTCAAATGTATAATGTTAGTGGGAGTAATCTGTTCTGATGCTCACAAAACCATAAAAACTGCAGTTTATTAATTAAAATATCGATAAGTATGTACCCGTAGGTACCTTTCAAAACTTTCTTCAACAGAATTTCCAACTCCAGCGGCGGATCTATATAAGGGCTTTTCGGGCTGTAGACCAGGGCCCCGTGGATATAATAGGTTCCCAACAACCATTGAAGGCAAAATGGATCTACAAGACCATTTTGTAGATCCAAAATGGATCTACAAGAGGGCCTCCATGCCTCCATACAGTGTTGGCAGTGCCAGGAAACGGCACAACGTTGTCGTTAATGGTCATTGGGCCCAGAGAGCCCTGGTCCGGTTAAGTTCAAAAGAAAATGGTATCTATCAGATGCCCAAATTTTCGAGCTAGCTTTGCTAGCTCTCTTACGGCCTGTTGGAGCAGTATCTACAAAAATTTTGAATATTGGATTCTTGCATCGTACATTCACTTAATTCTTAAGCTGGTGAAATATTTTAAAGCATCCACATAGTCGGTTTGTCATTGAAAGTATTTAGATTATTTTTCATTGCTCAGTTGCCTGAAGTTATTCTGAATTTTTGAAATCTTATATAAAAGTAGCTCATACTTGAAATGCCGGTTGGGAAGAGAACCCTACGTATGTCTGAAGTTGGTATGCGCATTGGTGTGTATATGTGCATGGTAAATACAGGTAGTAGGTACCAATATCGAAACGGAAGGTAACTGTATGAGCGTAACGTCTCTTCACATAGTAATTTCCCAAAATTATCTACAGAAATAATTCTCTAAAAATCTTCTAATTTAGTAAGTAGTCGGCTACAACTAGATAGGTAACTAAGTAAATGAATATACAAGGAGCATAAAGACGATATTGAGATGGTAACGAAGTCCTTATAAAGGAACCTTTCTCCATTCCTCTAGACTGATCTGCCATCATGTCAGCGCATAAACTCGACTCAAGAATACTTTTGTATTTTTACCCAACTGCCGAGAGAGGGTAATGTATTTATCAGTCTATGTATGTTCCTATGTGGCGTTCTAAAGACGAAAACCGTTGGCCGATTTTGATAATTCTTACGTCAATCAATTCGCCTTAACCTTGCGAAGTTGCGAGTGTCTCTGGCTACATTAAAATTGGAAAATATAAAAATGGCGGATTTTAGGCCCAATTAATTTTTCTTCCCATCTCATCGTGTGAAGTATAAAAATAAAGGGTTTTAAGAGGTGGTTTCAAAAATATGCAAAAAAATAAAAATATATATTAAGTTTAAATATACCTGATTCTAAAAAAATTTTTAACTAAAAAGCTGTTTTTCTTTGATTATTGGAAAGGTAATTCAAATAATCAAAGAAAAACCCGACTGCTTAAGAAGTGAACTAAAAAGACGTAAACAAGAAGAAAATCATGCTGTTTAGTCGAAGTTTACATTTGATTTTGGTCAGCCAGCTCGCTAATATGTTTTCTGTAAACAAGTTTGATTTTTCTCACTTTTTTCTGGTTTTCTCGAATAAAAATAGCTTAAATTTAGTAAAGTTTTTGGTTCCGCCCGAAGAGTGCCAATTCCCTCTCACAGAGAAGATGTCTGTGTCCCAGCAGTGGGAACATTAAAAGGCTGATGATGATGATATGATCTACCGGAATTCGAACTGGAGCAACTCGTACTTGAACGAGCTGTTTTTATTTATTTATTTTTTCACTACAAGCCTCAACAAAATAAAAAATAAGCTCATACAGTTACAGGTTACAGGGTTATCAGTGCAGGATTCCCGATACCTAAGTAGGTAAATACCCAATTAAATAATTGGGAATCTCACAACTTTTTGTATTTTTGGGGTCAAAGGGTGGGGTTGGGACATTTAGATCTATTTCATCTACATATTCTATTACTTATGTTAGGTACCTAAAATCCCAGAAAGGTTTCGTTTGTTCACGTATTTAGGGCCACAATTACTCTTGCCGAGTGTACCTATTCGCAGCCAAAATCATCTCCTTGCTTAATGAAATAGGTATAATATTATATTCCAGGTAAAGACGTCATGTATACCACCATGACGAGAAAAGAGAACATTCCATCCATTCATATCGCTTAGGTACGAATTACGGCCCATATATTGATTTGTCATATTCATCATTTCCTGCGTAATTTCCGCATAGGTAAAATTAAAATACGTAGTGGTCGCACCAGTGTTGGCAGTGGCAGATAGTCAAATATTACATGAGGCATCTCTAAAAATTACATTTTCATGAGGAAAGTTACATTACCTTATTTTATGTGGAAAACGACACTAAAACGCTCACTTGTTCGCCGGAGTAAGCGGGATGGAAGATTTGGAAATACACGTGAGTGAGTGAGTGAACAAGCAATACGTCAATTTGTGTGTCACAAAATTAGGTGCGACAACACGACGAATGAAAACTTACTAGATGCTTCTCGTTTCACGAATTTTTTTTTGCTTGCAAATATTTCAATATTTTTCATTAAGAGCGCGGCGAACCTAGCTCGCAAATGCAATTCGAGTCGCGTGAAAAATTCGTCCGGAGTATTGCTATCTCAGTTTGCACGTACACGCGGCGCTGTGTGTGTGCGAGTAGATACTCGATAGGCATACATACGGCTGCGCACAGCGCCGCGATACATAGCTACCTAATCATTGTAACGTCTCGGAAGCATTTAGAATGTTATTATTTAGGTATGTTCATTATTTGCTTTTTTTAGTTGACTACTTTGTGGAATCGTTGGTAAATTTACAGACTAGTAATGCGTTTTTACGAAATTTCTTTACAATATCCTCAAGTTTAGGATAGCTAGCTACATATCGCTTGGCTTTGTACGTCATGCGTACCTTGCCAAAATGGGTACTTTTGTAAAGCGATGTTGTAAGTTTATAATATTGGTGTTTCTAACCGACTTCAAAAAAAGGAGGAGGTTCTCAATTCGACGGAATCTTTTTTTTTTTTTTTTTTTTTATATGTTCCCCGATTACTCAAAGACGCCTGGACCGATTTCATAAATTCTTCCTTTGTTTGAAAGGGTATACTTCCTAGTTGGTCCCATAATCCCAAGTCAGGATCTGATTATGGAATCCTAGAGAAATCGTGGGAACTCCTCAAATATTATAGGCAAACATATAGCGATTTTGGTATTTTCATCAACAATGCAAACATTTGCACTCAGAAAGTATAATTTGGTGAAGAGGAACTGATGAAGAAGACCACAGATGGCCACTGTAACTCCTAAATGCTAAATATGTCACGGGAATAAGATATCTCGAATAGTTAACCGACTATAATGAAGCAAATACTTATAAATAAATGGTACTGATGAAAATGGCACCATCGAACTGATCAGATGATGAAGCCGGAAGGTCGGCACTGGAATTCTAATATAAAACAATGTATCCTAGTCGTGTTTGAGCTTATTGGAATCGCCATGAGATGTACTTTGGCTATAAATGATAATCATGTTAATTGGAGGTACAGACTAACAAAACTAAAAAGAGAAAAATAAAAACGTTTTAACAACAAATCAAACTGACTTCCAGAACAAAAAACTACAAAGCAAAAAATAAATTTCTTTGCCGAAGTCGGTGTCGAAAAACGGGAAACAATGGGTAGGTACAAAAAACACCGACACCGAAAAGACGCGGCGGCGCCGGCGTTATTTTGTCTTATTTATGTAGGTATTCCTTTTAATAAACCTCAAATATGTATTGTTATTATAAATAATGCATGCAAGTAAAATAATACAAGCTTTACTTAGGCAAAGTATTATTAAAAGACAAATATTCCAATAGTGTACCTACCTATGCCTATTTACGCATAAGTAGGTAGGTACAGATAAATAACAGCGCTCTGAGCTAAGAATATTATAAATAAAAATAAGTACCTAGTTATTTTGAATAAACATTTATTTTGTTATGTTCTTACTTTATATATTATCATTCATCTATTTAAAAATGTAAATCGAAATGTGATAAAATCGTGTAGGGTGACCATAAATAATCGACTGAACGAAATACAATAATGGTAATCAGAAAACAAAGTGTCAAAGACCCACACAAAACACGCTGATTTATAAGATTTGGCTTGTAGGTATTATAATATGTATAAATAGGTAATCTGCAGTAGATACCATGCATAAGATGATAATCGACCTAAACGGTCGATTACTCACCTCATAGGACGCTTATTATCTTTATTTGTTCCGTGTTTCCGCCTGTAAACTGATGGCCAAAGGCGTTTTTTACTTGATCGTTGTGGCTCTGTAAATATTTTTGCAGTTTATTATGAAGTCGATTAGCAAGCCAATTATTAAAGTTTATTGGAGCTGCCTCCCCAGTGTAATAAGGGTCACCGAAGTCCAGATAAAAAGCCTAGAATAATTTAAAAAGCTAGAAAAAAAAACTAGAATGTCCTTGGATTTTTAATTTTAGTTTTAGGAATTTTACAAAAAGACGCGCTTGTGCAGGCAATTCCGATCGTATGGTCACCCTACCCTGAGTGAGCCGAACTAACGTCACAGTAGGTAAGTAAAGATGCAGTGTAGGTAAGTCTTAGCGGTGTCCTTGAGATAATTACTTACGCCCGCATTGTCTCATTCATGAGTTCATGACATGAATAAACAAACGAAAAAAACAAAGCTTCGCAAGTTGGTAGATAGGTAGGTTAATAACAATTTATACAAAATACTAGCTGACCCGGCTAACTTTTTTTTTGCTATAAAAACACCAAACATTTATCTACCCTACCTACCCTACCCTACTTACCCTACCTACCCTACCCTACCTAACCTACCCTACCCTACCTACCCTAACTAAAAATAGATAGTAGCCGATTCTCAGACCTACTGAATATGCATATAAAATTTCATAAAAATCGGTCAAGCCGTTTCGGAGGAGTATGGTAACTAACATTGTGACACGAGAATTTTATATATAAGATATACTAATGTACCTATTAATGTAACTTATTTTATTATTTCATTGGGAAATAGGTATTTATTGTGAGAAACATACCAACGTTCGGAGTCCATGTTGGCAACCAAACCAAATAGTAAATAATAACAAACTCCGTAAACAACGCAGTCCGTAATAAAGTACTCTTTTATATATTAGGTACTCAATACCAAAGTTCAAATCACAAGGCAAATCTAAATCAAATTTCATAGAATATATCAATAGTGTCAGAAATATTACAATAAGTACAATTTAGAAAATAAATAAATACGCACTTACAGCACAGTAAGTAAAGTAATCGTCTACAACAAGCAAAACCGAGCGAACGCATTCAACCCGAATCTCTTCAAAGTTAGAGTAAACAGGCTCCTTCTGGGTAAGCTTACTCCATCGTCGACTCTGTCTCTGTCACCTATGACTTAGACTAGAGTCAAAAAAAAAAAAACACAAATAATACAACAAACAGTGAAACATCCCCGTAGCACACCCGAAGTGCCCCGAACAAAACCCGTACGAGCGATGCACAACCGTGAGCAGTACGACCACGCACACATTGACATTTTTGCTTGACGCGACAGTAATACTCGCTATTGAAAAAGTATGATTAATTTGATGTGTTCCGTAATACCAAAAATGATGAATGAAAACTTAATGATTTTTATATTTTTTTCGATTATTTGTAACTTGATAATATGAGCTATGTTACTACGACGACAATATTGTAGATATTGATTTTTATAATACATAAAAATCAATAAGTAAACATGCCATTTACGCTGTAAAAATGTACGAAATTTAATTCGCTAAAACTTCATTTTAGGTAAGTTTTTTGAAAAAATAAAAACGTAGGAACCTATATAAATACTGTCTAAATCCGAATATCAGCATAATATGGTGGAAATATGCTCAACTTACAAATAATTTAGGTATTACGTTTGTATGGACAATTCATGCTTCGCCGTGCCCTTAAGTCCTAAACGTAAAAGTTACATTTTAAGTCGTCACGTCGCGGTCAAAAGTAACGTAAAATGTAACAAAAGTTACATTCTGGCAACGCTGTGTCGCACGTTCTACCTGACCATCGACCATACAGCCTCTAGACGCCTAACAAAAGGCGAGCGATGTCTGTCAACACATATGACTAAAATAATCAAATACAGGTAATAGTAGCGACCATGTGACAGTGTATTGTCTATGTATCTGACCGTACGTGCTACTGCTGATTAGTCCCCCCGCCCTATTCTGACATAAGTCAACTCCCAGCCCATGTACAAGCGGCTATAAAGACCATAAAGGAGAGGTTCGCTCAGGACTGTCATCTCCGAGCGAGACTCGCCACTCCTTTTGGCGCAGTATTAGAAGCCCTCTTACCTAATATAAATCCGACCGTTGAGGATGTACTGGAACCCGAACCTAGCATGGCCCCCGTGCCATGTGAGGAGAAGGACTCTCCCAGATCACCCTCCCCACCCGTCAGGCCCACTTCCGGGCCTAGATCACCCACCCTTTCCCAGGGCGAGGTTCTTATTAGAAAGCCAGACCCAATTCCTTCTGAGAGTGACCGTAGCCCTCTAAAGCCTCAGATTTCGGCTACTAAGCCTCCTCCTCGTATGATGTCCGCCCGTCTTCAGTACAAAAAGTACAAAGAGCGCGTAGCCGCTATCCACGCAGATACTAGGTCCAAATCCAAATCTTGGGTCGATGAGGAAGGTGACTCTCCCATCGATATGGACACAGCCCTCAGTACCGACAATGAATGGGCAGCAGTAGCTGACCACATCGATCAGGTTATAGAAAATCCCCCAGTTGACCCCAATAACCCCGATTTGTCAGAGGACTATGCCACTATGTCCTCTTCTTCTGACTCTGATGACAGAGAATTCACTGTCCACTCTGGAGGAAAGAGGAAGATGACGAAAAGTCCTCCTCACGCTACCAAGGCCAAAAAGCCAGTAGCCAAAACCTCTCCCCAGCCAGTTCTGCCGCCGGCCTTGCCCGACAGGCAACCCTCCCCCGCCCCCGCCCCCGCTAGTCCTTCTCAGCGGTTAAACCGTTCGCCCAGCCCTATGGTAGTAGTAAATACTACCACTAGGAAGCCCCCTCCTCCTCCACCCATTTATCTTCAAGATAAAGGAAAATGGAGCGACATTTCAAGCGCCTGTGTAGCGCGTAAAATCAACTATACCAAGGCCACTGCATGCCAACAAGGCATCAGAATTCAAGTCCCCACTCCCCGTGATTATCGAGATTTAACTCGTTTTCTTAAAGAAAGGAAAGTATCTTTCCATACTTACTCCCTTCCCTTTAAGTTTACAAGAGTAGTTATAAAGCGCGTTCCGAAGGAGAACCCGACGAAAGAAATCCGAAAGGATTTACTAGCGCAAAAAGTCCCTGTGTCAGAGGTCCACCGATTGCATAAAGCAAGAGGCGGAGATCTCTACGACATGGTCCTTGTCGTGTGTTTCCCCTTCGAGGGTCACAATCCCATCTTTAATGTCAGGACCGTATGCAACTTATCAGGCATTTCCATAGAAAAGCCATACCGTCCCCATCTCGTTGGTCAGTGTCACAACTGCCAACTCTACGGTCACTCTCAGACTAATTGCTTCGCGCCTCCCAGGTGCGTTAAGTGCATGGGAGAGCACAGTACCAAGGACTGTTCCCGTCCAAAGGACCGATCACAATGCACGGAGCCTCCCAGCTGCGTGCTTTGTGGACAAGTCGGGCACCCGGCTAATTACCGTGGTTGCCCAAAAGCCCCTAAACTTACGCCTAAAATGGCCAAGCGTAATGACGCGCGCCAAGCGCGCCAAGCCCCTACCTCTCAACCCCCCCCTCAGAGGCCTTCACCCTGGGGTAACCTGAACCACCAAAGTGTGGCTCCTCAGTCTTGCTCCCAGCCGATTCCAGCGCTGACGGCTACTCCCATCGCAGCGCCAATTCTTATCCCCGACTCAATGCCCCCCGCCGCCCCTATGACCGCACAAAGCCAGAAGGTGGCTTCCACCACCCGTGCTGCTAAGTGCCAGCCCCCTGTCGCCCCCTCCGGGCAAAAGCCATATATATGCGTCGCTAAAAATATAATTAGCGCGTACTCTATATTTATGACCCCTCAAGCCCGTGCTCTGGATACTGAAATCCGGAATGCGGGCTCTCTCCTTCCCGCTGAATGCGCCAACCTCTTTTCGAGGTATGAGTCCATTACTAGGGAGCTCGATAGCCTTGTCTACAAGGACGGTCAATGGGTTCGTAAATAGTACGAACCCTCCGTTCATACAAAATTAATATACATATTCGTTCCGTCCTCACCGCAGAGGCTCGTCGCGTAATCCTTTTCGATTCATATAAGCTAGCCCGCGTGCTGAGCCATACTTAAATGCCAGTTATTGGAGTTTCTTGTCCGTTCTTCTCCACGTAGGCTTTTCCGAACGGATGGTAGAATCACTTTATAAGATCCGGCCTTTGCCATCTCCCCAGCGACGCCCTGAGCCGAGGTCCGACCCCAACTGGGGTAGCCCTTAGTGCTGTCGCTTTAGGTTTAGAACTTTGAAGCCTGGCCGGATGCTATATAGCTTAGTCTCCACAGGTTAGTCCGGTTAAGCAGTGGACGGCTACTTTGGCCGAACTGCGAGACGCCAAGTATTAAAAAAAAAAAAAAACTGCTGCTGACCACTACTGATTTCCGGATCGGGAAAAGTGTTATTGGGTTTTTTATTTGGAATTCCTCAGTAGCAGCCGGTATTTGGACATGATGGCAATAGGTTCGCCCCTATTACATGGGATTTAAAAATAACTGGCGAACTGTAGGTTTACTTTAGGTGCACGTCTGCATACCCCTTTGGGGAACTCAGGCGTGATGTTGTGTGTATATTTCGAGTAAAAAAAACAAAATATTTTTTATAGGGAGACTACTTACGTGAGATCGAATGTCCTTTTCTCAAATAACCAAATCTCGATAGCATAATTATGTACCGTACTTACTGATGATCGAAGCATCATTACCGCGACAGTTCATTACCTCGGGCTCGATGCATCAAAATCTCGAAAACCTATAAGCTCGAAACATCGGTAGCGTGAATGACGGACTTGATGACGGTATCTCAAACGAAACATAATTTCTCGAAAGTGAGTTGAAGCCATGAAGCTTGATTTTGCGGTTTGGCACGGAACACTAAATGTGTGAAATCCGACACGCACTTGGCTTGTTTTTTTTCGCAAAGTTAATAATAATAATAAATTGTTTATTAACCAACAGAAGCTACAGATATACAAATAACAATACAAATGTTGCAAAATCAGTACAATAATTTATATAACCCTGCCTCTTAAACTAGGATCACCTGTATTTTAAGAGACAGTGTTCGGCCGAGCAGTTCCTTAAACATAATTTATTACAATAGGTGGACGGTACAAGTAAATTAAATTTGTGTTGTAGATTTTTTTGTGTGAAGTGTGATAGTGAAGTGTGTATATGTGTATGTGATAGGAGGTGAGTACATTGTGTATGAGCGTGAATGTGTGTATGTGTGTGTGTGTGCGTGTTTTTGTGTGCGTATGTGTGTGATAGATGAAGTGTAGTGCGAGTATGAGCTGATGGTTAAGGAATATAGGCGTGTGTCCTTTAGTTGTTAGTATGTGTTAGAGAATGAGTACTTATGTTATTAGACAATGTATGTGAGTAAAGACTCTGTGTAGGCATAGTCCTTTTGTAATAGCCACTCTGTTACTACGGCTTTAAGTTTGTGTACGTTTAGATTTATAATATTTATTTGTGAGTTAGTTTTTTGGTATATGTGTGTACTTAGTGTGTAGAACTGGTGTGTTGCGAAGGTAGTTTTGTGTTGGATTCTTGGAAGAAGATATACTCGCTTATTTGGGTTTGGCGGAGTCAGACTGAGATGTATTCTTTGAAGTGATCGGAGCACATAGAGTTGCCGTACCGTCAGAACTTTACAGTCAGAGTACAACTCTGTGGTCGGGTACCTGTAAGGTTTTTTAGTCATGACTTTAAGAATGGCTCTTTGTGCTCTTTCCACTCTCAGAACACTAGTTTTGGTTGCACCACCCCACGCAGTTATGCAGTACCCAAGAACTGACTGACACAGAGCATAATAAACCATCCTCAGTGTGTCAAGATTAGCCGAATCTCTAAGGGACTTAAAGACGTGGATAAGGCGCATTGTTCGTGTGGTAACGGCTTCAATCTGTTTGTCCCATCTTAGGCCACTATCAATCTGCACTCCAAGGTACTTTGCACTGTCAGCTCTGGCGAGTGCTGGACAGACACAGGGTTCGATTAAATTGGAGCATGAGTGAGCAACTACAGAGAAAGTATGAGAAGGTGCGGTGTTACGTCGGATTGCGAAAGGGAGGTATGTTGTTTTACTTAAGTTGAGTGTCAGGAGGTTTGAACTGAGCCATTTCATTATTTTGCACATGGCATCTTCTGCGGTAGCCTTGACCATATCCCATGTAGGTCCGTAAACAAGTATCGCGGTATCATCAGCATACGCGTAGATGTTACTGTTGCTGAGGCACATCTTGCACAGGTCGTTAACATAAATTTGGAAAAGTGTAGGTCCAAGTATGCTTCCCTGAGGGACGCCATAGGTTACTGGTGCCTCGTCACTGAAGTGTGTGTCAATTTTGACCGCTTGTGTTCGATTTGTGAGGTAATTTTTGAACATTTCAAGCGGTATTCCACGTACACCGACGAGTTCCAGTTTAGCAATAAGTTTGGGAACAGAAACGGGAAGTTGTTTTGCTGTCACTGCTGTCAGTGTGCTGGGCGGAATACATTCAATTTTTTTTTCTTTCACTTTTACCATTGATAGCAGTGTGAGATAATTTTTGATGCCTTGACTGATAATAATTATTATGTTCAAGCGTTTCCCGTGCTAAGGTTTACTAAAAACTTCATGAAGTAGGTAAACGCCACATAACAAAATAAAATACGAAATAAAGTTGAAAATTTTTTTTGCCGACATAATTTTATGTAGGTACCTGTAAAGGTAAATACGTACATAAAATTATGTCGTCTACAGTCATCGGTGCTCAATGGACGAATTGGTCTATGGCGAAAATTACATGTTTCCATCGTCCAAATACCAACTATGGGCTATGGAGAACACTGGACGTAAACCAAAACTATGTTCCATTATAACATAATAACCCTGAGTTCACACCAATATAGGTACTACCTAATGTCATGAATCGTTATAAGTATCTTAGTAAATATAATCAGGAAAAAATTGTTAAGGTTTTTTCCAATTCATAGATGACGAACAGCAAACAGCCAGTAAAATTACCTCTTATTGGATGGGGTAGTCGCAGAGTAGTTAAGCAATGCCCGAGTCAGACAGCGATTCTTCTGATGACGATGCTAAGCCTCCACAATATTAAATATGTTGACTTATGACTGCGTCAGCGGAGGGAGTTCCCGCGGCTGAATTCTGGACCAGGCAAGGCATTTAAATAAAAAGAGTTTGTTTGCCATCGACACGCTAAGAAGAAGAATGGCTGTCGGAAAAAAAGTTAATTCAAAAAATCAAAAAACCTGTCTGCATAAGAAGCGAACTAAAAAGACGTAAACAATAAGAAAATCATGCTGTGCAGTCGGAGGAAACAAATTCGCGAGCTGGCTGGCCAAAAACAGATGTTTTTTTTTGTTTGAATTTACTTTATTAATTTATAACATTTTAGTTAACCATTTTTTTCGAATTAAGTACATTTAAACAATAAGACCCATTATAGCCCACTCCCTCTATGAGAGGAAGTCTGTGTCCCAGCAGTGGGAACATTAAAAAAAAAGGCTGATGATGTGTTATGTGAAACAATAAGAGTTACATATTTTTGAAGTCAACTCTTTAACCCTTTATTTTGATACCTCACACGATGGGTTTGGTATAAAAAAATAATTGGGCGTCCACAATATGGCGCCCAAAATCCGACATTTTTCTAATTTCCAATTTTAATGTAGCCAGTGACATTCGCAAGATTAAGACGAATCGATTGAAATAAGAATCATCAAAATCGGCCAACGCGTTTGGTCTCTAGAACGCCACATAGGAACAAACACATACATACATACATGGATTGATAAACACATTACCCTCCCTCGGCAGTCGGGTGAAAATTTGGTGCTATTACGAAAAAAAAAATAAGACTTTCGTTGCCAAGGACTTGCCTCGCGAGACACAATGGCTGTTTGATTGTTTCAGTATTATTGGTACATCACGGACATCACCCCTGTTAGGTACCTCTAGTATAGTAGGTACACTCATATTACGTCTATTGCAACACTGTGTGTGTCATAGTAGCTGTGGCCCTCTTCTACAGTCTGTTGATCTCCAACATAGAGCTGGTGCTCGGCCTGGTGATATCTAAGAAGTCACTGGCAGTTAAAGGGCTAAAGGTAAAATTATCAAAATATGTGATGAACCCCGTTCTTATGTGGTGGGGGATGAAGTAGGGAATAGCTATAGAAGCAATAGAAAATGCATTAAACCACACTACAATGTTTGTAATTCTAATCATTTAGAGAATAATAATTATAAAAACTTAACATGTAACTCCACTGATAGTAATAATATGCAGAATAGTTCACTTGTATGTAATGAGAACATGGTTTCTGAAAGTGAACCTGATGCTAGACTAAATGAAAGCAGTAAAGATGAAAATGTTTGTAATGATAATAGTCTCAATAACTTTGAAGAACCACCCAATAATGAACTATTAAATACTTCAATACCAAAGGACACTATAAATGTAACACGCAGTGGTCATCCAGTTAGGAGGCCAATTAAATTTAAAGATTATATTGATAACTCTGATTTAGAAAATTAGTATGCGTTAGTAAGAACGAATTATTTGATTGCATGTGTTTATTTTAGAACAGTTGTAAACGTATAATAGTTAACTCTTTGATTGTAATGTAAAGCTTTGGAAAAGGTGGGATGTTTATGGTTATCTGTTTCTTGTCTATGACAGATGGTAACTGTCAGGGAGTACCCGCCCATCGGTGTTCAAGCCTAGAAGATTCCAACTAGGCTATGATATAAAATGTGTCTGTAAAATGAAAATTAAAAATAAAACTAAGATCTTATAAGTGCAGTGTTTAATTACAAAATAATAATGACAAACACGTATGTTAAAGTTCCATTTTTTCGAGGGAACCTATATCATTGCTTGGCTCTAGGTATTTGTGTTTCCAATTCCGGTTGGGAGTGTTGGTTATCAGGAATACCTAATTCTGTACAGTGGGTAGGTACTTAATGCTGTCTCATTTGTTGCCATGTCAATGATAGGTAAATACCTATTCTACAGAGAATCGTGATCCCAGTCAACAATCAAATCATTCGCCTGATACCTGTGATGACAAGTCTTCCGCAACCTATAATCGATTTGTAAATACCCTCATTTATGTCAATAACAACCAGAAATTTATATTGAATAAAGCTAACTGCCTATATCGGTTACAATAGTTTTCCCCATTGGATTGCGTCTCAATCTATATATATATTAGTCTATGGGATTACGTGCCACCGTGGTAAGTTCAAAACCTGCCACCTTGGAAATAACCTAAAGAGCTAGATGAGTTCATAGACTAATATATATTATGAGTTCTACTAATAATGATGAACTTACATCGAACTGTGAAAGGAGATCGCCAGCATTTAGCCTCCTTTGTGCACCCATGAGCTGTCAGTTGCTGTTGATTTTTTATTTCGTAGACTAAACTGACAGCTGCCAATGACGTTATTTTTTTAAAACCTTGCAAGCGATTCATCGAATTAAAGTGATGTGACTCCTCAATTTAATTTTACTAATTGGTTTAAATAAAATGTTTTATGATATAAACGTAAAATATTTAAATAATCGTGTTAAAAGTATGAAATTTCCGTTTTATTGTAATAGGTACTTCGAATTGACATAGAACCTTCATGGTTTAAGATTTTTGCGTGAAACTTTTGTCACATGGTACCTATGAAGTTCTACTTTTATTTATTTAATACTTTATGCACACAAACATACAGAGGCGGACTTAATGCCTTGGGCATTTTCTACCAGTCGACCTTTGTGTGATGCAGAGACAAATCGCGTTTAAAACATGTGCAACAAACGATTATCGACTTTCAGTTGTTTTTATTCAGCTTAGACAAGAAAGATGGATATTTCGAACATTTTTGAATACGAGTTCCGACGCGTCAAATAAAAAAAAATAAAAAAAATGTGTTCCTCATGATTTGACTGAGCTGCAGATAGAAACGCGTGTTGAAACTTGTGTTGCCTTGTTGAATCGATACAGAATTGAAGGAATATTGAATCGAATTGTGACATGTGATGAAAAGTGGATTCTTTACGATAGCCGTAAGCGAAAAATGCAATAGCTGACCCCAGGACAAACGCCGCAACAGTGTCCTAAAGCAAAGCTTATTACCAATAAAAAGGTAATGATAACTGTTTGGTGGTCTCAGCATGGTTTTATTCACTATAGCTTTCTCCGATCTGGTCAAGCAATAACGGCAGATGTCTACTGTGCCGAACTCCAAACAATAATAGCAAAACTAGCAGTGAAACAGCCCCGACTCATGAAACGATCTTCACCATTATTGCTCCATGATAACGCGAGACCTCATACAGCACGAGAAACCGTTTTAACTCTACAGGAACTGCAATTAGAAACCATTCGTCACCCTCCGTATTCGCCAGGCCTTGCTCCAACGGACTACCATTTTTTTCGTGATTTGGACAATTTTCTACGTGATTAAAAGTTTTCTTCTCAGGAGACCAAAATGCTTTCGCACAGTTTGTCGAATCAATATCACCAGAGTTCTATCGCAAAGGCATATATGACCTTTCTATTAGATGGCAGCAATGTATAGATAATAATGGTAATTATTTTGATTAATTAAATATGATAAAATAAAAATAAAAAACTAATTTCAATTTTTCAGTTCAAATCGGCAATTTCATACTTTAACCCCTAACAATATCACAGAGTATTCAAACACATATAATATAAACTTTAATTGTGTTAAATATGAAATCAACAAAAAAAAAATATGCGATCGATAAAATTAAGTCTGAAAAAGACGACCAGTATCGGTAGATTCACGATAAACAAGATGAAATATTATTTGTTTGGGAGAAAGAGTTTCAGTAATTAAAAACTGTTAATTTCTAAATAAATTACTTTATTATAATAAATTACATTATATGCTTAGATTAAAATAAGAAACAGTACTCTCACAGCATTCCTTAAATACCTAACTCATTAAATAATAACATCACATGGTATTCAGTCAAAGCTAATTATATTTACAGTTCGCTCCATATGGACTGTCACACTTATTTCCAGTGCCACACACTAGATTGTTGTTGCATCCATTACACTCCTTGTATGGCTTCTCACCCAAATAATTGCCTCTGAAAAGAAAAGAAAATCTATTCAGAATCAGAAATGGAACAAGGGTAAATTATTAATCCAATCGGGGGGGAGGGGGGGAGGGATAGAACCATTACAGCTAAAACATGATAGTTCTGACACGTCAAGTCACCCAGAATACCATTCAGCAGCCTAATTGCGCAAGGGATTTCGGCAAGGCAATGGGTTTGACCGCCATCAATTGACCAATCACATGCGAGATGAAAGACGCGATATGGATTTCCGTCTATGTGATATTGGTCGATTGATGGCGGTCAAACCCTTTGCTTTGCCAAATTTACTTGCGCAATTAGGCTGCAGGTTTCCTGGTAAGACTCAAAACAAAGAAGGTATTCAGAACAGCCTCCGGGATCAAGAATATACCTCTATGCTTATGTAATTGTTGAACTGAAAATTTCTTTAGTCGCGTTATGTGATTTTTGGTAGGGGCAAAACTTAAGTATTCGCGTCACCGACGTGCTAATGTAACCGTGTCTGTGCGTCTTGTTTATTCCCTCACATAGAGTGGAGGCCTGTGTCCCAGCAGTGGGAACTGATGATGATTATGAGTTAATTCAAAGTTATAAGTTTTCTCTACTGTCGGCAGTCTCCATGACCGCCTATTTTTTGTAATTCTTAATCCCGGAGCTACGTTATTTTTCGAATGAAAATGGTGATTCTTGAATGAATAATAGCTGTCAACTAACGTTGGTCCATAATTGCAGACGACGAAGTATTTGTTCCACCCGTTGTCGAATGTTTGTGAGATAGCGCAGCCTAGGTAAACGCTATCGGACCACACCATCTGTAAAAGGAATAAATGTAAATAAATGATATTTCAAAATATAAAAAACCCGCTGTAATAGAAAACAAAACTAATAAGTATTAAATAATTATTGTTAATCACACTATTCTTAATTTAAAATTATTTTATACTTTTTAGTCTTGTTTTCTATTAGGTATAACGTGTTTTATAGTTTTTTTTATTTATGATTTATTTTTTAATTCAATCGCTAATCCTGAAGATTCTGGTAAGGATAATGGGACAAACAATTTAATTATTGCATTGTCATCGGTCCTTGATAAGTGTACATTTTTCAAATAAATCGAAAATTTTGAAGCGGGTGAAAATCACGTTCGTAGATTCCGTTACATAGATTCGTAATACCAAGCGATAAAAACTTTTCACAAAAAAATTACCGGCTTTAAAAGCAAAATACTAAAAAGTGCAAAATAACTGTCATGTCGTTCTTTGGTTCTTCTATTTTTATTGTTTTTCGACACCGACTTTCCAAACGAAAGTGATTTTGCACATTTTAGTTTATTTTTTGAAGTCGTTTTATTTTTTTGTGTAAAAGTTTTTATTCCTTTCTTTTTAGTTTTTGTACACTAACACTGAGGATTGACAAAATACCCATAATAACACAATTTACAAATTCGTGCTATTTGTCGCTAAGGAGTTCGGTTGTATGTTCCATGTCTTGAAAACTGCTGATCCAATTTTGATGAAACTTGAACTATTCCCTGAGTTGAGAGATACCTAATCCAATAAAATGGACACAATCCGATAAGTAGTTTCGGAGAAATGCGTGGACAAACATACACTTATGAAATTTGGCACACATGTTAAGAAGCCCACATAGAGTAGCATATATGAATATTGTGCAATTCCAACAATATAACATACGAATAATGATTACCGCCGGTTTCTTGAAGTCGGTAAAAAGGGACGTCAAATAAAGAGATGGGAAGATCATTACGGGCCTACCGAAAGAATGGAGACGATTAGCTCGTAACAGACATGAGTGGAAGAAACTATATCAAAGAGGGCTATGTCAAAGTAGGACAACCTGACCAACAAACTGGTTGCTGAGTAATACTTAATAACTCAATAGAATTAAGTTTTTTTTAAATATACTAGTGTTAAAATGATAGATTAGATTTATATAGTTAAGTTAAAACTGTACCTAATGAATATTCAGCGTAAGAAGGCTTTTATTATAATAGAAATCTTTTTTCCGGGACTCGTCGCGAGCTTCACTGTCACGGTGCTTTTCTGACTATTGATTTTGGTGGTCAGGAGTTAGAGTGGTTAGGAATATTGTAGCCATCTTATAAAAAAAGTTGCACAAACCTGAGTGTAATGCCCGATGTGGTAGTCTCTTTGGAAGTCCTCCTCAACTAGCGTTCCAAAGGTGTAGATAACATTTTCACTGAACCACGACTCGAGGGCTGAATCCACCTGCAGGTCATGCTTAAGGTTGGTTGTTGAGTACCAATACAAGTTCTCACCCGACGAAAATCTATTGGAGCCTGTAGAAAACGATTGTTGGTATTAGTACCTAATCATTTACCAAAGAGCTTAGCCAGGTAACATCACTGTTATTTCAATAGAACATTGTTATGGCTTTACCGGTGGATGAGTAAAACGCCTGTCCTTCTAGAAAGGAACTTTTCTTTTGTTAGTAGTGTGTATTTTGTTTGTTGAGAGCAGTGGTGGCTTAGCCCAGGCAGGTGCTTTACTTTGTGTGTAAATTATTTCATCACCACTTCTTTCAAAACGGTGTAGGAAAACATCGTGAGGAAACCGGCATATCTTAGAACCAAAAATTCTAAGACATGAACACCCACCAACCCGCACCGGGTCCGCGTGGTGGATTAAGACCCATTCTCTCTCGTACAGAGTGCAGGCCTGTTTCCCAGCAGTGGGAATATTAAAAGGCTGATGATGTTGATTTTGTTACAATATCAAAGCAGAGCCACAGTCAAATAAGCTCTGCAAATATCTACAGGTATCTAGTATTTTTGAAAAGATCTCATGGTTCTACCTAGAATGGAGTCACGCTAGTATTATATAATGTATCTGTAAGTAGCATGTGTGCAGTCGGGGGTACGCGTGCATTTAATTGAAACCCGGGACCTCGACTCATGATAGAGGTACTGTGGGGTTTTAGTCGGTTGGAGTCCGACATAACCCTCCGTTTCCCCCGGACGGTGGATACCCATGAAGAGTGTCCCACTATAAAAAGGTAGGTAAGTACCTTTTATCAAATTATCTTCCACAATCCATCACGTATTACGTGCTTATAGTGAGCATACACCGCGGGAACCGCAAGTGTCGCAATCATCGCATTTTCATATAATCCGCGCAATTTCTATACGGATAAGGATGACGTCTCCGCGCTGCCCGTACCGCAGTCGCCGCAAGCAACGAACGCGCCGAATTTGATGACGTCATCCGCACGCGCTGGTGGAATCCGTATACCTACAGCATTTTAACACACTTCCTTGCGATACGCCAGCTTTTATTTATTTCAGTTCTGAGTAGGCATCTTCTTGGCTTATTTTAAAGACTCTGTTTAAAACATAGGACTCCAATATATCTGCAAATTGCTTCGGTAACTCGCTCTTCAATTTATTAATAAGGCCTTCATGCCATACTTTGTCAAACGCTTGCGCCACGTCTAGAAATACAGTAGATCATACTTTCTTGTGTTCAAGGGCGTATTCCATTACTTTTGTTATCATATGCACTTGATCACTAGTAGTGTTTTTCTCGAAATCAAATTGGTGCTCTGGTATTATGTTCTTGCTATATATTATAGGTTTAAGTCGTCTGAGAAACAGGTTTTCAAATAGCTTGGACATTATTGGTAGGATGGAAATAGACCTATACGATGATTTTTCGTGAGCCGGTTTACCTGGCTTAGCTATCATTATTACTTTAGCCACCTTTCATAAGTCTGGTACATATTTAAGCCCTAGTGCAGCATTGATAAGTGTCGTTAATTTATCCAGACTCTTTCTTGATAGATTATGAAGTACTTGGTAGGTTATTAAGTGGACAGGTGACACACATTTGGAGTTACCGGTCTAAAATCTTGAATATGTAGTATTTTTTTTTGCATCTCTTGTTATTCACTTTTGCTTTTATTTCCGGTAAACTCTAGGTTTAGAACTCGGTTTAATAAATGAGTTCTTATTATGGACTGTTAGATATTTTAATTAATCATTAAGAATCAGGGTCAATTAGGAAGGTGCATATATTATACTAGGTGAGAGTCGATTCAAATTTAATGACGCTGGAAAGTTCGCTTATAGACTCTGGCTATTATAACTATGCAGAACTAATAATTGGTACCTATCCAAAAAGTTTTGTATGTGTTATGCTTTTTCATCAGGCACTTTTGGGTACTTGAGTTTTCAGATTGTTTACGCTGGTTCATTGTTTTTCACAAATCTAGTGAGAAAATAGTTAAACCCAATGATATTAAAATAAACAGATATGTTATGCGCGCGTGCATTGTGAAGACTCGAATAGGTCACAATTGTGACATTTAGTCTTTAGTTTATGTCACGCATGGCGAAGAGCGATAGACTTTGTTGAAACAAAAACAAAATAAAACAATTACATCGTGTGTATTTAGATATTGTACCAATTATGATACCAAAGTACATAAAACAGAAGGGATCTCAATACCATATGTAAGTACGCAATACGCCTCAATTTACTAATTTATTTCATTTTTTTTTGAATATTATTGGTATAGGTTTAAACCTATAAGAAGTAAGTGCGGGAGTTATTAATTTATTATGTTACATGTTATGTAAATTCCAAGATGTGAAGGAACAACACGATGTCGTTCTTAGGCAATAATGACTGTTTTAATTTTTTCATAGTACATTTAGCTAAGAACATTTTTTTGAATACTCATACGCCCGTTCATGTTCTTAACAAGGAGACCGTGTCATAAATAACAACATTATGAAGCAAAACAACAAACTTTGTGGTTTTGTGGTAATCACACATTGAGAAAACGGTCACGCAAAGTGGCAAAACTGAATCAAATCCACACTGTATCGTACTAAAGTGAAGTGACTATTCTTTACCTGGCATGAATCAAAATATAATCAAAGTAGCCTATCGAAAAGAACAAAAAAAAACCTTTCTCGTAGTACAGACGGTGTTATCGTCCCCAAATTTTCGGTTTCCCACATTTTTTTAATTATGCATAGTTATAATAGCTAGAGTCCAGCTGCGTAGTGCCCACCCCTTCACCCCGCTGTCACATGAATTTGCTACTGCGCAGCGACTCATGAAGTGTTCCGAACTTCCGAGACTTTATTAAGTTTGTTTCCACCTGTATAGATAGACTGCCTGCCTACCTATCTACCTACCTGCTAAATCTTTGTCACGTCTGACGTCATGTTTGAACTATATCAAGAAATTGCATCGGTATTTTTTTTTATCAGCACTTATAACTTAGAAGATAATTAGTAAATTTAAATTAAATTATTTGCCGAGAGCAGATGTCACGTGAAATCGTGTAAATTCGTGTATCGGTAAAATAAACAGAAATGTCGGAACCCATGACGCCTGCGGCGTTTTGCTAGTCAATTCTACTTGACTCTGTATACTTAAACAAAGAATACTTACCAACAGATATATCTGGGTTGTGTTGATGCAAGTTTTCCTTCGCCCAACCAGATGCCTTGGCAGCCAACTCCTCATCCCACACCTGATAACCAAGAAGTGAATTATGAAACAGAAAATACTTCTCTAAAAAAACTTGATATCTTATCATCATTTCGTAGATCTCGAAAAGACAAAAGAAAAACTTTGACAGTCGTTACGGGTAGTTTGAAGATTGAAAGTCTGACAAGAGTATCGTATAACCCATTATCAGGGTTGTGGAGTTCAGATAGGCAGTCACTCCATAAAAAACCGAGTATTTATTTGCCATTGATAAGACTGAAATATTAAAAGCTAGGCGAGCTTTGATACTAGTCTGTACTACCCCACTGCAGGGCAAAGCCCTTCCTTCCATCTTTAAACTTTTCCTGTTCTTCTGCAATTTTGCGACATTAATCCTTAAAAAGGAGGCAAACAAAATGAAAACAACAAACAAACAGACAAAGGGGATTATGGCCAAAATTAATTCCTTAAAGCCTTTAGTTTATAATTCTAGCTCCACCCGCGTGAAATAACTATCTCCCACTTCACCCCCATTTTGGCCAAATTACACAATATTTTTATAAACTGCAGGCTATGTGCTACTGTAGCTTTGCCGTGAAAGATTAACAAACATCCATTCGTCCATCCTCAATAACTGTCCCGTTTATAATATTAGAGATATTTAATAAGAAACGGGTTTTCTTTGAACTTTGTTAACTTGGAATTATAAGTTCAAATAAATTATTCCTTTTTTTAAACATTGTTCACTGTTCTAAGTGGCCAGTTTCATAAAACGGCAATTTCGTAGGTAAAGACCATAGTAAATAGACCTAGATTTAATTGAAGCTACATACCATCAATCTTCATTTCCGAAGCAGCGGGCTGGCCAGCAACTTTTCCGTTGGCAACAAGGAGGCGACGGTAATTGTGCCCATCCACGAACGCACGGATATGTTGACATGATAACGCTATCACTGAAACCAACAATAACGAATTTCAAAACACAATTTTACACACAAAAATAAAGCTTCATTCATTACATAAAAATTAACAAATTCAAACAAATCGAAGGTATTAATAACATTCTCACATTTGCATTGTGCGACAGCCACGAAAGTCAAAATAAAAAGCACTCTTATTTTCATTTTTCAAATATAAGCACAACTGGTAACACCGGCTGTTCACCAGACGCAAAGACACAGAGACAACCAACATTATTGTTTAGTAATGTCTATTGCAATTACGAAAAATTACCATGTAACATGTTAGTAAGTTATGTATGAGCATTCGTCAAAGTAAATTTAAATTAGAAAAGAAGAATCATCAATACGAAGAAGAAGTTTTACGTACACCGAGAGCAATGGCCCAGTGTGCGTGGTCGTGGCCAGTGGTCGTGGGTTCGAATGCGAAGCTAGGTCCGCACTTTGTGTTAATAATTTCATTACCACTTCTATCAAAATTTCAGCCTTTTACCAAATTTAATGGGCTTTTATTTATGAGAGATGCCAACGGCCAAATAGCGTATATAGTTTCGGCTAGGTTTAAAAAAAATATTACTAATATTACTTAAAAGCTGTAGATCAATTGATTTGATTTTGAAGATTTCTCTGAACTCCAAAAAAAATTAACATGACAAACTATACAGAGAGGGACGAAGGTAAGCCGTTCGCTTGTAAAGTTGAATTTCACCAAATAACTGAACGCGATTAACACATATAAACCGAGTTCCGAGCTGTCAACATTAACTATAGAATACTGACGATGATGAGTGTGTGGAAGTGTGGATGTATGTTTGTTACTCAATCACACCAAAACGGCTTAACGGATCTGGATGAAATTTGGCACAAAGCCCGGTATAATGTTTCCTAGGGATAAGATAACACTTTTCACGCGGGCGAAGCCGCTGGCAGAAGGTAGAGTAATCTAAAAAATAAAACTCACCATTAACGTTACTATACGGCCAAGCAGAAGTGAATGCAACGAATAAAAACAAAAGAAAAAACATCTTCATGGCGATGGCAACCTTATTGTACATTTGTACGCACTACACGAAATTATTTCACTTAATGTCCATAGCCCTATATTAAATGAGTTTATATAGTTTATGAAGTTTCCTTGTTACCTACTCTAACAACGACATCAAAATTCTAACGTCAATTGGATATACCCAATTATAAGTTTTACCTAACTATAATTATACTATTGTCAATTTTACCGGTAGGGAACTAAGTAGTAGTAGGTACCTACTACGACTCTGTAAGAGAGATTCATTGGTATGTCGTATGGCTAGGGCTGTCACATCCTGACTGTCTTATAGGAGAAAAAAAAACAGGTACATCCGCCACCTGGTGGTGAAATGGGCAGAATGAAGTCCTGAGGTGAGAACCTGAGCACTCTGACCACCTAGAATAAAGCTCTCTGGCACAGACGTACAAAGAAACCTGTCCAACCCTATTCTGCTAAACTGGGAACGAAGAAGTACTTAAATGATATACATACTAAAAACTTTGAAATGTATAATATTAGTGGGAGTAATCTGTTCTGATGCTCACAAAACCATAAAAACTGCAGTCTATTAATTAAAATATCGATAGGTTTGTACCCGTAGGTACCTTTCAATACTTTCTTCAATAGAATTTCCAACTCCAGGGGCGGATCTATATATGGGCTTTTCGGGCTGTAGCCCAGGGCCCCGTTGATATAATAGGTCCCCAACACTCATTGCAGGCAAAATGGATCTACAAGACTGCTGTGAAAAATAAAATGCAACGCTGCCAATATGGCGGGTCACCAACTCACCACAATGGTATAAAAGGTACAAGCACTACTAAAACAGAAACTACATTCAAAGTGATGCAACCCAAATCTAATATATATATAAATAAATAATTATAAATAATAAAATGTATACTAATTTAATCCATTCTAATTTAATCTATTCTAATTTAATTTAATCTGTTCTAATTTAATTTATTCTAATTTAATTTAATCTGTTCTAATTTAATTTAATCTAGGTTATTTAATTTAATGTACTGCAATCAATTTAGCTTTTAATAGTTGTTGTTATTGTTTTTAATGAATATATTCTGTATTTATCTCCGCATAATTTAGCGCATGCTGTGCTTTTCTATAAGTGATGAGGCACTTAGACTTAAGTTTGAAATGTACAAATTTATAAAGTAACAGTGTACTCAGTGTTGAGAAGCCTAATAATAAATAAATAAATAAATAAATAAATAAACCCAGTAGGGTCTAATCCTCGGGGCCCTGGTAGGGCTTCGAGGGTTAGAGGGCCTCCATGCCTCCATGCAGTGTTGGCAGTGCCAGGAAACGGCACAACGTTGTCATTAATGGTCTTTGGGTCCAGAGAGCCCCGGTCCGGTTAAGTTCAAAAGAAAATGGTATCTATCAGATGCCCAAATTTTCGAGCTAGCTTTGCTAGCTCTCTTAGGGCTGTTGGAGCAGTATCTACTAAAATTTTGAATTTTGGATTCTTGCATCCTACATTCACTTAATTCTTAAGTTGGTGAAATATTTTAAAGCATCCACATAGTCGGTTTGTCATTGAAAGTATTTAGATTATTTTTCATTGCTCAGTTTCCTGAAGTTATTGTGAATTTTTGAAATCTTTTATAAAAGTAGCTCATAATTGAAATGACGGTTGGGAAGAGAACCCTACGTATGTCTGAAGGTGGTATGCGCATTGGCGTGCATATGTGCATGGTAAATACAGGTAGTAGGTACCAATATCGAAACGGAAGGTAACTGTATGAGAGTTACGTCTCTTCACATAGTAATTTCCCAAAATTATCTACAGAAATAATTGGTAACCAGTACAGTGTGCTTTTAAAATCTTGTAATTAAGTAAGTAGTCGGCTACAGCTAGATAGGTACTACGTAAATCAATACTCAAGGGGCATAAAGACGATATTGAGAAGGTAACGAAGTCCTTATAAAGGAACCTTCCTCCATGCCTCTCGACTGGACTCTCGTATAAACTCGACTCGAGAACACTTTTGTATTTTTACCCAACTGCCGAAGGAGGGTAATGTATTTATCAGTCTATGTAGGTATGTATGTATGTTCCTATGTGGCGTTCTAGAGACCAAACCCGTTGGCCGATTTTGATGATTCTAACATCAATCGATCCGCCAAGTTGCGAGTGTCACTGGCTACATTAAAATTGGAAAATAGTAAAAAGTGCCGGATTTTGGGCCCAATTATTTTTCTTCCCATCCCATCGTGTGAAGTATAAATATAAAGGGTTTTAAGAGGTGTTTTCAAAAATATACAATACTTACCTATGTTTAAATGTACCTAATTCGAAAAAAAAATGTTAACTAAAAAGCTATAATAAATAAAAAAGGTAATTCAAAAAATCTAAGAAAACTCGACTGCTTAAGAAGCGATCTAAAAATACGTAAATAAGAAGAAAATCATGCTGTTTAGTCGGAGGTTACATTTGATTTTGGTCAGCCAGCTCGCGAATATGTTTTTTGTAAACATGTTTGATTTTTCTCACTTTTTTCATAATGTCTTTCTAGTTTTCTCGAATAAAAATAGCTATTATGTTGTTGTCCCAGCAGTGGGCACATTAAAAGGCTGATGATGATGATATGATATACCGAATTCCGAGCTGGAGGAACTCGTACTAGTCCGAGCTGTTTTATTTCCTTCTTTCTTCACTACAAGCCGCAATAAAATTTAAAATAAACTCATACAGGTTACAGGGATATCAGTGCAGGAATCATCTATTCATAAATCATTTTTTTGTATTTTTATTATTATTATATTTAGATCTATTTCCCCTATATATTCTAATCCTTATGTTAGGTACCTAAAATCCCAGAAAGGTTTCGTTTGTTCACGTATTTAGGGCCACAATTACTCCTGCCGAGTGTACCTATTCGCAGCCAAAATCATCACCTTGCTTAATGAAATAGGTATAATATTATATTCCAGGTAAAGACGTGATGTATACCACCATGACGAGAAAAGAGAACATTCCATCCATTCATATCGCATAGGTACGACGTACGACCCATAATTATATTGGTTTGTCATATTATTCATTATTTCCTGCGTAATTTACGCATAGGTAAAAATTAAAATACGTAGTGGTCGCACCAGTATTGGCAGTGGCAGATAGTCAAATATTACATGAGACATCACTAAAAGTTACATTTTCATGAGGAAAGTTACATTACCTTATTTTATGTGGAAAACGACACTAAAACGCTCACTTGTTCGCCGGAGTAAGCGGGATGGAAGATTTGGAAATACACGTGAGTGAGTGAGTGAACAAGCAATACGTCAATTTGTGTGTCACAAAATTAGGTGCGACAACACGACGAATGAAAACTTACTTAGATGCTTCTCGTTTCACGAATTTTTTTTTTGCTTGCAAATATTTTAATATTTTTCATTAAGTCCTAAACGTAAAAGTTACATTTTAAGTCGTGTTCCATGGAGGTTACATTAGGCGGTCAAAAGTAACGTAAAATGTAACAAAAGTTATATTCTGGCAACGCTGTGTGGCACGTACTACCTGACCATCGACCATACAGCCTCTAGACGCCTAACAAAAGGCGAGCGATGTCTGTCTACACATATGACTAAAATAATCATATACAGTCGCCACTCGACAATTTCGAATTAGTAGCGACCATGTGACAGTGTATGGTCAATGTACCTGACCGTACGTGCTACTGCTGACCACTACTGATTTACGGATCGGGAAAAGTGTTATTGGGTTTTTATTTGGAATTCCTCAGTAACAGCCAGCATTTGGACATGATGGCAATAGGTTCGCCCCATAGATATAATAAACAAGTATTGTACTGTATTTTAGATTTCTATGGTTCGCCCCTATTACATGGGACTTAAAAATAACTGGCGAACTGTAGGTTTACTTTAGGTGCACGTCTGCATACCCCTTTGGGGAACTAAGGCGTGATGTTATGTGTATATTTCGAGTAAAAAACACAAATATTTTTTATAGGGTGTAGAGAGAATTGTGTCTACGTGAGATCGAATGTCCTTTTCTCAAATAACCAAATCTCGATAGCATAATTATGTGCCGTACTTACTGATGAACGAAGCATCATTACCGCGACAGTTCATTACCTCGGGCTCGATGCATCAAAATCTCGAAAACCTATAAGCTCGAAACATCGGTAGCGCGAATGACGGACTTGATGACGATATCTAAAACGAAAAAATCTTCTCAGGAGGCAGTACAAAATGCTTTTACACAGTTTGTCGAATCAATATCATCAGAGTTCTATCGCAAAGGCATAAATGACCCTTCTATTAGATGGCAGCAATGTATAGATAATAATGGTAATTATTTTGATTAATTAAATATGATAAAATAAAAATAAAAAACTAATTTCAATTTTTCAGTTCAAATCGGCAATTTCATACTTTAACCCCTAATAAAATATCACAGAGTATTCATGCACATATTAAATAAACTTTAATTGTGTTCAATACGAAATTAACAAAAATATATGCGATCGATAAAATTAAGTCTGAAAAAGACGACCAGTATCGGTAGATTCACGTTAAACAAGATCAAATATTATTTGTTTGGGAGAAAGAGTTTCAGTAATTAAAAACTATTAATTTCTAAATAAATTACTTTATTATAATAAATTACATTATATGCTTAGATTAAAATAAGAAACACTACTCTTACAGCATTCCTTAAATACCTAACTCATTAAATAATAACATCACACGGTATTCAGTCAAAGCGAATTATATTTACAGTTCGCTCCATATGGACGGTCACACTTATTTCCAGTGCCACACACTAGATTGTTGCTGCATCCATTACACTCCTTGTATGGCTTCTCGCCCAAATAATTGCCTCTGAAAATAAAAGAAAATCTATTCAGAATCATAAATGGAACAAGGGTAAATTACCAATCCAATCGGGGGGAGGGATAGAACCATTACAGCTAAACATGATAGTTCTGACACGTCAGAGAACGGCCCCTGGATCTCTTATGCCGGTTGCAGACCAAGAGCTAAACTAAGTTAGTTTAGCGTAGCTCGCATAGCTGACGCAGTTTTTCATATTTGTGTACGTAGTTTGCATAGTTTGCAGTCTGTACACAAGTATGAAAAACTGCGTCAGCTATGTGAGCTAATCTAAACTAACTTAGCTTAGCTCTTGGTCTGCAACCGGCTTTAAAGTCACCCAGAATATCATTCATAGACGGAAATCCACATCGCGTCTTTCATCTCGCATGAGATTGGTCAATTGATGGTGGTCAAACCCATTGCCTTGCCGAATTCACTCGCGCAATTAGGCTGCAGGTTTCCTGGTAAGACTCAAAACAAAGAAGGTATTCAGAACAGCCTCCGGGATCAAGAATATACCTCTATGCTTATGTAATTGCTGAACTGAAAATTTATTTAGTCGCGTTGAGTGATTTTTGGTAGGGGCAAAACTTAAGGATTCGCGTCACCGACGTGCTAATGTAACCGTGTCTGTGCGTCTTGTTTATTCCCTCACATAGAGTGGAGGCCTGTGTCCCAGCAGTGGGAACTGATGATGATTATGAGTTAATTCAAAGTTATAAGTTTTCTCTACTGTCGGCAGTCTCCATGACTGGCCTATTTTTTTAATTCTTATTATCGGAGCTACGTTATTTTCCGAATGAAAATGGTGATTCTTGAATGAATAATAGCTGTCAACTAACGTTGGTCCATAATTGCAGACGACGAAGTATTTGTTCCACCCGTTGTCGAATGTTTGTGAGATAGCGCAGCCTAGGTAAACGCTATCGGACCACACCATCTGTAAAAGTAATAAATGTAAATAAATGATATTTCAAAAAATTAAAAAACCCGCTTTAATAGAAAACAAAACTATAAAGTGTTAAATAATTATTGTTAATCACACTATTCTTAATTTAAAATTATTTTATACTTTTTAGTCTTGTTTTCTATTAGGTATAACTTGTTTTATAGTTTTTTTTATTTAAGATTATTTTTTAGTTCAATCGCTAATCCTGAAGATTCTGGTAAGGATAATGGGACAAACTATTTAATTATTGCATTGTCATCGGTCCTTGATAAGTGTACAAAGTTTCAAATTAATCGGAAATTTTGAAGCGGGTGAAAATCACGTTCGAAGATTCCGTTACATAGATTCGGAATACGAAGCGATAAAAACTTTTTACAAATAAAAACCGACTTTAAAAGCAAAATACTAAAAAATGCAAAATAACTTTCATGTTGTTCTTTGGTTCTGCTATTTTTATTGTTTTTCGACACCGACTTTCCAAACGAAAGTGATTTTGCACATTTTAGTTTCTTTTTTGAAGTCGTTTTATTTATTTGTGTAAAAGTTTTTATGCCTTTCTTTTTAGTTTTTGTACACTAACACTGAGGATTGACAAAATACCCATAATAACACAATTTACAAATTCGTGCTATTTGTCGCTAAGGAGTTCGGTTGTATGTTCCATATCTTGAAAACTGCTGATCCAATTTTGATGAAACTTGAACTATTCCCTGAGTTGAGAGATACCTAAACCAATAAAATGGACACAATCCGATAAGTAGTTTCGGAGAAATGCGTGGACAAACATACATACATACACTTGTGAAATTTGGCACACATGTTAAGAAGCCCACTTAGAGTAGCATATATGAATATTGTGCAATTCTTCACTGTCACGGTGCTTTTCTGACTGTTGATTTTGTTGGTCAGGAGTTAGAGTGGTTAGGAATATTGTAGCCATCTTATAAAAAAAGTTGCACAAACCTGAGTGTAATGCCCGATGTGGTAGTCTCTTTGGAAGTCCTCCTCAACTAGCGTTCCAAAGGTGTAGATAACATTTTCACTGAACCACGACTCGAGGGCTGAATCCACCTGCAGGTCATGCTTAAGGTCGGTTGTTGAGTACCAATACAAGTTCTCACCCGACAAAAATCTATTGGAGCCTGTAGAAAACGATTGTTGGTATTAGTACCTAATCATTTACCAAAGAGCTTAGCCAGGTAACATCACTGTTTTTTCAATAGAACATTGTTATGGCTATTACAGATGGATGAGTAAAACGCCTGTCCTTCTAGAAAGGAACTTTTCTTTTGTTAGAAGTGTGTATTTTGTTTGTTGAGATCAGTGGTGGCCCAGTGGTAAAGGCTTACAAGTTATTGGTCGTGGGTTCGAGCCCAGGCAGGTGCTTTACTTTGTGTAAATTATTTCATAACCATTGCCCTCAAAACGGTGAAGGAAAACATCGTGAGGAAACCGGCATATCTTAGAACCAAAAATTCTAAGACATGTGACACCCACCAACCCGCACCGGGTCCGCGTGGTGGATTAAGACCCATTCTCTCTCTTACAGAGTGCAGGCCTGTTTCCCAGCAGTGGGAATATTAAAAGGCTGATGATGTTGATTTTGTTACAATATTAAAGCAGAGCCACAGTCAAATAAGCTCTGCAAATATCTACAGGTATCTAGTATTTTTGAAAAGATCTCATGGTTCTACCTAGAATGGAGTCACGCTAGTATTATATTATGTATCTGTAAGTAGCATGTGTGCAGTCGGGGGTACGCGTGCATTTAATTGAAACCCGGGACCTCGACTCATGATAGCGGTAGGTAGGAACTGTGGGGTTTTAGTCGGTTGGAGTCAGACATAACCCTCCGTTTCCCCCGGACGGTGGATACCCATGAAGAGTGTCCCACTATAAAAAAGGTAGGTAAGTACCTTTTATCAAATTATTTTCCACAATCCATCACGTATTAGGTGCTTATAGTGAGCATACACCGCGGGAACCGCACGTGTCGCAATCATCGCATTTTCATATAATCCGCGCAATTTCTATACGGATAAGGATGACGTCTCCGCGCTGCCCGTACCGCAGTCGCCGCAAGCATCGAACGCGCCGAATTTGATGACGTCATCCGCACGCGCTGGTGGAATCCGTATACCTACAGCATTTTAACACACTTCCTTGCGATACGCCAGCTTTTATTTATTTCAGTTCTGAGTAGGCATCTTCTTGGCTTATTTTAAAGACTCTGTTTAAAACATAGGACTCCAATATATCTACAAATTGCTTCGGTAACTCGCTCTTCAATTTATTAATAAGGCCTTCATGCCATACTTTGTCAAACGCTTGCGCCACGTCTAGAAACACAGTAGATCATACTTTCTTGTGTTCAAGGGCGTATTCCATTACATTTGTGATCATATGCACTTGATCACTAGTAGTGTTTTTCTCGAAATCAAATTGGTGCTCTGGTATTATGTTCTTGCTATATATTATAGGTTTAAGTCGTCTGAGAAACAGGTTTTCAAATAGCTTGGACATTATTGGTAGCAAGGAAATAGACCTATATGATGATTTATCGTGAGCCGGTTTACCTGGCTTAGCTATCATTATTACTTTAGCCACCTTTCATAAGTCTGGTACATATTTAAGCCCTAGTGCAGCATTGATAAGTGTCGTTAATTTATCCAGACTCTTTCTTGATAGATTATGAAGTACTTGGTAGGTTATTAAGTGGACAGGTGACACACATTTGGAGTAACCGGTCTAAAATCTTGAATATGTAGTATTTTTTTTTGCATCTCTTGTTATTCACTTTTGCTTTTATTTCCGGTAAACTCTAGGTTTAGACCTCGGTTTAATAAATGAGTTCTTATTATGGACTGTTAGATATTTTAATTAATCATTAAGAATCAGGGTCAATTAGGAAGGTGCATATATTATACTAGGTGTGAGTCGATTCAAATTTAATGACGCTGGAAAGTTCGCTTATAGACTCTGGCTATTATAACTATGCAGAACTAATAATTGGTACCTATCCAAAAAGTTTTGTATGTGGTATGCTTTTTCATCAGTCACTTTTGGGTACTTGAGTTTTCAGATTGTTTACGCTGGTACATTGTTTTTCACAAATCTAGTGAGAAAATAGTTAAACCCAATGATATTAAAATAAACAGATATGTTATGCGCGCGTGCATTGTGAAGACTCGAATAGGTCACAATTGTGACATTTAGTCTTTAGTTTATGTCACGCATGGCGAAGAGCGATAGACTTTGTTGAAACAAAAACAAAATAAAAAAATTACATCGTGTGTATTTAGACATTGTACCAATTATGATACCAAAGTACATAAAACAGAAGGGATCTCAATACCATATGTAAGTACGCAATACGCCTCAATTTACTAATTTATTTCATTTTTTTTTGAATATCATTGGTATAGGTTTAAACCTATAAGAAGTAAGTGCGGGAGTTATTAATTTATTATGTTACATGTTATGTAAATTCCAAGATGTGAAGGAACAACACGATGTCGTTCTTAGGCAATAACTGTTTTGATTTCTTCATAGTACATTTAGCTAAGAACATTTTTTTGAATACTCATACGCCCGTTCATGTTCTTAACAAGGAGACCGTGTCATAAATAACAACATTATGAAGCAAAACAACAAACTTTGTGGTTTTGTGGTAATCACACATTGAGAAAACGGTCACGCAAAGTGGCAAAACTGAATCAAATCCACACTGTATCGTACTAAAGTGAAGTGACTATTCTTTACCAGGCATGAATCAAAATATAATCAGAGTAGCCTATCGAAAAGAACAAAAAAAAACCTTTCTCGTAGTACAGACGGTGTTATCTTCCCCAAATTTTCGGTTTCCCACATTTTTTTAATTATGCATAGTTATAATAGCTAGAGTCCAGCTGCGTAGTGCCCACCCCTTCACCCCGCTGTCACATGAATTTGCTACTGCGCAGCGACTCATGAAGTGTTCCGAACTTCCGAGACGCTATTAAGTTTGTTTCCACCTGTATAGATAGACTGCCTGCCTACCTATCTACCTACCTGCTAAATCTTTGTCACGTCTGATGTCATGTTTGAACTATATCAAGAAATTGCATCGGTAATTTTTTTTATCAGCACTTATAACTTAGAAGATAATTAGTAAATTTAAATTAAATTATTTGCCGAGAGCAGACGTCACGTGAAATCGTGTAAATTCGTGTATCGGTAAAATAAACAGAAATGTCGGAACCCATGACGACTGCGGCGTTTTGCTAGTCAATTCTACTTGACTCTGTATACTTGAACAAAGAATACTTACCAACAGATATATCTGGGTTGTGTTGATGCAAGTTTTCCTTCGCCCAACCAGATGCCTTGGCAGCCAACTCCTCATCCCACACCTGATAACCAAGAAGTGAATTATGAAACAGAAAATACTTCTCTAAAAAAACTTGATATCTTATCATCATTTCGTAGATCTCGAAAAGACAAAAGAAAAACTTTGACAGTCGTTACGGGTAGTTTGAAGATTGAAAGTTTGACAAGAGTATCGTATAACCCATTATCAGGGTTGTGGAGTTCAGATAGGCAGTCACTCCATAAAAAACCGGCATTTATTTGCCATTGATAAGACTGAAATATTAAAAACTAGGCGTGGTTTGATATTAGTCTGTACTACCCCACTGCAGGGCAAAGCCCTTCCTTCCATCTTTAAACTTTTCCTGTTCTTCTGCAATTTTGCGACATTAATCCTTAAAAAGGAGGCAAACAAAATGAAAACAACAAACAAACAGACAAAGGGGATTATGGTCAAAATTAATTCCTTAAAGCCTTTAGTTAATAATTCTAGCTCCACCCGCGTGAAATAACTATCTCCCACTTCACATCCATTTTGGCCAAATTACACAATATTTTTATAAACTGCAGGCTATGTGCTACTGTAGATTTGCCGTGAAAGATTAACAAACACCCATTCGTCCATCCTCAATAACTGTCACGTTTATAATATTAGAGATATTTAATAAGAAACGGGTTTTCTTTGAACTTTGTTAACTTGGAATAATAAGTTCAAATAAATTATTCCTTTTTTAAACATTGATCACTGTTCTAAGTGGCCAGTTTCATAAAACGGCAATTTCGTAGGTAAAGACCATATTATATAAACCTAGATTTTATTGAAGCTACATACCATCATCTTCATTTCCGAAGCAGCGGGCTGGCCAGCAACTTTTCCGTTGGCAACAAGGAGGCGACGGTAATTGTGCCCATCCACGAACGCACGGATATGTTCACATGATAACGGTATCACTGAAACCAACAATAACGAATTTCAAAACAAAATTTTACACACAAAAAATAAAGCTTCATTCATTACATAAAAATTAACAAATTCAAACAAATCGAAGGTATTATTAACATGCTCACATTTGCATTGCGCGAAAGCCAAGAAAGTCAAAATTAAAAGCACTCTTATTTCCATTGTTCAAATATAAGCACAACTGGTAACACCGGCTGTTTACCAGACGCAAAGACACAGAGACAACCAACATTATTGTTTAGTAATGTCTATTGCAATTACGAAAAATTACCATGTAACATGTTAGTAAGTTATATATGAGTATTCGTCAAAGTAAATATAAGTTAGAAAAGAAGAATCATCAATAGGAAGAAGAAGTTATAAGTACACCGAGAGCAATGGCCCAGTGTGCGTGGTCGTGGCCAGTGGTCGTGGGTTCGAATTCGAAGCTAGGTCCGCACTTTGTGTTAATAATTTCATTACCACTTCTATCAAAGTTTCAGCCTTTTACCAAATTTAATGGGCTTTTATTCATGAGAGATGCCAACGGCCAATTTTCAGCTAGGTTAAAAGCTGTAGATCAACTTACTTTTTTGAAGATTTCTCTGAACTCCAAAAAAAAAATAACATGACAAACTATACAGAGAGGTATGAAGGTAAGCCGTTCGCTTTTAAATTTGAATTTCACCAAATAACTGAACGCGATTAACACATATAAAACGAGTTCCGAGCTGTCAACATTAACTATAGAATACTGACGATGATGTGTGTGTGGAAGTGTGGATGTATGTTTGTTGCTCAATCACACCAGAACGGCTTAACGGATCTGGATGAAATTTGGCACAAAGCCCGGTATAATGTTTCCTAGGGATAAATAAGATAACACTTTTCACGCGGGCGAAGCCGCTGGCAGAAGGTAGAGTAATCTAAAAAATAAAACTCACCATTAACGTTACTATACGGCCAAGCAGAAGTGAATGCAACGAATAAAAACAAAAGAAAAAACATCTTCATGGCGATGGCAACCGTATTGTACATTTGTACGCACTACACGAAATAATTTTATTAAAGTCTATAGCCCTATATTAAATGAGTTTATATAGTTTGTGAAGTTTCCTTGTTACCTACTCTAACAACGACATCAAAATTCTAACGTCAATTGGATATACCCAATTATAAGTTTTACCTAACTATAATTATACTATTGTCAATTTTACCGGTAGGGAACTAAGTAGTAGTAGGTACCTACTACGACTCTGTAAGAGAGATTCATTGGTATGTCTTATGGCTAGGGTTGTCACGTCCTGATTGTCTTATAGGAGAAAAAAAACAGGTTCATCTGCCAACTGGTGGTGAAATTGGCAGAATGAGGGCCTGAGAGAGAACCTGAGTACTCTGACCACCTAGAACAAAGCTCTCTGGCGCAGACGTACAAGGAAACCTGTCCAACCCTATTCTGCTAAACTGGGAATAGGGTTGGACAACGAAGAAGTACTTAACTGATATACATACTAAAAAACTTTCAAATGTATAATATTAGTGGGAGTAATCTGTTCTGATGCTCACAAAACCATAAAAACTATTAATTATAAAAAAACTTTTTGCAAAAAAATACTACCGACTTCCAAATACAAAACTACAAAGTGAAAAATAATTTAATTTTTTGAAGTCGGTGTCCATAACGCAAAAAAATGGTACCTACGAAAGACACCGACTTCAAAAAATTAAGTTATCTTTCACTTTGTTGTTTTGTATTTGGAAGTCGGTAGTATTTATGCAAAAAGTTTTTTTTATTTTTCACTTTTTAGTTGTACGTACCTAATAGGCAAGTTAGTAAGGGAACTATTTCGCCAGAATAGATTTCATGAAACTTGAACATAACCGATGAAATGAGAGATCTGCTTACCCCTTAAGAGAGAACTGGCGTGATGTTATGTTATGAATTGTTATAAACAACAAACAGACATGCGATTGCAGCAATCCCGAGAGATTTGCCGTTATTTATTGAAGAGTTCTGTTGTATATCTCCGAAGTTCTTCATCAGATCTTCACCAATATAAATTGGGACCAATTTCGGAACATACTTTTTCAAACAAAAAAAAAAATCCTGTCAAAAGGGGTTTACCATAATACTTCTTTTAAGTTCAAAAGAAAATGGTATCTATCAGGTGCTCAAATTTTCGAGCTAGTTTTGCTAGCTCTGTTACGGCCTTTTGGAGCAGTATCTACTAAAATTTTGAATTCTTGCATCCTACATTCACTGAATTCTTAAGCTGGCAAAATATTTTAAAGCATCCATATAGTTGGTTTGTCATTGAAAGTATTTAGATTATTTTTCATTGCTCAGTTTCCTGAAGTTATTCTGAATTTTTGAAATCTTTTATAAAAGTAGCTCTTATTTGAAATGCCGGTTCGGAAGGGAACCCTACGTATGTCTGAAGTTGGTATGCGCATTGGCGTGCATATGTGCATGGTAAATACAGGTAGTAGGTGCCAATATCGAAACGGAAGGTAACTGTATGAGCGTAACGTCTCTTCACATAGTAATTTCCCAAAATTATCTACAGAAATAATTCTCTAAAAATCTTCTAATTTAGTAAGTAGTCGGCTACAACTAGATAGGTACCTAAGTAAATGAATATACAAGGGGCATAAAGACGATATTGAGATGGTAACGAAATCCTTATAAAGGAACCTTCCTCCATTCCTCTCGACTGATTTGCCATCATGTCAGCGCATAAACTCGACTCAAGAATACTTTTGTATTTTTACCCAACTGCCGAGGGAGGGTAATGTATTTATCAGTCTATGTATGTATGTATGTTCCTATGTGGCGTTCTAGAGACCAAACCCGTTGGCCGATTTTGATAATTCTTACGTCAATCGATTGGCCTTAACCTTGCGAAGTTGCGAGTGTCTCTGTCTACATTAAAATTGGAAAATAGAAAAATGGCGGATTTTAGGCCCAGTTATTTTTTCTTCCCATCTCATCGTGTAAAGGGTTTTAAGAGGTGGTTTCAAAAATATATAAAAAAATATATATATATACATTATGTTTAAAAGTACCTAATTCGAAAAAAAAATGTTAACTGAAAAGCTGTTTTTATTTGATTATTTGAAAAGGTAATTCAAATAATCAAAGAAAAACCCGACTGCTTAAGAAGCGAACTAAAAGACGTAAATAAGAAGAAAATCATGCTGTTTCGTCGGAGGTTACATTTGATTTTGGTCAGCAAGCTCGCGAATATGTTTTTTTTAAACAAGTTTGATTTTTCTCACTTTTTTCATGATGTCTTTCTGGTTATCTCGAATAAAAATAGCTTAAATTAAGTAAAGTTTTTGGTTCCGCCCGAAGAGTGCCAATTCCCTCACACAGAGAAGAGGTCTGTGTGCCAGCAGTGGGAACATTAAAAGGCTGATGATGATGATATGATCTACCGGAATTCGAGCTGGAGCAACTCGTACTTGACTGAGCTGTTTTTATTTATTTCTTTTTTCACTACAAGCCTGAACAAAATAAAAAAATAGCTCATACAGTTACAGTGTTATCAGTGCAGGAATCCCGATACCTAAGTAGGTATTTAATTGGGAATCTCACAAATTTTTGTATTTTTGGGCTCAAAGGGTGGGGTTGGGATCTTTAGATTTATTTCATCTATATATTCTATTACTTATGTTAGGTACCTAAAATCCCAGAAAGGTTTTGTTTGTTCACGTATTTAGGGCCACAATTACTCCTGCCGAGTGTACCTATTCGCAGCCAAAATCATCACCTTGTTAAATGAAATAGGTATAATATTATATTCCAGGTAAAGACGTCATGTATACCACCATGACGAGAAAAGAGATCATTCCATCCATTCATATCGCATAGGTACGACTTACGGCATTGATTTGTCATATTCATCATTTCCTGCGTAATTTCCGCATAGGTAAAATTAAAATACGTAGTGGTCGCACCAGTGTTGGCAGTGGCTGATAGTCAAATATTACATGAGGCATCTCTAAGAATTACATTACTTTATTTTATGTGGAAAACGACACTAATACGCTCACTGGTTCGTCGGAGTAAGCGGGATGGAAGATTTACGATATACGATATACAAGCAATACGTCAATTTGTGTCTCACAAAATTAGCTGCGACAACACGACCAATGAAAACTTTATTAGATGCGTCTTGTTCACGAAATTTTTTTTTGCTTGCAAATATTTCAATATTTTTATTAAGTCCTAAACGTTAAAGTTACATTTTAAGTCGTGTTCCATGGAGGTTACAATAGGCGGTCAAAAGTAACATTCTGGCAACGCTGTGTCGCACGTACTACTCGTACCTGACCGTACGTGCTCTTGCTGACCACTACTGATTTCCGGATCGGGAAAAGTGTTATTGGGTTTTTTATTTGGTATTCCTCAGTAGCAGCCAGCATTTGGACATGATGGCAATAGGTTCACCCCTATTACATGGGACTTAAAAATAACTGGCGAACTGTAGGTTTACTTTAGGTGCACGTCTGCATACCCCTTTGGGGAACTCAGGCGTGATGTTGTGTGTATATTTCGAGTAAAAAAACAAATATTTTTTATAGGGAGACTACCTACGTGAGTTCGAATGTCCTTTTCTCAAATAACCAAATCTCGATAGCATAATTATGTACCGTACTTACTGATGATCGAAGCATCATTACCGCGACAGTTCATTGCCTCGGGCTCGATGCATCAAAATCTCGAAAACCTATAAGCTCGAAACATCGGTAGCGTGAATGTCGGACTTGATGACGGTATCTCAAACGAAACATCATTTCTCGAAAGTGAGTTGAAGCCATGAAGCTTGATTTTGCGGTTTGGCACGGAACACTAAATGTGTGAAATCCGACACGCACTTGGCTTGTTTTTTTTCGCAAAGTTGATTTGCTGTCACTGCTGTCAGTGTGCTGGGCGGAATACATTCTACTTTTTTTTCTTTCACTTTTACCATTGATAGCAGTGTTAGATAATTTTTGATGCCTTGACTGATAATAATTATTATGTCCAAGCGTTTCCCGTTTTAAGGTTTACTAAAAACTTCATGAAGTAGGTAAACGCCACATAATAAAATAAAATACGAAATAAAGTTGTAAAATCATTTTGCAGACATAATTTTATGTAGGTACTAGGGGGGTGACCACAAGTTCTTAGAGTAAGGTTATTTTGAGATCGAGTAAGGGACAGATGTATATGACGTGTATACATCTGTTACTTACTCGATATCAAAATAACCTTTTTTAACATTTTCAAATCCTCTAATTATAGACTTATATCCGTGCTTCCAGCATTGAGTAAAATCTGTGAAAAAATCATGCTGGAACAGATGTTGTCTCACTTCAATTCAAATGGGATCCTGCATAGTCAACAGTTTGGTTTCACGAAAGGTAGGTCGACAACGGACGCGGGAGTAAAACTCATCAGCCACATCTTGGAGGCTTGGGAGAGGTCCCAGGATGCCATTGACATTTTCTGTGATCTCTCAAAAGCTTTCGAATGTGTCGACCACAACACACTGATCTGTAAATTACACCACTACGGAATTCGTGGAAAATCTGCTGATCTCGTGCTTTCCTATTTATCAAACAGACAGGAAAAAGTAAATGTTAATGGGGCGACGTCCTCCGGGTCTCTAGTCAAGATGGGCGTGCTCCAAGGTTCAATTCTCGGCCCTTTCCTTTTTCTTGTTTACATTAATGATCTCCTTTATATGATGGCCAAATTATCGGATATAATTCTATTTGCTGATGATACTTCGCTAATTTTTAAAATAGATAGGCAAGATACGGATGTCTTAAATGTCAACGAAAGTCTAATTGTTCTCTCTAAATGGTTCGCAGCTAACAATCTTTTACTGAATGCGAAAAAAACAAAATGTCTAAAGTTCTCTTTACCAAATGTACCACAACATGACCTAAACTTAAACCTTGACGGCAAAAATCTTGAAGTTATAACGGAAACTGTATTCTTAGGGATTACTATCGATTCAAAATTGCAGTGGGGCGCGCACATTAAAACTCTTTCGGTAGGTTAAGTTCGGCTGCATATGCAGTAAGGAAAATAAGGCAGCTAACCGATGTAGCTACAGCTAGGTTAGTATACTATGCTTATTTCCACAGTATTATGTCTTATAGCATTCTGCTGTGGGGATCAGCAGCAGACGTTGACTCAATTTTCATTCTACAAAAGAGGCCAATCCGCGCAATCTATAAAATGGGTCCTCGCGAGTCCCTCAGAGAAAAATTTAAAGATATCGATATACTGACTCTACCTTCACTTTATATTTTGGAATGTATTTTGTATGTCCGTAAAAATCGAGGGCTTTTCAAAACTAGAAGCGACTTCCATAATTTAAATACACGCAGTAAGCACGAAATTGTAATACCCAAATTCAGATTAACGAAAACTAGCAAGTCTTTTCTTATAAACAGTATACGCTTTTATAACAAGTTGCCAAAGTCAGTTATAGAACAGACCGATGGATAGTTCAAAAACTACATCAAACGTATCCTTGTTAAAAAAACATATTATAAAATCAAGGACTACGTTGAAGATAAAAACATTTCGCCTTAGCTCCTTCTGCGCATGCAGCTTCCCTGGTAACTTGTAAACGGCACAAATATGTGGATGTCTCTAACTATTCTCAATCTCATTTTTTCTTTCCTTCTTTTAATTAGACTTGTTACAATGGTTTTCAATCATCTTTCAGCCCTTTGCTAAGAATAGTTACAGCACTGATAACAAAATTTGTGCCACATGTTACATTTAGTCTTGTTATACTTATTTTATTTATGTTTTACCTTTGTATAGATTCTTTTACCGATTGTTTTGATCAAGATGCTAGTTAACATTTGTTAACGTTTTTTTTATATAATATATAATCTTTTTATTTTATTTTTTTATTTTCTTACGACTTATTGTCATAAGTCGGGCCTACGTTGTCCCCCCATATCTAAGTACTAATGCTGTAACATGGAAATATTGTAAAACCAAACCATTTTTAAAAGAGTAACCATGGAGTTTCTTGCCGGTTCTTCTCCATAGGAAACGACCGACCCGAACCGTGCACCTTTTGTCGACTTTTTATAAGTGCCCATGTAGGCCTATGTGAAATTAAAAAAAAATGATTTTGATTTTGAAACAAGATGAAATATTATTTGTTTGGGAGAAAGAGTTTAATTAATTAAAAACTGTTAATTTCTAAATAAATTACTTTATTATAATAAATTACATTATATGCTTAGATTAAAATAAGAAATACTACTCTCACAGCATTCCTTAAATACCTAACTCATTAAATAATAACATCACATGGTATTCAGTCAAAGCGAATTATATTTACAGTTCGCTCCATATGGACGGTCACACTTATTTCCAGTGCCACACACTAGATTGTTGCTGCATCCATTACACTCCTTGTATGGCTTCTCGCCCAAATAATTGCCTCTGAAAAGAAAAGAAAATCTATTCAGAATCAGAAATGGAACAAGAGTAAATTATTAATCCAATCGGGGGGGGGGGGGGGGGATAGAACCATTACAGCTAAAACATGATAGTTCTGACACGTCAATACCCAGAATACCATTCAGCAGCCTAATTGCGCAAGTGATTTCGGCAAGGCAATGGGTTTGACCGCCATCAATTGACCAATCACATGCGAGATGAAAGACGCGATTGTGGATTCAGTCTATGTGATATTGGTCGATTGATGGCAGTCAAACCCTTTGCTTTGCCAAATTTACTTGCGCAATTAGGCTGCAGGTTTCCTGGTAAGACTCAAAACAAAGAAGGTATTCAGAACAGCCTCCGGGATCAAGAATATACCTCTATGCTTATGTAATTGTTGAACTGAAAATTTCTTTAGTCGCGTTGAGTGATTTTTGGTAGGGGCAAAACTTAAGGATTCCCGTCACCGATGTGCTAATGTAACCGTGTCTGTGCGTCTTGTTTATTCCCTCACATAGAGTGGAGGCCTGTGTCCCAGCAGTGGGAACTGATGATGATTATGAGTTAATTCATAGTTATAAGATTTCTCTACTGTCGGCAGTCTCCATGACTGGCCTATTTTTTGTAATTCTTAATCCCGGAGCTACGTTATTTTCCGAATGAAAATGGTGATTCTTGAATGAATAATAGCTGTCAACTAACGTTGGTCCATAATTGCAGACGACGAAGTATTTGTTCCACCCGTTGTCGAATGTTTGTGAGATAGCGCAGCCTAGGTAAACGCTATCGGACCACACCATCTGTAAAAGGAATAAATGTAAATAAATGATATTAAAAAAAAAAAAAACCCGCTTTAATAGAAAACAAAACTAAAAAGTATTAAATAATTATTGTTAATCACACTATTCTTAATTTAAAATTGAAAATTATTTAATACTTTTTGGTCTTGTTTTCTATTAGGTATAACGTGTTTTATAGTTTTTTTATTTAAGATTTATTTTTTAATTCAATCGCTAATCCTGAGGATTCTGGTAAGGATAATGGGACAAACTATTTAATTATTGCATTGTCATCGGTCCTTGATAAGTGTACAAAGTTTCAAATTAATCGAAAAATTTGAAGCGGATGAAAATCACGTTCGAAGATTCCGTTATTCCGTTTTTCGATTCGGAATACCAAGCGATAAAAACTTTTCACAAAAAATTAACCGACTTTAAAAGCAAAATACTAAAAAGTGCAAAATAACTTTCATGTCGTTCTTTGGCTCTTCTATTTTTATTGTTTTTCGACACCGACTTTCCAAACGAAAGTGATTTTGCACATTTTAGTTTTTTTTTGAAGTCGTTTTATTTTTTTGTGTAAAAGTTTTTATTCCTTTCTTTTTAGTTTTTGTACACTAACACTGAGGATTGAAAAAATACCCATAATAACACAATTTACAAATTCGTGCTATTTGTCGCTAAGTAGTTCGGTTGTATGTTCCATATCTTGAAAACTGCTGATCCAATTTTGATGAAACTTGAACTATTCCCTGAGTTCTTATCTAATCCTATAAAATGGACACTATCCGATAAGTAGTTTCGGAGAAATGCGTGGACAAACATACATACATACAAACATACACTTATGAAATTTGGCACACATGTAAGAAGCCCACATAGAGTAGCATATATGAATATTGTGCAATTCCAACAATATAACATACGAATAATGATTACCGCCGGTTTCTTGAAGTCGGTAAAAAGGGACGTCAAATAAAGAGATGGGAAGATCATACATAATATATAGTATGTAAATATTCTAAATCTATAGGGGAAGATGACCTACCGAAAGAATGGAGACGATTAGCTCTTAACAGACATGAGTGGAAGAAACTATATCAAAGAGGGCTATGTCAAAGTAGGACAACCTGACCAACAAACTGGTTGCTGAGTAATACTTAATAACTCAATAGAATTAAGTTTTTTTTAAATATACTAGTGTTAAAATGATAGATAAGAAAATGTGTACCTAATGAATATTGGTCAGAGTATGAAGGCTTTTATTATTATTATTATAGTTTTTTTTTTTCCGGGACTCGTCGCGAGCTTCACTGTCACGGTGCTTTTCTGACTGTTGATTTTGTTGGTCAGGAGTTAGAGTGGTTAGGAATATTGTAGCCATCTTATAAAAAAAAAAAATGCACAGACCTGAGTGTAATGCCCGATGTGGTAGTCTCTTTGGAAGTCCTCCTCAACTAGCGGTCCAAAGGTGTAGATAACATTTTCACTGAACCACGACTCGAGGGCTGAATCCACCTGCAGGTCATGCTTAAGGTCGGTTGTTGAGTACCAATACAAGTTCTCACCCGACGAAAATCTATTGGAGCCTGTAGAAAACGATTGTTGGTATTAGTACCTAATCATTTACCAAAGAGCTTAGCCAGGTAACATCACTGTTTTTTCAATAGAACATTGTTATGGCTCTTACAGATGGATGAGTAAAACGCCTGTCCTTCTAGAAAGGAACTTTTCTTTTGTTAGAAGTGTGTATTTTGTTTGTTGAGATCAGTGTTGGCCCAGTGGTAAAGGCTTACAAGTTATTGGTCGTGGGTTCGAGCCCAGGCAGGCGCTTTATTTTGTGTAAATTATTTCATAACCATTGCTCTCAAAACGGTGAAGGAAAACATCGTGAGGAAACCGGCATATCTTAGAACCAAAAATTCTAAGACATGTGACACCCACCAACCCGCACCGGGTCCGCGTGGTGGATTAAGACCCATTCTCTCTCTTACAGAGTGCAGGCCTGTTTCCCAGCAGTGGGAATATTAAAAGGCTGATGATGTTGATTTTGTTACAATATCAAAGCAGAGCCACTGTCAAATAAGCCGTGCAAATATCTACAGGTATCTAGTATTTTTGAAAAGATCTCATGGTTCTACCTAGAATGGAGTCACGCTAGTATTATATTATGTATCTGTAAGTAGCATGTGTGCAGTCGGGGGTACGCGTGCATTTAATTGAAACCCGGGACCTCGACTCATGATAGCGCAACTGTGGGGTTTTAGTCGGTTGGAGTCCGACATAAACCTCCGTTTCCCCCGGACGGTGGATACCCATGAAGAGTGTCCCACTATAAAAAAGGTAGGTTAGTACCTTTTATCAAATTATTTTCCACAATCCATCACGTATTACGTGCTTATAGTGAGCACACACCGCGGGAACCGCACGTGTCGCAATCATCGCATTTTCATATAATCCGCGCAATTTCTATACGGATAAGGATGACGTCTCCGCGCTGCCCGTACCGCAGTCGCCGCAAGCATCGAACGCGCCGAATTTGATGACGTCATCCGCACGCGCTGGTGGAATCCGTATACCTACAGCATTTTAACACACTTCCTTGCGTTACGCCAGCTTTTATTTATTTCAGTTCTAAGTAGGCATCTTCTTGGCTTATTTTAAAGACTCTGTTTAAAACATAGGACTCCAATATATCTACAAATTGCTTCGGTAACTCGCTCTTAAATTTATTAATAAGGCCTTCATGCCATACTTTGTCAAACGCTTGCGCCACGTCTAGAAATACAGTAGAACACACTTTCCTGTGTTCAAGGGCGTATTCCATTACATTTGTGATCATATGCACTTGATCACTAGTGGTGTTTTTCTCGAAATCAAATTGGTGCTCTGGTATTATGTTCTTGCTATATATTATAGGTTTAAGTCGTCTGAGAAACAGGTTTTCAAATAGCTTGGACATTATTGGTAGGATGGAAATATACCTATACGATGATTTTTCGTGAGCCGGTTTACCTGGCTTAGCTATCATTATTACTTTAGCCACCTTTCATATGTCTGGTACATATTTAAGCCCTAGTGCAGCATTGATAAGTGTCGTTAATTTATCCAGACTCTTTCTTGATAGATTATGAAGGACTTGGTAGGTTAGTAAGTGGACAGGTGATACATTTGGAGTTACCGGTCTAAAATCTTGAATATGTAGTATTTTTTTTTGCATCTCTTGTTATTCACTTTTGCTTTTATTTCCGGTAAACTCTAGGTTTAGATCTCGGTTTAATAAATGAGTTCTTATTATGGACTGTTAGATATTTTAATTAATCATTAAGAATCAGATTCAATTAGGAAGGTGCATATATTATACTAGGTGTGAGTCGATTCAAATTTAATGACGCTGGAAAGTTCGCTTATAGACTCTGGCTATTATAACTATGCAGAACTAATAATTGGTACCTATCCAAAAAGTTTTGTATGTGGTATGCTTTTTCATCAGTCACTTTTGGGTACTTGAGTTTTCAGATTGTTTACGCTGGTACATTGTTTTTCACAAATCTAGTGAGAAAATAGTTAAACCCAATGATATTAAAATAAACAGATATGTTATGCGCGCGTGCATTGTGAAGACTCGAATAGGTCACAATTGTGACATTTAGTCTTTAGTTTATGTCACGCATGGCGAAGAGCGATAGACTTTGTTGAAACAAAAACAAAATAAAAAAATTACATCGTGTGTATTTAGACATTATACCAATTATGATACCAAAGTACATAAAACAGAAGGGATCTCAATACCATATGTAAGTATGCAATACGCCTCAATTTACTAATTTATTTCTTTTTTTTTTGAATATCATTGGTTAAACCTATAGAAGTGAGTGGGGGAGTTATTAATTTATTATGTTACATGTTATGTAAATTCCAAGATGTGAAGGAACAACACGATGTCGTTCTTAGGCAATAACGACTGTTTTGATTTTTTCATAGTACATTTAGCTAAGAACATTTTTTTGAATACTCATACGCCCGTTCATGTTCTTAACAAGGAGACCGTGTCATAAATAACAACATTATGAAGCAAAACAACAAACTTTGTGGTTTTGTGGTAATCACACATTGAGAAAACGGTCACGCAAAGTGGCAAAACTGAATCAAATCCACACTTTATCGTACTAAAGTGAAGTGACTATTCTTTACCAGGCATGAATCAAAATATAATCTATCGAAAAGAACAAAAAAAAACCTTTCTCGTAGTACAGACGGTGTTATCTTCCCCAAATTTTCGGTTTCCCACATTTTTTTAATTATGCATAGTTATAATAGCTAGAGTCCAGCTGCGTAGTGCATCCCTGCACCCCGCTGTCACATGAATTTGCTACTGCGCAGCGACTCATGAAGTGTTCCGAACTTCCGAGACGCTATTAAGTTTGTTTCCACCTGTATAGATAGACTGCCTGCCTACCTATCTACCTACCTGCTAAATCTTTGTCACGTCTGACGTCATGTTTGAACTATATCAAGAAATTGCATCGGTAATTTTTTTTATCAGCACTTATAACTTAGAAGATAATTAGTAAATTTAAATTAAATTATTTGCCGAGAGCAGATGTCACGTGTAATCGTGTAAATTCGTGTATCGGTAAAATAAACAGAAATGTCGGAACCCATGACGCCTGCGGCGTTTTGCTAGTCAATTCTACTTGACTCTGTATACTTGAACAAAGAATACTTACCAACAGATATATCTGGGTTGTGTTGATGCAAGTTTTCCTTCGCCCAACCAGATGCCTTGGCAGCCAACTCCTCATCCCACACCTGATAACCAAGAAGTGAATTATGAAACAGAAAATACTTCTCTAAAAAAACTTGATATCTTATCATCATTTCGTAGATCTCGAAAAGACAAAAGAAAAACTTTGACAGTCGTTATGGGTAGTTTGAAGATTGAAAGTCTGACAAGAGTATCGTATAACCCATTATCAGGGTTGTGGAGTTCAGATAGGCAGTCACTCCATAAAAAACCGAGTATTTATTTGCCATTGATAAGACTGAAATATTAAAAGCTAGGTGAGCTTTGATACTAGTCTGTACTACCCCACTGCAGGGCAAAGCCCTTCCTTCCATCTTTAAACTTTTCCTGTTCTTCTGCAATTTTGCGACATTAATCCTTAAAAAGGAGGCAAACAAAATGAAAACAACAAACAAACAGACAAAGGGGATTATGGCCAAAATTAATTCCTTAAAGCCTTTAGTTTATAATTCTAGCTCCACCCGCGTGAAATAACTATCTCCCACTTCACCCCCATTTTGGCCAAATTACACAATATTTTTATAAACTGCAGGCTATGTGCTACTGTAGATTTGCCGTGAAAGATTAACAAACATCCATTCGTCCATCCTGAATAACTCTCCCGTTTATAATATTAGAGGTATTTAATAAGAAACGGGTTTTCTTTGAACTTTGTTAACTTGGAATAATAAGTTCAAATAAATTATTCCTTTTTTTAAACATTGATCACTGTTCTAAGTGGCCAGTTTCATAAAACGGCATAAACGTAGGTAGATACCATAGTAAGTAGAACTAGATTTTATTGAAGCTACATACCATCATCTTCATTTCCGAAGCAGCGGGCTGGCCAGCAACTTTTCCGTTGGCAACAAGGAGGCGACGGTAATTGTGCCCATCCACGAACGCACGGATATGTTGACATGATAACGGTATCACTGAAACCAACAATAACGAATTTCAAAACACAATTTTACACACAAAAATAAAGCTTCATTCATTACATAAAAATTAACAAATTCAAACAAATCGAAGGTATTAACAACATGCTCACATTTGCATTGTGCGAAAGCCAAGAATGTCAAAATAAAAAGCACTCTTATTTCCATTTTTCAAATATAAGCACAACTGGTAACACCGGCTGTTCACCAGACGCAAAGACACAGAGACAACCAACATTATTGTTTAGTAATGTCTATTGCAATTACGAAAAATAACCATGTTAGTAAGTTACGTATGAGTATTCATCAAAGTAAATATAAGTTAGAAAAGAAGAATCATCAATAGGAAGAAGAAGTTATAAGACCAGTGTGCGTGGTCGTGGGTTCGAATTCGAAGCTAGGTTCGCACTTTGTGTTAATAATTTCATTACCACTTCTATCAAAATTTCAGCCTTTTACCAAATTTTATGGGCTTTTATTCATGAGAGATGCCAACGGCAAATTTTCATCTAGGTTTAAAAAAAATATTAATAATATTACTTAAAAGCTGCAGATCAACTTTCTTTTTTGAAGATTTCTCTGATATCCAAAAAAAAAGAACATGACAAACTATACAGAGAGGTACGAAGGTAAGCCGTTGGCTTGTAAAGTTGAATTTCACCAAATAACTGAACGCGATTAAACACATATAAACCGAGTTCCGAGCTGTCAACATTAACTATAGAATACTGACGATGATGTGTGTGAAGAGAGAATAAGAATAGAATACTGATGTGAGGAAGTGTGGATGTATGTTTGTTACTCAATCACACCAGAACGGCTTAACGGATCTGGATGAAATTTGGCACAAAGCCTGGTATAATGTTCCCTAGGGATAAGATAACACTTTTCACGCGGGCGAAGCCGCTGGCAGAAGTTAAAGTAATTTAAAAAATAAAACTCACCATTAACGTTACTATACGGCCAAGCAGAAGTGAATGCAACGAATAAAAACAAAAGAAAAAACATCTTCATGGCGATGGCAACCTTATTGTACATTAGTACGCACTACACGAAGTTATTTTATTAATGTCTATAGCCCTATATTAAATGAGTTTATATAGTTTGTGAAGTTTCCTTGTTACCTACTACAACTACGACATCAAAATTCTAACGTCAATTGGATATACCCAATTATAAGTTTTACCTAACTATAATTATACTATTGTCAATTTTACCGGTAGGGAACTAAGTAGTAGTAGGTACCTACTAAGACTCTGTAAGAGAGATTCATTGGTATGTCGTATGGCTAGGGCTGTCACATCCTGACTGTCTTATAAGAGAAAAAAAAACAGGTACATCCGCCACCTGGTGGTGAAATGGACAGAATGAGGTCCTGAGGTGAGAACCTGAGCATTCTGACCACCTAGAACAAAGCTCTCTGGCACAGACGTACAAGGAAACCTGTCCAACCCTATTCTGCTAAACTGGGAACGAAGGAGTACTTAAATGATATACATACTAAAAAACTTTCAAATGTATAATGTTAGTGGGAGTAATCTGTTCTGATGCTCACAAAACCATAAAAACTGCAGTCTATTAATTAAAATATCGATAGGTATGTACCCGTAGGTACCTTTCAAACCTTTCTTCAATAGAATTTCCAACACCAGCGGCGGATCTATATAAGGGCTTTTGGAGATGTAGCCCAGGGCCCCGTGGATTTAATAGGTCCCCAACACTCATTGCAGGCAAAATGGATCTATAAGACTTCTGTGAAAAATAAAATGCAACGCTGCCAATATGGCGGGTCACCAACTCACCACAATGGTATAAAAGGTACAAGCACTACTAAAACAGAAACTACATTCAAAGTGATGCAACCCAGTAGGGTCTAATCCTCGGGGCCCTGGTAGGGCTTCGAGGGTTTAGTGGGCCTCCATGCCTCCATACAGTGTTGGCAGTGCCAGGAAACGGCACAACGTTGTCGTTAATGGTCATTGGGTCCAGAGAGCCCCGTTCCGGTTGAGTTCATGAGAAAATGGTATCCATCAGATGCCCAAATTTTCGAGCTAGCTTTGCTAGCTCTCTTACGGCCTGTTGGAGCAGTATCTACTAAAATTTTGAATCTTGGATTCTTGCATCCTACATTCACTTAATTCTTAAGCTGGTGAAATATTTTAAAGCATCCACATAGCCGGTTTGTCATTGAAAGTATTTAGATTATTTTTCATTACTCAGTTTCCTGAAGTTATTCTGAATTTTTGAAATCTTATATAAAAGTAGCTCATACTTGAAATGCCGGTTGGGAAGAGAACCCTACGTATGTCTGAAGTTGGTATGCGCTTTGGCGTGCATATGTGCATGGTAAATACAGGTAGTAGGTGCCAATATCGAAACGGAAGGTAACTGTATGAGCGTAACGTCTCTTCACATAGTAATTTCCCAAAATTATCTACAGAAATAATTCTCTAAAAATCTTCTAATTTAGTAAGTAGTCGGCTACAACTAGATAGGTAACTAAGTAAATGAATATACAAGGAGCATAAAGACGATATTGAGATGGTAACGAAGTCCTTATAAAGGAACCTTTCTCCATTCCTCTCGACTGATCTGCCATCATGTCAGCGCATAAACTCGACTCAAGAATACTTTTGTATTTTTACCCAACTGCCGAGAGAGGGTAATGTATTTATCAGTCTATGTATGTTCCTATGTGGCGTTCTAAAGACGAAAACCGTTGGCCGATTTTGATAATTCTTACGTCAATCGATTCGCCTTAACCTTGCGAAGTTGCGAGTGTCTCTGGCTACATTAAAATTGGAAAATATAAAAATGGCGGATTTTAGGCCCAATTAATTTTTCTTCCCATCTCATCGTGTGAAGTAAAAAATAAAGGGTTTTAAGAGGTGGTTTCAAAAATATGCAAAAAAAATAAAAATATATATTAAGTTTAAATATACCTGATTCTAAAAAAATTTTTAACTTAAAAGCTGTTTTTCTTTGATTATTGGAAAGGTAATTCAAATAATCAAAGAAAAACCCGACTGCTTAAGAAGTGAACTAAAAAGACGTAAACAAGAAGAAAATCATGCTGTTTAGTCGAAGGTTACATTTGATTTTGGTCAGCCAGCTCGCTAATATGTTTTCTGTAAACAAGTTTGATTTTTCTCACTTTTTTCTGGTTTTCTCGAATAAAAATAGCTTAAATTTAGTAAAGTTTTTGGTTCCGCCCGAAGAGTGCCAATTCCCTCTCACAGAGAAGATGTCTGTGTCCCAGCAGTGGGAACATTAAAAGGCTGATGATGATGATATGATCTACCGGAATTCGAGTTGGAGCAACTCGTACTTGAACGAGCTGTTTTTATTTATTTATTTTTTCACTACAAGCCTCAACAAAATAAAAAATAAGCTCATACAGTTACAGGTTACAGGGTTATCAGTGCAGGATTCCCGATAACTAAGTAGGTATTTAATTGGGAATCTCACAACTTTTTGTATTTTTGGGGTCAAAGGGTGGGGTTGGGACATTTAGATCTATTTCATCTACATATTCTATTACTTATGTTAGGTACCTAAAATCCCAGAAAGGTTTCGTTTGTTCACGTATTTAGGGCCACAATTACTCTTGCCGAGTGTACCTATTCGCAGCCAAAATCATCTCCTCGCTTAATGAAATAGGTATAATATTATATTCCAGGTAAAGACGTCATGTATACCACCATGACGAGAAAAGAGAACATTCCATCCATTCATATCGCTTAGGTACGAATTACGGCCCATATATTGATTTGTCATATTCATCATTTCCTGCGTAATTTCCGCATAGGTAAAATTAAAATACGTAGTGGTCGCACCAGTGTTGGCAGTGGCAGATAGTCAAATATTACATGAGGCATCTCTAAAAATTACATTTTCATGAGGAAAGTTACATTACCTTATTTTATGTGGAAAACGACACTAAAACGCTCACTTGTTCGCCGGAGTAAGCGGGATGGAAGATTTGGAAATACACGTGAGTGAGTGAGTGAACAAGCAATACGTCAATTTGTGTGTCACAAAATTAGGTGCGACAACACGACGAATGAAAACTTACTAGATGCTTCTCGTTTCACGAATTATTTTGCTTGCAAATATTTCAATATTTTTTATTAAGTCCTAAACGTAAAAGTTACATTTTAAGTCGTGTTCCATGGAGGTTACATTAGGCGGTCAAAAGTAACGTAAAATGTAACAAAAGTTACATTCTGGCAACGCTGTGTCGCACGTTCTACCTGACCATCGACCATACAGCCTCTAGACGCCTAACAAAAGGCGAGCGATGTCTGTCAACACATATGACTAAAATAATCAAATACAGGTAATAGTAGCGACCATGTGACAGTGTATTGTCTATGTATCTGACCGTACGTGCTACTGCTGATTAGTCTCCCCGCCCTATTCTGACATAAGTCAACTCCCAGCCCATGTACAAGCGGCTATAAAGACCATAAAGGAGAGGTTCGCTCAGGACTGTCATCTCCGAGCGAGACTCGCCACTCCTTTTGGCGCAGTATTAGAAGCCCTCTTACCTAATATAAATCCGACCGTTGAGGATGTACTGGAACCCGAACCTAGCATGGCCCCCGTGCCATGTGAGGAGAAGGACTCTCCCAGATCACCCTCCCCACCCGTCAGGCCCACTTCCGGGCCTAGATCACCCACCCTTTCCCAGGGCGAGGTTCTTATTAGAAAGCCAGACCCAAATCCCTCTGAGAGAGACCGTAGCCCTCTAAAGCCTCAGATTTCGGCTACTAAGCCTCCTCCTCGTATGATGTCCGCCCGTCTTCAGTACAAAAAGTACAAAGAGCGCGTAGCCGCTATCCACGCAGATACTAGGTCCAAATCCAAATCTTGTTTCGATGAGGAAGGTGACTCTCCCATCGATATGGACACAGCCCTCAGTACCGACAATGAATGGGCAGCAGTAGCTGACCACATCGATCAGGTTATAGAAAATCCCCCAGTTGACCCCAATAACCCCGATTTGTCAGAGGACTATGCCACTATGTCCTCTTCTTCTGACTCTGATGACAGAGAATTCACTGTCCACTCTGGAGGAAAGAGGAAGATGACGAAAAGTCCCCCTCACGCTACCAAGGCCAAAAAGCCAGTAGCCAAAACCTCTCCCCAGCCAGTTCTGCCGCCGGCCTTGCCCGACAGGCAACCCTCCCCCGCCCCCGCCCCCGCTAGTCCTTCTCAGCGGTTAAAACGTTCGCCCAGCCCTATGGTAGTAGTAAATACTACCACTAGGAAGCCCCCTCCTCCTCCACCCATTTATCTTCAAGATAAAGGAAAATGGAGCGACATTTCAAGCGCCTGTGTAGCGCGTAAAATCAACTATACCAAGGCCACTGCATGCCAACAAGGCATCAGAATTCAAGTCCCCACTCCCCGTGATTATCGAGATTTAACTCGTTTTCTTAAAGAAACGAAAGTATCTTTCCATACTTACTCCCTTCCCTTTAAGTTTACAAGAGTTATAAAGCGCGTTCCGAAGGAGAACCCGACGAAAGAAATCCGAAAGGATTTACTAGCGCAAAAAGTCCCTGTGTCAGAGGTCCACCGATTGCATAAAGCAAGAGGCGGAGATCTCTACGACATGGTCCTTGTCGTGTGTTTCCCCTTCGAGGGTCACAATCCCATCTTTAATGTCAGGACCGTATGCAACTTATCAGGCATTTCCATAGAAAAGCCATACCGTCCCCATCTCGTTGGTCAGTGTCACAACTGCCAACTCTACGGTCACTCTCAGACTAATTGCTTCGCGCCTCCCAGGTGCGTTAAGTGCATGGGAGAGCACAGTACCAAGGACTGTTCCCGTCCAAAGGACCGATCACAATGCACGGAGCCTCCCAGCTGCGTGCTTTGTGGACAAGTCGGGCACCCGGCTAATTACCGTGGTTGCCCAAAAGCCCCTAAACTTACGCCTAAAATGGCCAAGCGTAATGACGCGCGCCAAGCGCGCCAAGCCCCTACCTCTCAACCCCCCCCTCAGAGGCCTTCACCCTGGGGTAAGCTGAACCACCAAAGTGTGGCTCCTCAGTCTTGCTCCCAGCCGATTCCAGCGCTGACGGCTACTCCCATCGCAGCGCCAATTCTTATCCCCGACTCAATGCCCCCCGCCGCCCCTATGACCGCACAAAGCCAGAAGGTGGCTTCCACCACCCGTGCTGCTAAGTGCCAGCCCCCTGTCGCCCCCTCTGGGCAAAAGCCATATATATGCGTCGCTAAAAATGTAATTAGCGCGTACTCTATATTTATGACCCCTCAAGCCCGTGCTCTGGATACTGAAATCCGGAATGCGGGCTCTCTCCTTCCCGCTGAATGCGCCAACCTCTTTTCGAGGTATGAGTCCATTACTAGGGAGCTCGATAGCCTTGTCTACTAGGACGGTCAATGGGTTCGTAAATAGTACGAACCCTCCGTTCATACAAAATTAATATACATATTCGTTCCGTCCTCACCGCAGAGGCTCGTCGCGTAATCCTTTTCGATTCATATAAGCTAGCCCGCGTGCTGAGCCATAGTTAAATGCCAGTTATTGGAGTTTCTTGTCCGTTCTTCTCCACGTAGGCTTTTCCGAACGGATGGTAGAATCACTTTATAAGATCCGGCCTTTGCCATCTCCCCAGCGACGCCCTGAGCCGAGGTCCGACCCCAACTGGGGTAGCCCTTAGTGCTGTCGCTTTAGGTTTAGAACTTTGAAGCCTGGCCGGAGGCTATATAGCTTAGTCTCCACAGGTTAGTCCGGTTAAGCAGTGGACGGCTACTTTGGCCGAACTGCGAGACGCCAAGTATTAAAAAAAAAAAAAAAAAAACTACTGCTGACCACTACTGATTTCCGGATCGGGAAAAGTGTTATTGGGTTTTTTATTTGGAATTCCTCAGTAGCAGCCGGTATTTGGACATGATGGCAATAGGTTCGCCCCTATTACATGGGATTTAAAAATAACTGGCGAACTGTAGGTTTACTTTAGGTGCACGTCTGCATACCCCTTTGGGGAACTCAGGCGTGATGTTGTGTGTATATTTCGAGTAAAAAAAACAAATATTTTTTATAGGAAGACTACCTACGTGAGATCGAATGTCTTATTCTCAAATAACCAAATCTCGATAGCTTAATTATGTGCCGTACTTACTGATGATCGAAGCATCATTACCGCGACAGTTCATTACCTCGGGCTCGATGCATCAAAATCTCGAAAACCTATAAGCTCGAAACATCGGTAGCGTGAATGACGGACTTGATGACGGTATCTCGAACGAAACATAATTTCTCGAAAGTGAGTTGAAGCCATGAAGCTTGATTTTGCGGTTTGGCACGGAACACTAAATGTGTGAAATCCGACACGCACTTGGCTTGTTTTTTTTCGCAAAGTTGCTTTGCTGTCACTGCTGTCAGTGTGCTGGGCGGAATACATTCTATTTTCTTTTATTTTACTTTTACCATTGATAGCAGTGTGAGATAATTTTTGATGCCTTGACTGATAATAACTATTATGTCCAAGCATTTCCCGTGCCAAGGTTTACTAAAAACTTCATGAAGTAGGTAAACGCCACATAACAAAATAAAATACGAAATAAAGTTGTAAAATCATTTTACACACATAATTTTATGTAGGTATAGGAAATACGTACATAAAATTATGTCGTCTACAGTCGTCGGTGCTCCATGGACCAATTAGTCTAGGGCGAAAATTACATGTTTCCATCGCCCAAATACCAACTATTGGCTATGGAAAACACTGGACGTAAACCAAAACTATGTTCCATTATAACATTATAACCCTGAGTTCACACCCATATAGGTACTACCTAATGTCATGAAGTGTAATAAATATCTTAATAAATTTAAATGTCGTTATAAGTATCATAATAAATATAATCAGGGAAAAATTGTTATGGTTTTTTTTTTCATTTCATAGATGACGAACAGCAAAAGCCCAGTAATAGCAAAATGACCTCTTATTGGATGGGGTAGTCGCAAAGTAGTTAAGCAATGCCCGAGTCAGACAGCGATTCTTCTGATGATGATGCTAAGCCTCCACAATATTAAATGAGTTGACTTATGACTGCGTCAGCGGAGAGAGTTGCCGCGGCTGAATTCTGGACCAGGCAAGGCATTTAAATAAAAAGAGTTTGTTTGCCATCGACACGCTAAGAGGAAGAATGGCTGTCGGAAAAAAAAAATATTCCGAAAATCAAAAACCTGACTGCATAAGAAGCGAACTAAAAAGACGTAAACAAGAAGAAAATCATGCTGTGCAGTCGGAGGAAACATATTCGCGAGCTGGCTGGCAAAAAACAGATGTTTTTAACCGACTTCAAAAAAAGGAGGAGGTTCTCAATTCGGCTGTATTTTTTTTTTTATGTGTGTTACCTCAGAACTTGTTACTGGGTGAACCGATTTTGATGATTCTTTTTTTATTTGAAAGCTGGTGTTTGTCATGTGGTCCCATTTAATTTTCATCAAAATCTGATAAAGAACTTCGGAGATACACATCAGAACTCTTCAATAAATGACGGCAAATCACTCGGGATAGCTGCAATCGCATTTATGTTTATTGTTTACACCATTTCATAACATAACATCACACTAGTACGCTCTAAAGGGGTACGCAGGTGTAAACAGTTCACCTTGGTATACCCTTATTCGACCGAATTTGTTTAAGTTTCATGTTATTGGGTAAATCTATTCTGGTTTCACTTTGGGCATTATTGGTACCTAGCCTATATAAATTGTGTAGCACAACTAAAAAGCGAAAAATAAAAAAACTTTTTACAAAAAATACAACCGACTTCCAAATAAAAAAACAAAAAAAATAAAACCGACTTACAAATAAAAACACTACAAAGTGAAAAATAACTTCAATTTCGGAAGTCGGTGTTCTTGTTTTGGTTTCTTCGTTTTCTCACACCGACTTCCGAAATTGAAGTTATTTTTCACTTTGTAGTGTTTTTATTTGTAAGTCGGTTTTATTTTTGTCAAAAAGTTTATTTTTATTTTTTACTTTTTAGTTGTGGTTCATAATGGACCAATTCTCCAAAGTGAAGCCAGAATAGATTTACCCAGAAACATGCAACTTAGACAAAAACAGTGGAATTAGAGTATACCAGGGTGAACTGTTCAACCTGCGTACCCCTTTAGAGCGTGATAGTGTGATGTTATGTTATGAAATGATGTAAACAATAAACAGACATCCGATTGCAGCAATCCCGAGTGATTTGCCGTCATTTATTGAAGAGTTCTGATGCGTATCTCCGAAGTTCTTGACCAGATCTTGATGAAAATTAAATGGGACCACATGACAAACACCAGCTTTCAAATAAAAAAAGAATCATCAAAATCGGTTCACCCAGTAACAAGTTCTGAGGTAACACACATAAAAAAAATACAGTCGAATTGAGAACCTCCTCCTTTTTTTGAAGTAAAAAAAGGAGGAGGTTCAAAGGAGGTTTAAAAAGTGAAAATAACTTCAATTTCGGAAGTCGGTGTCAAAAAACGAAGAAAATAAAACAAGAACACCGGCTGCCGAAATTGAAGTTATTTTTCACTTTTTTGTTTTTTTATTTGGAAGTCGGTTGTATTTTTTGTAAAAAGTTTTTTCTACTTAGTTTTGAACTTACGAGTACACAGATTGTCACAAATTAATATCTACGTTTAGGTAGATTTCCTTTTCTTACTTGTACAAACAAATTATTAGACTTAAAAAATTTGTTTTCATAGGGAAATGATTAGTTTTAATAGAAGCAGATGAATTACATATTGAGCTCAGAGCTTTTATCCTTTCTTAAGTATGGGCGCATTTCTACCTCCTTAGCTTTCAATAATATATTCAAAAAGAAAAATATCAAATAGGTTCATATTAGAGAAGTAAGCATATTCGAGAGATAAAATTTTCCGTTTTCTTAAAATTGCCAGCATTTTTGCATACATCGACAAACTTACACCTATATCTGTATGAATGGGTACAAGAAAACTATTTGAGGCGGTATGCACCACTCTGAAAATTGTCCTGCCTGTGTCCATGATATAAATTTGTTAGTAGAGTCTCAAAATCGGTATAATCGGTTCTGCAGCGGTCGTGAAAATCGATAGACCGACCGACAACGAGGTAATATTACTTATTAATATCAAACCTTGTTAACGCCGTCAACCCTACCCTTATTGGGTTAGGGCTGGTCACCTAGATTAATTTAGAACGCCTACGTTTAGATATAATTTTACGTTGAACTCTGCAGGTGTAACTGCATGATTAAAAAAAGATAGAAGATAGTCAGCAGTAGTTTATTTCGGAACTATATAAAAAAAAACTTTTACAAAAAATACAACCGACTTCCAAATAAAAACACTACAAAGTGGAAAATAACTTCAATTTCAGTTCGGTTTCGGAAATTGAAATTATTTTCCACTTTTTAGTGTTTTTATTTGGAAGTCGGTTGTATTTTTTATAAAAAGTTTTTTTGTTTGAATTTACTTTATTAATTTATAACTTTTTAGTTATAAATTAATAAATGAAGTACATACTCGTATAAACAATAAGACCCATCATAGCCCACTCCCTCTATGAGAGGAGGTCTGTGTCCCAGCAGTGGGAACATTAAAAAAAAAGAAAAAGGCTGATGATGTGTGATGTGAAACAATAAGATTTATATATTTTTGAAGTCAACTCTTTAATCCTTTATTTTGATACCTCACACGATGGGTTTGGAATAAAAAAATAATTGGGCCTCCACAATAAGGCTCCCAAAATCCGTCATTATTCTAATTTCCAATTTTAATGTAGCCAGTGACATTCGCAAGATTAAGACGAATCGATTGAAATAAGAATCATCAAAATCGGCCAACGCGTTTGGTCTCTAGAACGCCACATAGGAACAAACTCATACATACATACATGGATTGATAAACACATTACCCTCCCTCGGCAGTCGGGTGAAAATTTGGTGCTATTACGAAAAAAAAAATAAGACTTTCGTTGCCAAGGACTTGCCTCGCCAGACACAATGGCTGTTTGATTGTTTCAGTATTATTGGTACATCACGGACATCACCCCTGTTAGGTACCTCTAGTATAGTAGGTACACTCACATTACGTCTATTGCAACACTGTGTCATAGTAGCTGTGGCCCTCTTCAACAGCATATTGATATCCAACATAGAGCTGGTGCTCGGCTTGGTGGTATCCACCATACGGCTGCTCATCTGTATCGTGTATCCTGCTGCCTGCTTCGTCAATGTGACCTTTAAGAACACTAATGAGAGGGTTTTGGCTAAGGTAAGTTAAAAATATGTAATCATCATCATCATTTCAGTCGAAGACTGCTGGACATAGGCCTCCCCCAAGTATGTCAATGATAGGTAAATACGTATTCTACAGAGAATCGTGATCCCAGTCAACAATCAAATCATTCGCCTGATAGCTGTGATGACAAGTCTTCCGCAACCTATAATCGATTTGTAAATACCCTCATTTATGTCAATAACAACCAGAAATTTATATTGAATAAAGCTAACTGCCTATATCGGTTACAATAGTTTTCCCCATTGGATTGCGTGTCACCGTGGTAAGGTCAAAACCTGCCACCTCGGAAATAACCTGAAGAGCGAGATGAGGCCAAAATTAGCGGAACAAAATAAAAATTACGATTTATATATTAAATAAGGGTTGATTTCAAAAACCGTCATTTTGCCTAAAATAAACCTTTTAAAATAAAAATGAGATCGCATTTAGTACATTTTTTGTGAGTAATATGACTTAATGGGAAAACTGGACATTGCTGATATTTTAAGGTTACCAAGGTAAGTTAAAATAAGTTAATTAAAAAATCATTTTTACAATAAAATAATATCACATTAGTATAGTGCGTGTTTTCTCCACATGCTCTTAATAAAATTTTCACCCACCTAAACATGTTGAGAATAATGTTATTCATTGTCCCTTGTGGTAGTTTTCATCATTCCTATACAATGGCGCTTCGCAGTTTACCCACATTGACAGGTGTATGAATTTTGCTCTTCGTTTTAGCAGTTCAAAGACGTGTTCTATTGGATGCATGTCTGGTGATCTCGCCAGCGCCGCCAAATCTGCGATATTGACATTATTAAAATAGGCTGGATTTGAAAAAGTGGTATGCAGCCGAGGATTTTCCTAGATCAAAACGAAGTAACCACTGATAAAGGGCCAAATGATACCGCGTTTTATTCTTAAATAAGAAGTGTTATATAGCGATGTACAATAAATTTCCCTCCATCGATCATCATCGAGTCCGTACGAGCTCCCGAACATATCCTACCTAAATCCAATATTGTTCCTCTGCCGTATGCCACTGTAGCTTAAAAAAATACAGATTATGTTGTTCTTGTTCATGTTTACACATTCACTGCCGTCTGTGAATTTGAGTTAAATTAATTCCACACTCATCACTGAACATTATTTTACTCCATTAGTCGGTGTACTAAAGTTAATATTCCTGGGCAAGCATTGTTCTATTTTAAAGGTGATATGCCTCAATTTTTGGAACTTTAGCGGAGACGAACAAACCAGAACCAGCTTCTTTTAATCTCCTTCGTTCCTTAAATCCAGTTTCTATTGCACCTCGAACTTCCTCTAGCTCATTTATGGCTTGAATAGGCTTTAAACGCGGGTTTTTTGAAAGCGAAATTAAATATAAAGATTATTTCTGTTAGAAGTTCGAGATTCCTGCCTTGTTCTGGTATTCTCACTAAAGCATTAGTCTCTCTAAACCATTTAAAACTGCAATAAATCAAAATCTTTTTTTTTCACATAGGCCTACATGGACACTTATAAAACGTCGACAAAAGGTGCACGGTTCGGGTTGGTCGTTTCTTATGGAGAAGAACCGGCACGAAACTCCATGGTTACTCTTTTAAAAAATGGTTTGGTTTTATAATATTTCTATGTTACAGCATTAGTACTATGGGGGGACAACGTAGGACCGACAATAAGTCGTAAGAAACTAAAAACAAAAGATTATATAATATATAAAAAAGTTAACAGATGTTAACTAGCATCTAGAAGACCTAGAATGTTCACACATTCACAAAATAATCGGTAAAAGAATCTATACAAAGGAAAAAAAAAAACAAATACAAGACTATAACTCAATAGTAAAAATAAGGCATGGATTAAATGGAAAAAAGTATAATAACCTACCTGATTACGAGCAGTTCTCTTTTCTTAGGCAGAGTTGCTATATCGAGTGTAAACAGTGTTATAATCGATATATAAATGGTGTCGAGGATAATATAAGGAAGAATGTCAAAAATTTGTGGAGTTATGTGGCTAATCGCAAATCCAATGGTGGTATACCGGCAAAGGGTTTTTTACAAAAATGTTAATTCCAGTGACCCGAATTCTATTTGTGATATGTTCTCTGACTTTTTTCAGTCAGTCTATGAAGCTACAACTTTTAATGACAGTGACTGGTCGCCCCCAGAAATATGTTCAGACAAATGCGTTGTTATTAACCGTATCACTTTCAGTCCTGATCAAGTACTGCATGCTTTGAAGTCATTGGATGTTACTAAGGAACCCGGCCCAGATGGGTTACCACCTTACTTTATTAGAAAAGCAGCTGATAGTTTGTACATTCCTCTAAGCCATATTTATAACTAGCTGTCCCACGCGGCTTCGCTCCCGTCAACTGGGTACCTACCCATCTACCCTACATACATGATTGTTGCGTAACTTAAACCGTTTACGCAGCGCACGCAACGGATGCTCTCAAAAAGGAATAATTTTGCCCGTTTTTGCAACATTTTTCATTTATGCGCCGCTCCTATTAGTCATAGCGTGATGTTATATAGCCTATAACCTTCCTCGATAAATGGACTATCTAATACAAAAAGATTTTTTTAATTCCAACCAGTAGTTCCCGAGATAAGCGCGTTCAAACAAACAAACAAACAAACAAACTCTTCAGCTTTATAATATTACTAGCTGTCCCACGCGGCTTCGCTCCCGTCAACTGGCTACCTACCTACCCATCAACCCTACCTACTCTACATACATGATTGTTGTGTAATTAAACCGTTTACGCAGCGCACGCAACGGAAGCTCTCAAAAAGGAATAATTTTGCCCGTTTTTGCAACATTTTTCATTTATGCTCTGCTCCTGTTGGTCGTAGCGTGATGTTATATAGCTTATAACCTTCCTCAATAAATGGACTATCCAACACAAAAAGAATTTTTCAATTCCAACCAGTAGTTTCTGAGATTAGCGCGTTCAAACAAACAAACAAACAAACAAACAAACTCTTCAGCTTTATAATATTAGTATAGATATATAGTATAGATAAATGCATTACTGAAGGTACATTTCCTGAAGTTTGGAAACAGGCCAACATAACCCCAGTACATAAAGCAGGCTCTAAACACGATGTTGAAAACTATCGCCCCATATCTATCCTGTCTGCCTTGTCTAAGATTTTCGAGAGACTTGTACACAAAGCAATTTATCGAACCATTCATAACATTATTCTCACACAACAACATGGATTTGTTCAATAAAGATCTACTGCTACAAATCTATTAACTTTTACAGATTACTTGTTCAATAATATGGATGGAAAGGTACAAGTAGATGCGGTGTACACAGATTTTCGTAAGGCTTTTGATAAGGTGGATCATGAGCTGCTTCTCAGAAAGCTTGCGTATAATGGTATTCGTGGGGGTCTGCTTCGCTGGTTCATCGCATCATATGTCTCAAACAGGTCGCAAAGAGTTGTAGTTAAAGACTGTCAATCCTGTTCAATCGGCGTTACTTCTGGTGTGCCACAGGGCTCTATTTTGGGACCTCTTCTTTTTATTCTTTTTATTAATGACATCGAGTCTTGCTTCATTCACTCAAAATTTTTGCTATATGCAGATGACCTTAAAATCTACAGACCAATTCGTGACCATACAGATACTGTGCTACTACAAGAGGATCTTCACCGATTTTCTAGTTACTGTGTAGAAAACATAATCCAGTTGAGCTCATCTAAGTGTGTGTCTTACATTTACGAAGAAAAGAAACTTTATTAATAGTAGTTACATATTAGATAACACTATATTGCAAAAAGTTATGTCAATAAAAGACCTGGGAATACTACTGGACTCTAAACTGCATCTTGATCAGCATATTCATAAAATAATAAGTACTGTTTTCCGTGCTTCGTCATTAGAGCTTCCAGTGACTTCAAGCGCATAGATACCTACATGCATTTGTATAAGTCGTTAATTAGGTCACAACTAGAATACGCTGTACTAGTTTGGAATCCTCTTTATAAGAAATACATCGACAGCTTGGAAAGAGTACAGCACAAATTCCTAAAAGCCCTAAAATATCGGTGCCGTCACGACTTGAATTCGCGCAATTCACCCCACAGGAATATTGATTGTTGAATTTGCTAAGCTTAGAATCTAGACGCCTTTTCCTAGAAACTATGTTTCTGTATGACTTATGTAATGGCAGGTATGACTGCATAGATCTTGCCAATAAGTTAAGCTACGTTGTTCCGAGGACTGTCATTGTACGAGGGGTGCGCGCACGTCCGCTATTCGCAGTCTCCTCCTGCCGCTTCAACGCTGGAGTCCGCGCGCCTCTTCGACGTATGTCATAAAAATTCAATGACGTTTTTGTAGACTTGGACATGTTTACATTGTCATCGAATAAGTTCAGGTTCTCCTTGATCAATTTAATTGGTGGCTTAAAAACTAAAACAAGAACTGTAGTTTTATCTAATTATATTGAATTTCTTATATTTTGTTTTTGTGTGAATGTGGTATAATTTAAGAGTTTAGAGTTTATTGTTTGTATTTTAAATATTTTTGAAAATTTTTATCTTCTATTTATTTTTTTCATAATGATCCTTTAGATTTTAGATACTTTTGTAATTTAAATTGCATGCGAATTTTAATTACTTTTGACATTTTAGTTATTTTTGAAATTCACGAATTTAATTACTTTTCACATTTTAGTTATTTTTTAAATTCATGCATTTAATTACTTTTGACATTTTAGTTATTTTTGAAATTTTTACATATTTAATTAAGTGCTTGCGTTATGAATTTTAATTATCTGCTGAATTATAATTTACTTTGAATTTTGGTTAAGTATTTTTAGATTTTATCTTTGGATTGTTAAATGCTTCTTTTTTGTTTTAGAATTGTGATCTTTTAACATTGTTTATTTTTGTTGCTCTCAGCCTCAGTCGTGGGCAATGTTTAAATTATTTAATTAAGATGTGGATAACGTCGTGGGCTACACATATGTTACTTTATTTATTTTTAATATATATTTGTTATTGTATTGTTTTGTGTAACTGTTTGTTTTCCCAAAATAAATAAATAAGACTAAATTTAACATGTGGCACAAATGTTGTTATCAGTGCTGTAACTATTCTTAGCAAAGGCCTATAAAGATGATTGAGAAACATTGTAAAAAGTCTAATTAAAAGAAGAAAAACAAAAAAAAGAGATTGAGAATAGTTAGAGACATCCACATATTTGTGCCGTTTATGAGTTACCAGGGAAGCCGCATGCGCAGAAGGAGCTAAAGCCAAATTTTTAACTTCAACGTAGTCCTTGATTTTATAATATGCTTTTTTAATAAGGACACGTTTGATTTGATTTTTGAACTTTCCATCGGTCAGTTCTATAACTGACTTTGGCTACTTATTATAAAAGCGTATACTGTTTATAAGAAAAGACTTGCTAGTTATAGTTAATCAGAATTTGGATATTACAATTTCATGCTTACTGTGTGTATTTAAATTATGGAAGTCGCTTCTAGTTTTGAACAGCCCTCGATTTATGCGGTCATACAAAATACAGTCCAAACTATAAAGTGAAGGTAGAGTCAGTATATCGATATCTTTAAATTTATCTCTGAGGGACTCGCGAGGACCCATTTTATAGATCGCGCGGAATGCCCTCTTTTGTAGGATGAAAATTGAGTCAACGTCTGCTGCTGATCTCCACAGCAGAATGCCATAAGACATAATACTGTGGAAATAAGCATAGTATACTAACCTAGCTGTGGCTACATCGGTTAACTGCCTTATTTTCCTTACTGCATATGCAGCTGAACTTAACCTACCCGAAAGAGGTCTAATGTGCGCGCCCCACTGCAATTTTGAGTCGATAGTACACCCTAAGAATACAGTTTTCGTTATAACTTCAAGATTTTTTCCGTCAAGATTTAAGTTTAGGTCACGTTGTGCTACATTTGGTAAAGAGAACTTAAGACATTTTGTTTTTATCGCATTCAGTAAAAGATTGTTAGCTGTGAACCATTTTGAGAGAACAATCAGACGTTCGATGACATGTAAGACATCCGTATCTTTCCTATCTATTTTAAAAATTAGCGAAGTGTCATCTGCAAATAGAATTATATCCGATAATTTGGCCATCATAAAAGGGAGATCATTAATGAAAACAAGAAAGAGGAAAGGACCGAGAATTGAACCTTGGGGCACGCCCATCTTGAGTAGAGACCCGGAGGACGTCGCCCCATTAACATTTACTTTTTGCTGTCTGTTTGATAAATAGGAAAGCACAAGGTCAGCAGCTTGTCCTCGAATACCGTAGTGATGTAATTTACAGATCAGTGTGTTGTGGTCGACGCAGTCGAACGCTTTTGAGAGATCACAGAAAATGCCAATGGCATCCTGGGACTTCGCCCAAGATTCCAAGATGTGGCTGATGAGTTTTACTTCCGCGTCCGTTGTCGACCTACCTTTCGAGAAACCAAACTGCTGACTATGCAGGATCCCATTCGAATTGAAGTGAGACAACATCTGGTCCAGCATGATTTTTTCATAGATTTTACTCAATGCTGGAAGCACGGATATAAGTCTATAATTAGAGGGATCACTCTTACAGCCTGATTTAAAAATTGGTACTACTTTATGAGTTAGGGTTCTTGTAGATATTATTGACTCAATTGCTCCTGTCGTAACAGGCATATTCAATCAATGTTTGGACAGCGGCACGTTTCCTGACTTAATGAAGCACAGTAAAGTAGTACCAATTTTACTAATAAATGGTTGAAACAGATAAACGATGAATTATGCACATCATTCTTTAGGTTTCATCATTTCTTCTCATCTCAAGTGCCCTGGGCCTCTCAGTTTGGTTAAAGTTGGGCACAATGATGTCCTTAACTTCGAAAAAGATCTAATCAAAAAAGATCTAATTAAAAATGAAACAAATAACTCAAGTTGTTAATGAAAAATTTACAAAATTTAAAATCAAAACCATGAATTGGCAATAAGCAAAATTCTCTCAAAATGATGTAAGTTCGAATAAAGTTAAAACAATCGCTTGTAAAGTGAAATTCAATTGTTTTATCAATTAGGAATAATTGGTTTTATTATAAAACAAAAGAAAAACCATCCCGCAAAGGTAAAAAAAGGTAATGCGATATTTTTTTCTTGTTCCGCAAATTTTGCCAGTGTGTGTATATATTATGAGTTATACTAATACTCATCAACTTACATCGACCTGTGAAAGGAGATCGCCAGCATTTAGCTTCCTTTCTGACCCACCCTGAGCTGTCAGTTGCTGTTGATTTTTACTCGACTGCCGAAGGAGGGTAATGTGTTTATCAGTCTATGTATGTATATAAGTATGTATGTATGTTTGTTCCTATGTGGCGTTTTAGAGACCAAATGCGTTGGCCGATTTTGAAGATTCTTACGTCAATAGATTCGTTTTAACCCTGCGAGCGTCATAGGCTAAATAAAAATTGCGCTATTTTGTAGGGGGGGATTTTTTTTTTCCGAACCCATCGTGTGGGGTATCAAAATAAAGGGTTTTAAGAGGTGATTTCAAAAATATATAACACATATGTGTAAATGAACCTAATTAAAAAAAAAAACTAAAAAGTTGTAAATAAAAAAATGTAATTCAAAAAATCAACCGACTGCTTAAAAAGCGAACTAAAAAGACGTAAACAAGGAGAAAATCATGCTGTGCAGGCGGAGGATACATCTGGTTTTGGTCAGCCAGCTCGCGAAAATGTATTCCGACTGTACAGCATGATTTTCTCCTTGTTTATTTATTTCTTTTATTTAAAGTGACAGCTGCCAATGACGTTATTTTTTTAAAACCTTCAAGCGCGGAGTATAGTGTTGTAGGTAAGGCTCAATCATATGTGATTCATCGATTCGATGTGACGTGACTCCTCAATTTAATTTTACTAATTGGTTTAAATTTTTTTTTTTGAATAAAAACGTAATATATTTAAAAAATAGGGGTTAAAGTATGAAATTGCCGTTTTATTATAATAGGTACTTCAAATTGACATAAAACCTTCATGGTTTAAGATTTTTGCGTGAAACTTTTTTCACATGGTACCTATGAAGTTCTACTTGTAAAACATGTGCAACATTCGATTATCTACTTTCAGTTGTTTTATTCAGCTTAGTCAGGAAAGAGAGGAGAGCAAAAATATTTCGAAAATTCGAGTGATTTTTGAATACGAGTTCCGACGCGGCAAATAAAATGGGTGCCTCATGATTTGACTGATCTGCAGAAAGAAACGCGTGTTGAAACTTGTGTTGCCTTGTTGAATAGATACAGAAATGAAGGAATATTGGATCGACGGTTACATGTCACAATGTGATGAAAAGTGTATTCTTTACGATAACCGTAAGCGAAAAATGCAATAGCTGACCCCAGGACAAACGCCGCAACAGTGTCCTAAAGCAAAGCTTACCAATGAAAAGGTAATGGTAACTGTTTGGTGGTCTCAGCATGGTGTTATTCACTATAGCTTTCTCCGATCTGGTCAAGCAATAACGGCAGATGTCTACTGTGCCGAACTCCAAACAATAATAGCAAAACTAGCAGTGAAACAGCCCCGACTCATGAAACGATCTTCACCATTATTGCTTCATGATAACGCGAGACCTCATACAGCACGAGAAACCGTTTCAACTCTACAGGAACTGCAATTAGAAACCATTCGTCGCCCTCCGTATTCGCCAGGCCTTGCTCCAACGGACTTTTTTTTCGTGATTTGGTCAATTTTCTACGTGATAAAAAGTTTTCTTCTCAGGAGGCAGTACAAAATGCTTTCACACAGTTTGTCGAATCTAGATCACCAGAGTTCTATCGCAAAGGCATTAATGATCTTTCTATTAGATGGCAGCAATGTATAGATAATAATGGTAATTATTTTGATTAAATAATTTTGATAAATTAAAAAAAAACTAATTTCAATTTTTCAGCTCAAATCAGCAACTTCTTACTTTAACCCTAATAAAATATCACAGAGTATTCATACACATAGGTATTAAATAAACTTGAATTGTGTTAAATACGAAATCAACAAAAAAAAATATGCGATCGATAAAATTAAGTCTGAAAAAGACGACCAGTATCTAATCTACCGAAGATTCACGATAAACAAGATGAAATATTATTTGTTTGGGAAAAAGAGTTTCAGTAATTAAAAACTGTTAGTTTCTAAATAAATTACTTTATTATAATAAATTACATTATATGCTTAGATTAAAATAAGAAACACTACTCTTACAGCATTCCTTAAATACCTAACTCATTAAATAATAACATCACATGGTATTCAGTCAAAGCGAATTATATTTACAGTTTGCTCCATATGGACGGTCACACTTATTTCCAGTGCCACACACTAGATTGTTGCTGCATCCATTACACTCCTTGTATGGCTTCTCACCAAAATTATTGCCTCTGAAAAGAAAAAAAATCTATTCAGAATCAGAAATGGAACAAGGGTAAATTACCAATCCAATCGGGGGTGGAGGGGAGGGATAGAACTATTACAGCTAAAACATGATAGTTCTGACACGTCAGAGAACGGCCCCTGTATCTCTTAAAGTAACCCAGAATACCAATAAGCAGCCTATTTGCGCAAGTGAATTCGGCAAGGCAATGGGTTTGGATTTGATGCTTATGTAATTGTTGAACTGAAAATTTCTTTAGTCGCGTTGAGTGATTTTTGGTAGAAGCAAAACTTAAGGATTCGCGTCACCGACGTGCTAATGTAACCGTGTCTGTGCGTCTTGTTTATTCCCTCACATAGAGTGGAGGCCTGTGTCTCAGCAGTGGGAACTGATGATGATTATGAGTTAATTCAAAGTTATAAGTTTTCTCTACTGTCGGCAGTCTCCATGACTGCCTATTTTTTAATTCTTATTCCCAGAGCTCCGTTATTAACCGACTTCACAAAAAAGGAGGAGGTTCTCAATTCGACTGTATTTTTTTTTTATGTGTGTTACCTCAGAACTTGTTACTGGGTGAACCGATTTTGATGATTCTTTTTTTAATTGAAAGCTGGTGCTTGTCATGTGGTCCCATTTAAATTTGGTCAAGATCTGATGAAGAACTTCGGAGATATACATCAGAACTCTTCAATAAATGACAGCAGATCACTCGGGATAGCTGCAATCGGATGTCTGTTTATTGATTACATCATTTCATAACATAACATTACACTAGCACGCTTAAAAGAGGTATGCAGGTGTCAACAGTTCACCCTGGTATACTCTAAATCCAACGTTTTTGTTTTTTAAGATTCATGTTTTTTTCTGAATGAAAATGGTGATTCTTGAATGAATAATAGCTGTCAACTAACGTTGGTCCATAATTGCAGACGACGAAGTATTTGTTCCACCCGTTGTCGAATGTTTGTGAGATAGCGCAGCCTAGGTAAACGCTATCGGACCACACCATCTGTAAAAGGAATAAATGTAAATAAATGATAGTTTAAAAAACTAAAAAACCCGCTGTAATAGAAAACAAAACAAAAAGTATAAAATAATTATTGTTAATCACACTATTCTTAATTTTATACTTTTTAGTCTTGTTTTCTATTAGGTATAACGTGTTTTAGAGTTTTCTATTTTTTTTAATTTTGATTTCTTTTTTACTTTTCAGTTAAATCGCTAATCCTGAAGATTCTGGTAAGGATAATGGGACAAACTATTTAAATTATTGCATTGTCATCGGTCCTTGATAAGTGTATAAAGTTTCAAATTAATCCGCAATTTTTAAGGTTGTGAAAATCACGTTTGAAGATTTCGTTACATAGATTCTATTCCGAAACTATGTAACGGAATCTAACCAAGCTAATAAAAGCGTGTTAAAAAAACTTTTCACAAAAATAAACCGACTTTAAAAGCAAAATACTAAAAAGTGCAAAATAACTTTCATTTCGTTCTTTGGTTCTTCTATTTTTATCGTTTTTCAACACCGACTTTCCAAACGAAAGTGATTTTGCACATCTTAGTTTTTTTTTTTGAAGCCGTTTTTTTTTTGTGTAAAAGTTTTTATTTCTTTCTTTTTAGTTTTTGTACACTAACACTGAGGATTGACAAAATACCCATAATAACTCAATTTACACATTCGTGCTATTTCGTCGTTGATAGTCCAATTCCGCGTAACTAACATTGTTAAATACCGCGTATGTACAAAAAAATCAAAAATGAGATTTCGCGGTTTTAGGTAACTGATTGTGATTGGCGTCGACCCGTATGACAATTTTTTGAATCGACCTATAGGCAGACGAGTAGGTATATCAAAAATAACAATACCGCGGATATTTCGAGGAACAATTTATGACACGAAAACCGCGTACCCGCGCCAGTTTGTATTGAGTGTGTATTTGTGTTTATGTGACGCTCCGGGCAAAAATTGTTTTATATGTAATTACTGAATTATTTTTAATGTGGGTATGACACACGTATTCTACACTTTAATATAAATATAATAGTGAAGTTTTTTTTTCTGAAATTGTGTGATTTCGTGATTAAGAAGAACGAAACGGTCCTAAACTCAAGTTCGTTCAAAGTTCTGCCGATTAGTTTTTCAGAAAATTAGTTTTTTGGTCCTCCTGTAAAATCAGCGAGAGTATACATACGCTTTATTTAACAATGTTATTTACGCGGAATTGGACTATCAACGACGATTTGTCGTTAAGGAGTTCGGTTGTAATGTTCCATATCTTGAAAACTGCTGATCCAATTTTGATGAAACTTGAACTATTCCCTGAGTTGAGAGATACCTAATCCAATAAAATGGACAAAATCCGATAAGTAGTTTCGGAGAAATGCGTGGATAAACATACATACATACAAACATACACTTATGAAATTTGGCACACATGTTAAGAAGCCCACATAGAGTAGCATATATGAATATTGTGCAATTCCAACAATATAACATACGAATAATGATTACCGCCGGTTTCTTGAAGTCGGTAAAAAGGGACGTCAAATAAAGAGATGGGAAGATCATACATAATATATAGTATGTAAAAATTCTATATCTATAGGGGCCTACCGAAAGAATGGAGACGATTAGCTCGTAACAGACATGAGTGGAAGAAACTATATCAAACAGGCCTATGTCAAAGTAGGACAACCTGACCAACAAACTGGTTGCTGAGTAATACTTAATAACTCAATAGAATTCAGTTTTTTTTTATATTTAATATACTAGTGTTAAAATGATAGATTGGATTTATATAGTTAAGTTAAAACTGTACCTAATGAATATTCAGCATAAGAAGGCTTTTATTATAATAGAAATCTTTTTTCCGGGACTCGTCGCGAGCTCAGATCAAGTAAAAAAGGTAGATACCGCACGGCCTATAGTTTAGGTGAAGCCACTTTTATAACTATGTGTGAGTCACTGGAGTGTTGCCACTTTTTTTTTAAAAAAGTTCCTCAAATTATTTAAATGGGATTAATTTCATAATTTTAAGTAAGTACTTTATATGCAAATGTGAAAGGAAATCTGTCTGTTTGTTTTTAATAAACGCGTGCAGTCGCTCATGTGTAAGAACACCGAGCAGCTCAGAACAAGCTTTTTTACTAAAAATACAACAAAGGTTATGTGAAACATGTTTATTACAAAAATATAATTTTTTATTACAAAAACAACCATTCCATGGAATTAAAAATATAGTTTTTCAGATGGAATGAAAAGTATTTGTATGTAAGTAAGTACGAAATCGAGCATTAACTTATAACAGAATACTAACAAACTTAGTGAACTTTAAAAAAGATTGAAACAAGGTGACCTATTTCTGTCGTGCAATCGGAGGCATCTACTTCAAGGTCGTTTTTGTTGAATTTAAGAAAAATGCCAGAAATAGAAAATCAGAAATAGGTTGTAGATACTTTTTGTGTATTTTTACATAATTATGTATGTAATATTTATGTATTCATGTGATTTAAATAGAAAATAAACATTAATTAAGTCAACTCTCTACTTAATTATTTTTGTTTGACTTTGCCTACTTACCCACATTTTGGGCAATTAGAAATAAGAATTACTGGCAGCACTCTCCAAATATGTTATTTTCGGGAAAAAACATTATCTGTTCCGAATAACCTCAAAATTATGTTGGAAAACCAAAAATACAATTAGTTCTGCGTGTACTTACGTGTGAAACGATATTCCTAAAGACTTCTTGTTCACTATGGTGTTGTTTTTGTACGTCTTGACAACACAGGACGGCATTTTTAAGGCAAAGTTATTGCACGACGGTCCGAGAGATACTAACAAAAATCAGCGTAGTTTTATTGCTTGTGTGTGCGTGAGCGCGTGTGTTTACAAGAATCGGCTGAGTTTTGTGGCTTCACCTAAACTATAGGCCGTGCGGAATCTACCTTTTTTTACTTGATCTGAGGTCGCGAGCTTCACTGTCACGGTGCTTTTCTGACTGTTGATTTTGTTGGTCAGGAGTTAGAGTGGTTAGGAATATTGTAGCCATGTTAGAAAAAAAGTTGCACAAACCTGAGTGTAATGCCCGATGTGGTAGTCTCTTTGGAAGTCCTCCTCAACTAGCGTTCCAAAGGTGTAGATAACATTTTCACTGAACCACGACTCGAGGGCTGAATCCACCTGCAGGTCATGCTTAAGGTTGGTTGTTGAGTACCAATACAAGTTCTCACCCGACGAAAATCTATTGGAGCCTGTAGAAAACGATTGTTGGTATTAGTACCTAATCATTTACCAAAGAGCTTAACCAGATAACATCACTGTTTTTTCAATAGAACATTGTTATGGCTATTACATATGGATGAGTAAAACGCCTGTCCTTCTAGAAAGGAACTTTTCTTTTGTTAGAAGTGTGTTTTTTGTTTGTTGAGATCAGTGGTGGCCCAGTGGTAAAGGCTTACAAGTTATTGGCAGTGGGTTCGAGCCCAGGCATGTGCTTTACTTTGTGTAAATTATTTCATCACCACTGCTTTCAAAACGGTGAAGGAAAACATAGTGAGGAAACCGGCATATCTTAGAACCAAAAATTCTAAGACATGTGACACCCACCAAACCGCACCGGGTCCGCGTGGTGGATTAAGACCCATTCTCTCTCTTACAGAGAGCAGGCCTGTTTCCCAGCAGTGGGAATATTAAAAGGCTGATGATGTTGATTTTGTTACAATATCAAAGCAGAGCCACTGTCAAATAAGCCCTGCAAATATCTACAGGTATCTAGCAGTGGCGTGCCTAGGGTTTCAAAATAAGGCAAGCCCAATAAAATTTAAAAAGATTTCAAAAAAAAAAAAAAAACACTTTTCGACTGAGTATGTAGGTACGGTACCTACGTATGTATCATCGCAATTTTCTCATAAACTACTGGTTAGGTATAATAAATTAAAAGTGAATTCATCCATCTTCTTCTTTCCTCTTCTTTCTTCAATTTCACTCTTGCTTGTCGTGAGGTGAATGAGGTAACCAAAGCACACTGAAGGCATGCTAGTGCTAGATTGAATATAATAAACATATCAGCAATTGCATACCTCCGGTGGCTTTAAAAAAAGCCGTTTGGTTTGCTTCATTGCTTGAGGGAACAAAGTAATGGTAAGTAGTTGCTTGTTTCGTAACAGGACTAACAGGTTACAGACGAAAAAAAAGACAAAACCGATAGTTAAAAAATAGCTAGATAGAATGTAATAAGGAATTTAAATAAATTATTTATATTCTAATTGGAATCGTCTATCTTTCTTAAGAAATGATTTAATTACATCAGAGTAAAATGTTGGTGATCGTTTTAATTCTACCAACAACTGTTTTTCAATAGCTATCATTGATAATTCGGAAAGACGCTCTTGACCTTGTGTATTTCTCAGATAGGTATGGAAACGTTTAAGAGACGAAAAAGCACGTTCCGCGGAAGAACTGGTAGCCGGAATAGTTACAACAAGATACGCTAACTTTAACAGCTCGGGAAAGGCATCTTAGAGGTTATTCTCATGAATGAAATCAATTAATTCCAAAACATTACGATCTTTCAGATCAGGACTAGAATACAAGCAAATCAATTGGCTTTTTAATGTTTGTTTGTCGAAATAGTTTGCATAAATGTCAAATAATGAATCTAATTCCTCTGTAGGAAAATGTGAGTGATAATTGTCAAATTTTTTGTTGTTGAGCAGTTGGAAAAACTTTAATTTATAAATTTCAGAATATCGGTCAGTAATTTCGGTATTAATGTTATCAATTACTTCTACAAAAAGTCGTCTGTATTCCGTTTTTGCACAGCGTACGTTGCGTCTCAAACGAGGAGCCGAGTTATTTTGCAAAGTATTCTCATAAATAATAAAGAAATTAACTGTTTTTTCTAAGCAAAGTTTAAAGATTTTACCTTATCTTCGCCAATCAAAACTTGAACGCATTTTAAATCCTCACAAGGTACAATTACCTCCATTGTTGTAGGTAAGTCACCAAAACAATTGTATCACTGAGAAAATCTAAGAAAACACAAAAAACTCTAAAACTTTTCCCACTCAAGCAAATGAAACTGAAGCACAGACTACTAAGACAGTGTTACCAACCATAAACAAAAATATTCCCCAATTTTTTTTCCGAATTTCCCAAAAAATCCCTAAATAGAATTTTATATGTGTTATACCTACATACTTATTTAGTACCTAAATTATTTCGTAGGTAAATATAACGTTACATATTAAGTTGATAAAAAAATTGAAAAATACTAATATGCAAACTTGTTAATTATTTCTAGAACCACATCATCATCCTGTTGCTCCTTTTCATTTGACGTCTCATTTTTGAAGTCATACATATGTACGATGAAGTTCTTGATCGTGTCCACAGTATGATTAAGTTTTACTCACGATCCATAATCCCGATTTATAAGGAAAATCGTACCATCACGATTCTATGTACCTTTTTAGGGGAAATGAATTACATATCGTGCGTTCCTTTCTACGCACAAAACAGAAAACACACGCTTTGTTTTCGATTTGGTAAGTTTTGTTCGAAATCCCTAAAAAAATCCCCAAAATATTCCAGTCCCCAAAAATTTCCATTTTAACACTTCTAGTCCCTAAATTTAGGGACAAATATCCCTAAGTTGGTAACCGTGTACTAAGAGATATGAACTGAAGTGAGTTGCACTCGGGTCGTTGCAGTGTTGTCATTTGGCAAATAAAAGTCGCCAGTTATATGAAAAATCTAGCTAGATGTCGCAAATTTTTTATTTTTAAGATATTGCTTGAATATTTATATTCGTTATTTTCAAAAGTCGCTAGTTTTAATTGTTGCTAAATCTTAAAGAAAGTCACCAAACTCGTTAAAAATCTTCAAGATCTCACAACGTCGCTAAAATGGCAACACTACAGAGTTGGCAAGGTGACAAGGTCACGCATACGCGTGCAACTTCACACGCAAGCCCTGCTTAAATCTTCAAACTGATCGTCTACAAAGACGCACAAGTTTCTAACTCGTTATACGGCACATCGCTATAAGTGCGAAAGAGACAGATGAAGTATTTGAAAGCCCGGTAAAAGCCGGTGCGTGTAAGCGAGATAGCTATATGTAGATGCTACAACTGCAAATGCGAAACTCTGCGCGCGACCAATCGCTATGTGAAGTAGTGTGGCATAGGTAGATACTTTGTGTTATTTTGATAAGAATTAAGCGCGCGAACATTTAAATAGTTCAGGTTTGATATTGATTCTCTATTTTGGGCTTATATGAAGCTACCGCCACTGGTATCTAGTATTTTTGAAAAGATCTCATGGTTCTACCTAGAATGGAGTCACGCTAGTATTATATTATGTATCTGTAAATAGCATGTGTGCAGTCGGGGGTACGCGTGCATTTAATTGAAACCCGGGACCTCGACTCATGATAGCGGTAGGTAGGAACTGTGGGGTTTTAGTCGGTTGGAGTCCGACATAACCCTCCGTTTCCTCCGGACGGTGAGTAGGAGTACCCATAAAGAGTGTCCCACTATAAAAAAGGTAGGTAAGTACCTTTTATCAAATTATTTTCCACAATCCATCACGTATTACGTGCTTATAGTGAGCACACACCGCGGGAACCGCACTCACACACAATCCGCATCGGACGCGCCGGACGCGCGCTAACGATCTTATTAATATTTTCTATACGGATAAGGATGACGTCTCCGCGCTGCCCGTACCGCAGTCGCCGCAAGCATCGAACGCGCCGAATTTGATGACGTCAACCGCACGCGCTGGTGGAATCCGTATATCTACAGCATTTTAACACACTTCCTTGCGATACGCCAGCTTTTATTTATTTCAGTTCTGAGTAGGCATCTTCTTGGCTTATTTTAAAGACTCTGTTTAAAACATAGGACTCCAATATATCTACAAATTGCTTCGGTAACTGGCTCTTCAATTTATTAATAAGGCCGTCATGCCATACTTTGTCAAACGCTTGCGCCACGTCTAGAAATACAGTAGAACACACTTTCTTGTGTTCAAGGGCGTATTCCATTACATTTGTGATCATATGCACTTGATCACTAGTAGTGTTTTTCTCGAAATCAAATTGGTGCTCTGGTATTATGTTCTTGCTGTATATTATAGGTTTAAGTCGTCTGAGAAACAGGTTTTCAAATAGCTTGGACATTATTGGTAGCAAGGAAATAGACCTATATGATGATTTATAGTGAGCCGGTTTACCTGGCTTAGCTATCATTATTACTTCAGCCACCTTCCATAAGTCTGGTAAATATTTAAGCCCTAGTGCGGCATTGATACGTGTCGTTAATTTATCCAGACTCTTTCTTGGTAGGTTATGAAGTACTTAGTAGGTTAGTAAGTGGACAGGTGACATACATTTGGAGTAACCGGTCTAAAATCTTAAATATTTAGTAATTTTTTTTGCATCTCTTGTTATTCACTTTTGCTTTTATTTCCGGTAAACTCTAGGTTTAGATCTCGGTTTAATAAATGAGTTCTTATTATGGACTGTTAGAAATTTATTTAGTCCAGAATCAGGGTCAATTAGGAAGGTGCATATTTTATACTAGGTATGAGTCGATTCAAATTTAATGACGCTGGAAAGTTCGCTTATAGACTCTGGCTATTATAACTACGCAGAACTAAGAATTGGTCCCTATCCAAAAAGTTTTGTATGTGGTATGCTTTTTCATCAGTCACTTTTGGGTACTTGAGTATTCAGATTGTTTACGCTGGTACATTGTTTTTCACAAATCTAGTTAGAAAATAGTCAAACCTATAAGAAGTGAGTGGGGGAGTTATTAATTTATTATGTTACATGTTATGTAAATTCCAAGATGTGAAGGAACAACACGATGTCGTTCTTAGGCAATAACGACTGTTTACTGGATATCGAAACGTGGACGTGTACGTCGATCTAATGATTTTAATATTTTGATTTTTCATAGTACATTTAGCTAAGAACATTTTTAGAATACTCATACGCCTGTTCATGTTCTTAACAAGAAGACCGTGTCATAAATAACAACATTATGAAGCAAAACAACAAACTTTGTGGTTTTGCGGTAATCACACATTGAGAAAACGGTCACGCAAAGTGGCAAAACTGAATCAAATCCACACTGTATCGTACTAAAGTGACTATTCTTTACCAGGCATGAATCAAAATATAATCAGAGTAGCCTATCGAAAAGAACAAAAAAAATCCTTTTTCGTAGTACAGACGG